>OZ024917.1:66536526-67056526 GCA_964017125.1 Flabesymbios commensalis | reverse complement strand
TCCCATTTTGAGAGAGGTGATAATAGTTCTCTCTCAGCTTCAACTGCAAGAAATAAAGGTAGTTAAAGGCCCATACTCAGGCTAAAATCATAAAAAAATCGGTGATTTTATTTTGGCTTCCGAATATGACCATATGATGTAAACATGTCCATAGACTAGAACTGCAAAAGTTTAAAAAAAATTGTGCTGCGCATTTATCAGTTAGGCTAGATATAGAGACAAAATTCCCATATTTCTTATTTTTGACATGGTTGTCCAAAGCTTTAGTTCGACAGTTGACGGTGAGATCCCACCAAATGAATCTATTAGGGCAAGGACTAAGGTATTAACACAATTAATCTTGACAATGAGTAAACGTGCGGGTTACAATTTGATCTCCATGATTTATACAATAATATTTCAGCGTTGTAACAATTAAGTCCTGAGATGTCATTGTGTTAAGTCCTGAGATGTCATTGTGTTAAGTCCGGAGATGTCATTGTGTTAAGTCCGGAGATGTCATTGTGTTAAGTCCGGAGATGTTATTGTGTTAAGTCCGAAGATGTCATTGTGTTAAGTCCGGAGATGTCATTGTGTTAAGTCCGGAGATGTCATTGTGTTAAGTCCGGAGATGTCATTGTGTTAAGTCCGGAGATGTCATTGTGTTAAGTCCGGAGATGTCATTGTGTTAAGTCCGGAGATGTCATTGTGTTAAGTCCGGAGATGTCATTGTGTTAAGTCCGGATATGTCATTGTGTTAAGTCCGGAGATGTCATTGTGTTACATACACCATAGACTCAAAACTGTCTGTCAGGCGACAGCCCAGTATCTATCATGTGTATGTAAATGACATTTTCAAACTTAATTTATTAGTTTCCGTCATTTCATTTTCGACCGGTTCCTTAAATTCCTGGTTCAGGAACGCAAAAGTATCCTCTGTGGCATATTGAGGACTTAAAGGGTTTAGGGTTGATACTTTGAAGCGTCATTAGGGTTTTAACCCTGAACAACGCTGAATTATTTTTGTACAAACCATGTAGTTCAATTTGAAATCATGATAAATTTCTTAGTTAGCTATTTCCGATTCATTTGAATACCTTTGTTATGGGTCCACGGCTATTATAAATATTTTAATTCCTCAAGTGCGGGGACCGTCTTTAGACGTCTCAATCTGACATCTATAGACGTCAAATTGAGATATCTATAGGCGTCAGCTTGAGACGTCTATGGACGTCAGATAGAGACGTCCATATACGTTAGATTGAGACGTCTATAGACGTCAGATTGAGCCGTCTACAGACGTCTGATTGAGACGTCTATAGACGTCAGATTGTGACGTCTATAGACGTCAGATTGAGCCATTTATAGACGTCAGATAGAGACGTCCATAGACGTCAGATTGTGACTTCTATAGACGTCAGATTGAGCCATTTATAGACGTCAGATAGAGACGTCCATAGACGTCAGATTGTGACGTCTATAGACGTCAGATTGTGACGTCTATAGACGTCAGATTGAGCCATTTATAGACGTCAGATAGAGACGTCCATAGACGGTCTCCTCGCTAAGAATGTAGTGACGGTTAACCCATAAGGCGCCACGTTTCAGAATTTTTTTACACACTTGTGTGTGGGTCGCGGGAATTGTTTTTACACACTTGTTTTTGGGTCGCGGGAATAGTTTTAACACACTTGTGTGTGGGTCGCGGGAATTGTTTTTACACACTTGTGTGTGGGTCGCGGGAATTGTTTTTACATGCTTGTGTTTGGGTTGCGGGAATTGTTTTTACACGATTGTTTGTGGGTCGCGGGAACTGTTTTTACACACTTGTGTGTGGGTTGTGGGAATTGTTTTTACACACTTGTGTGTGGGTTGTGGGAATTGTTTTTACACACTTGTGTGTGGGTCGCGGGAATTGTTTTAACACACTTGTGTGTGGGTCGCGGGAATTGTTTTTACACACTTGTGTGTGGGTCGCGGGAATTGTTTTTACATGCTTGTGTTTGGGTTGCGGGAATTGTTTTTACACGATTGTTTGTGGGTCGCGGGAACTGTTTTTACACACTTGTGTGTGGGTTGTGGGAATTGTTTTTACACACTTGTGTGTGGGTTGTGGGAATTGTTTTTACACACTTGTGTGTGGGTCGCGGGAATTGTTTTAACACACTTGTTTGTGGGTCGCGGGAATTGTTTTTACACACTTGTTTTTGGGTCGCGGGAATTGTTTTTACACGCTTGTGTGTGGGTCGCGGAATTGTTTTTACACACTTGTTTGTGGGTCGCGGGAATTGTTTTTACACACTTGTTTGTGGGTCGCGGGAATTGTTTTTACACACTTGCTTGTGGGTTGCGGGAATTGTTTTTACATGCTTGTGTGTGGGTCGCGGGAATTGTTTTTACACACTTGTTTAAGGGTTGCGAGAATTGTTTTTACACACTTGTTTGTGGGTCGCGGGAATTGTTTTTACATGCTTGTGTGTGGGTCACGGGAATTGTTTTTACATGCTTGTGTGTGGGTCGCGGGAATTGTTTTTACACACTTGTTTTTGGGTCGCGGGAATTGTTTTTACACACTTGTTTGTGGGTTGCGGGAATTGTTTTTACACACTTGTTTGTGGGTCGCGGGAATTGTTTTTACACACTTGCTTGTGGGTCGCGGGAATTGTTTTTACACACTTGTTTGTGGGTTGCGGGAATTGTTTTTACACACTTGTTTGTGGGTCGCGGGAATTGTTTTTAGACACTTGTGTGTGGGTCGCGGGAATTGTTTTTACACACTTGTGTGTGGGTCGCGGGAATTGTTTTTACACACTTGTGTTTGGGTCGCGGGAATTGTTTTAACACACTTGTGTGTGGGTCGCGGGAATTGTTTTAACACGCTTGTTTGTGGGTTGCGGTTCAAAGTTTTACCGTGAAAATTGCTTGCAAAAGTAGAAATTAAGGTAAAAAACAATATGTTGCATTTCTGCTTTAAATATTCTTGTTTCAAGTGCAAAATAAAAAGGCTAACTATACGGTTATAGGAGTGATTACCACTTTAAGGGTTAACCCTTTCAGTGCGGGGACCAATATTAGACGCCAGAATCTGACATCTATAGACTTCGATCCTATCCCTGCACTGCAAGAGTAAATAGTGCAAGAGCATTAGGGTTGAACCTGGAATAAAATTGCAGAAAGCTGATTTTTTCAGGAATGATACATGGACATCTCCCCATACATGGACATCTCCCCATATTGATATACTGAGTATGTTGAGCGATCTCTTAATTAAAAAAACGAAAATATGAGGTAACTATCTCGTTGTTGAGCCTAAAATGTATTTTTTGTCTGAACCCATGGAGTTTAGCACTTATTTAGATCACCAATATTTTATTAAATTGAATTTATCAACATAAATCCCACATACCGGTAGTTTAATGTTATGTAACACCATATAACGTCATTTTTCCAAAAAAAAAACAGGAATATACCACAATTCCTCACTTTTGCAGTTAAAAAAAAATATTTTGTTGCCTCTACACAAAAAGCTCATAAACAAGATCAGAAATAATATCATTCCTTTTCTTATCTCCACAAATCCAAGATGGCGACCATTATGTGAAGCGTCCCCCCCCCCTCAGAAAATCACGTACATGCCATAATCATCATGTTGTTGAAACTTTTTTTTCAGGGCCATGGAATCTAGAATATATTTCCATCACCAATTTTTTAAATAGAATGTGCTTATCAACACAAAATCCAACATGGCTGCCATATTGGTTAGCTCTTTTAGCGCAGATGCCACGATTAAGCGATGTCCAACTGCTTTTTCATATGGGAATATAGATATAGATTGATCAAATTTACAAAATATCATATGTCAGAAATCATTGATTAAAAATTCTAACATCTCTCATCTTTAAATATAAGGGTATTTTTCATTCATTTGAAGCTTGAGATAGCGTAAGAAATTCCAGTTTCAAACACAGCGACTAATTCCAATGTAGGTATTTTATATAGTAGGCCTATATAAAATGTTTTTTCGATTTTGGTTAAGTATTAGTTGTGATTATTATTGTGAATGTACATAATAACAGAGCTAAGTACAATATTACACCAGATTGAACACGTTTAACGTCAGGATATGATAGTTTTATGTCAGGATATATGAATATGATATCAGGATATGACACTTTAATATCATGATATGTAATATAATGTCCAAACATTGGTGTTTAATATAGCAAAATCACGTTATGATGGCTCAATACAGCTTTATAAAGGCAGTATATAGTGGCTAAACATCACGTTGCTGTATTAAAATGAAAAGATATACATCATATTATCACGAAATGCATTACAATTTCGTGATATATCATTTTAACATCACTATGACATTTTAATGTCAGGATATGACATTTGATATGGTACTTGAATATTATGATGTGACTTTATACATTGATGAAATGACACATTGAGGTCAAAATATAGCATTGTAATGTGATGGTGTGTCATTATAATGACAAACATGCTATTTAATATCGAATATTGTATAATAAACAGTTCGAAGTCAGGATCTGGCATATTTATGCCAGGATATTGGATTGTAATTTATCAGAATATGACACTTTAACGTCATGATATTATAATGTCCAAATTTTGTCCTTCTATATCACACAATAAGATTTGAATGTCAAGATATTCATTTTTTTATGATAGGATATGACATTATCAAATCAAGATATGGCGGGCTTGGCGGCATTCTAATGTGACATAAAAAGGACTGAATATGACACTACAATATTTTAATGTGACCATAGAATGTCAGGCTTTGTCACTTTGAAGTCTGGATATGGCATTTTAATGTCAGGATATTATATTGTCATGTCAAGGTATAACATTTCAATAACATTTTATTGACAGACGCACGTTACCATATGGTAATACAGAATCGACATAGAACATTCCAATATCAGGCTGGCACATGTCAGTTCAACATATATATCGCAATATAATTCAGTAAGTGAAGGCCTCTACATTGCTCAAATACCGGTACTCCAAAACTGCCAACAACAAAAGCACTTCGGAAAATAAAATGGAAAGTAATTAGATAGCGTTAAGACATATGCTCTTTGAACAGCATGTGGCCTTGCCCTCTTTTACTTTCATTTCCTCTTACACTAAAATGTCATATTGTGATGTTAATATGCTATATCATGATATTTAATATCGTGACAATACACTAAAAGATCCTGTCACTTTAATACCATACCGTGATGCTTAACCACCATCTCCTGCATTTATAAAGCTGTATCCAGACATCATAACGTCATTTTACTATAATAAAGAACAATATTTG
Organism: Flabesymbios commensalis; assembly: GCA_964017125.1. Classification (NCBI taxonomy): domain Eukaryota; kingdom Metazoa; phylum Annelida; class Polychaeta; order Terebellida; family Flabelligeridae; genus Flabesymbios; species Flabesymbios commensalis. The sequence continues at coordinate 67,051,209 of OZ024917.1, read as the reverse complement.
GACATTACAAAACCATATCATGACGTTAATGTTTCTTGTCCTCATATTATCGTGACATAAAGAGATCATATCCTGACGATAAACTGTGACATCAATTAATTTAATGTCATATTCCGATATTCTGATGTAAAATCATCGCATTACAACACCATACAATGCCATAACTTCACGAAATATATATATCCTAATATTCAAAATGTAATATCTTGATATTTAAATGATATATTTCATGATATTAAACATATTGACATTCGCAGATCAAGGACAAAAGTAAGTATTTAAAAGAGCATTGTTACAGGACGATTATCAATGATGTCATGTACATATAACGTGTGAGGCGCAAGTCCTTATCTTGTAATTGATTTTTGCTAGAAAACCTCCCTTCAACGTCACCTACTGCCCCAGCCAACACGGGGCATTAATCCAATTCTGTTTAATTTTTGTGCCAGCGTCGAAGACGGTCAGCCCATATTAAAACAGCATTGGATGAATGCCTCGTGTTTAAACTCCATTATGATACAGAGCATATTTTGCTGTACAGGAGGGTGTGGAATCTACAGTCTGGGAACGGATTTTATATCATGGTCGTTTGTAACCAACGCAAACTGAAAGAGCAGTCGCCCCAGAAAGGGTTCTAAAAAGAGTGAGTTGCGGGTGCAGAGTGGCTTGTTCAAAGGGGGGGGGGATCTCACAAATCTAGACTATATTGTACAACGATGTGCTCTTTTTGTATTGGCCAAACATGTAGAAACTGTGACAGCTCGGATAATTTCATTATTTACCTGAGATTAATGTGTTAACTTGACAAATCTCAATCTACATCTCTAGTGGGAAAGCAGTTCGAGAACACTCCAAAGCGTCACCCACCGTGGTAGAATTAGCTATAACTACCATGTGGGATTCATGTCGATAAACACAATATAATAAAATATGGTCACCTAAATAAGTTCCAGACTCCATGGGTTCGGCTAAAAAATACATTTTAGTTTCAACAACGAGATAGTTATCGCATATTTTCGGGTTTTTTAAGAGATCGCTTAACAAAATATTATGGCGGCCATCTTGAATTTGTGGTATTAAGAAAAGTACTGATATTATTTCTGATCATCTGGATAACCTCCTTGTACTTTAAAACATAGGTAGAGACACGAAAATCATTGTTTTAACTTCAAAAGTGGGGGATTGGGGTATAACCTTTTTTTTTAAATGGCGTTACCTGGTGTTATTTTTAATTTACTACTATGTGGGATTTATGTTGATAAATTCAATATAATAAAAAAATGGTGATCTAAATAAGTGTTATTTTCCATGGGTTTGGCCAAAAAATACATTTTAGGTTCAACAACGAGATAGATATCTCATATTTTCGTGTGTTTTTAAGAGATCGCTTAACAAAATCAGAACAAGCTGGCGGCCATCTTGGATTTTTGGTATTGAGAAAAGTGCTGATATCATTCCTGATCATCTGTATCAACTCTTTGTGCCTTAAAACATAAGTAGAGACACCAAAATATTTTTTTCCTAACTACAAAGGTGAAGAATTAGGGTATACCCCTGTTTTTCGAAAATGGCGTTACATGGTGGCGGCCATCTTGAATTAAAAAAAATGCACAAGGGGGATTTTTGGGGCATCTTCGGAATTCGTCTGGGGGGATGTCCAGGTAACATTCCTGAAAAAATCAGCTTTCTGCAATTTTATTCCAGGTTCCTGTGTTTTTTTCACTAATGCTCTTGCACTAAAAATATTTATAACGACCGTAGGCCCATAACATAGGTATTCAAATGAAGCAGAAAGAGCTAACTAAGACTTTATGATGATTTCATCCTCCGTTCTCTTGGTTCATATAAAAATATTTCAGCGCCTCAAGAGGTAACCCTTTAGGCTCTGAATTAGATAAATAAATGTTCACTCCTTTAAGTTGTGTTTCGCGTAGCGCGACCCACAACTATAAGTGCGTAAAGATTACTCATATTAATTTGCGACCAAACATTTGCAAACATTGATGTTTAAGCGCTGATTTCATTCCGCAGATCACTAATTTAATCCGGTAATAATGTATAATAAAACGGATTAAAGCGACTAGTGTTGTCATTGATGTTTAAGCGCTGATTTCATTCCGCAGATCACTAATTTAATCCGGTAATAATGTATAATAAAACGGATTAAAGCGACTAGTGTTGTCATTGATGTTTAAGCGCTGATTTCATTCCGCAGATCACTAATTTAATCCGGTAATAATGTATAATAAAACGGATTAAAGCGACTAGTGTTGTCATTGATGTTTAAGCGCTGATTTCATTCCGCAGATCACTAATTTAATCCGGTAATAATGTATAATAAAACGGATTAAAGCGACTAGTGTTGTCCTCAGCAACTCTCTCAAGCCTGAATTTACCATTATCATCATCATCCACTACAAGCCGCGAATTGCTGCTACAATTCTCGTCTTGTAGTGGACGAAGATGATTTAAGGTGGGTGGCAAATGAAAAAAACATATCCTTAATATTAAAACAGTTCAGTGAAAATGCTCGTTTTAAAACCCCTAGGTGAACAAAATTAGGTCATTCTTCAGAGATGCAAAATGATGCGTTAAGCCTTTCAAGCCTGAATTTATCATTGTCATCTTCATCCACTACAAGCCGCGAATTGCTGTCACAATTCTCGACTTGTAGTGGATGAAGATGATTTGATGTGGGTTAAAAATTAAAGAAAATTGCCATGTATTGGTAAAACAGTTTCATAGAAATTTTTAGTCTAAAACCCCTGTTGCAGGAAATTAAGTCTGCTTTCAGGGATGTAAAACTATGCCTTAATGCATCGTGAGGGCTTAAAGGGTTAATATAAGGCACTGTCGTACAGATTAGACAGGGATTTCTCACCCGGAATATGCCGTTTTGTATTGCCTTGGTACGATTTCTTAGTGAATTAAAGTTCTCTCTGTTAAATGCGATTAGCCAGCTGTTTTCCCCTCTGACCATGGCATAAGGTGGGCAGGCGTCCCCGCGGTGGCAAGTCAACGACTCGGCCACCTACAACATGACATCACACCATCACAACATTACATCACAACATGACAACATGACATCACAACATGACATCAAAACATGACATCACAACATGACATCACATCATGACATCACACCATCACAAGATGACATCAAAACATGACATCACAACATGACATCACAACATGACATCACACCATCACAACATGACATCACAACATGACAACTCAACATGACATCACAACATGACATCACACCATCACAACATGACAACTCAACATGACATCATAACATGACATCACACCATCACAACATGACAACTCAACATGACATTACAACATGACATCACACCATCACAACATGACAACTCAACATGACATCACAACATGACATCACACCATCACAACACGACAACTCAACATGACATTACAACATGACATGACACCATCACAACATGACAACTCAACATGACATCACACCACCACATCGCAACATGACATTACAACATGACATCACTACATCACATGTCAACATGACATCATAACATGACATCACAACAAAAGATGTTAACATGACATCACAAGATAACATCACAAGATGACATCACAAAATGACATCATAACATGACTTTACAACATGTCACCACAACATTACATCACATCTATTATTATAAAATTAAAATGCATAACTTAAATGACAACGGCACATACCATCAAAAGAGAGTCAGTGGGATTGTTCACTGTAAATTCTATGTCCACCCCCAATTCTTTAGGTAGATCTGTAAATCAGACAGTACAAAATGAGTGGTAAAAAGGTTAACCCTTTCAGTGCTGGGACCGACTTTAGATTTTTAAATCTGATTTCCATAGACGTCAGATTCTGATGTCTAAAGTCAATCCAAGCACTGAAAATCCAAGTATATATATATAAGCCGTAGTGTAGGCTAGACCAAAAAATAGGTATTCAAATGAAGCGGGAAGAGCTGACTTTCACGATGATTTTAAATTGGAAAAAACTCCTTTGGTCTCCATAATTTCGTATAAACCATGGAATCCAAGGGGTTTTTTTTCAATTTAAAATCATCACAAATGTCTTAGTTAGCTCTCTCCGCTTCATTTGTATACCTATGGTATGGGTCTACGGCCATTATAAATATTTGTACTCCTACAGAGCGGAGATCGACTTTAGACGTAAACTTTAATAATGACCTTTCCAGTTAGGTTAGGTCATTAGTTAGGTCATTAGACACCCACCTGGTATTATCTGAATCAGTTTTTTCGTGGAGCATACATGGTTGTTTGTTGACATCAAGGGATCAGTCCATTCATAGTCTCCCTTTACTACTTCCATGGGAGGATAATCATTATCTCGCTTCACTATTCTATGGTGTGATGCCGGAGGTAGCTCCATTATGTCTATATTTAGATCATCATCCATATATGTGGCATTCCCTGACGTCATCACATGTGGGGTTCCCTTATCTTTACAATCGCTAGATACATCTCGTGACGTCATTGGACTATGTGCTCTGTTTCCCCTCGTGTAGTCGTCATCACTTTTAGATGTGTTGTTTTCTGACGTCACGGAGCTTCTATCTGACGTCAAGAGATTATTTCCTTCCCTCGTGTCGTCATCTTTATGTGATATATTTCTATCTGACGTCTCAGAAACCTTTGTCCCCGTCACATCGTCATCATTACGTGACGTCTTATTATGTGACGTCACATCATTACGTGCCGCCTTATTCTGTGACCCCACATGTGCTTTCACCTCACCTGACTCTGTAATATCATCGATTTCAGACGATGATGCTTCAATGACCTCTGACCCTGTGGTAATTACCTCAATGCCTTGGTAACCGTTTGCACCTCGATGGGCCGCTGTAAAATGGCCGCCGATGAGAAACAGGTGCAGCATTAAAACCCATAACAACCTCATGGTGCTCTTATATCTATGGCTACATGTAACTTCCTAAATCCCGGATACAGTTATTGGGAGTTCATTGAGATGCTAAGTAATATACCAGCTTCAGCAGCTCAAGTAGCAGGATACATTCACCCCGTGGTCTTAGTGTCACCTGAAATGAAAAACATATTTTTATATAAACCAAAGTTTTTTTTTAATTTGAAATCATCATAAATGTCTTAATTAGCTGTTTCCGCTTCATTTAAATATCTTTGTTATGGGTCTACGGCCATTAGAAAAATTTTCATTCTTTCAAAGCGGGGATCGACTTTAGACGTCAGAATCTACAGATGCCAAAAGTCGGAAGGGGTTAATTTGATCTACCTTTTCCCAGCAAACACAATATAGACCTACACTTACCCACTGTTGGTTTAATGTTGGGCCGACCTCTTTAGCACTCAATTACATCTTCTAATTCATTGTGAACCACTTGACGTTGTGTCTCGCTACCGCGCACCACTTGACGTTGTGTCTCGCTACCGCGCACCACTTGACGTTGTGTCTCGCTACAGCGCACCACTTGACGTTGTGTCTCGCTACCGCGCACCACAACTTTAACCCTCCCAGCGCGGGGACCGACTTTAGACGTCAGAATGTGACATCTGTAGGCGTCATATTCTGATGTCTAAAGTCGATCCCTGCACAGTAAGAATAAAAAATATTTATACTGGCCCTAGACCCATAACATAGGTAGGCTATTCAAATAAATCTGAAAGTATACAAATTTTGCAGGTCGCCGCACATTTTAGTCAGTTAAATGCAATTGTAATAAAAAAAATAACAAGTACGGGAGGAACCTAAATACGCCTTAATATATAAATGGCAACAAATATGGTTCACAATCAATGGGCGTACGGTCTATGGCTATACATACCGTCTATTTGATATGAAAGGATGTATCTGCCTGATTCTGCAACTTAACAAAGTGGCAGATACACCCTTTCATATCCAAGGGGGCGATAGTATTACTATAGATTACCATACTCCATACTATACTCGCCGTCAAATTAACCAGGATCGCATGATTTTCGGCAATTTCTCCGTCAATTCTAAACCGATTTTCTTCAAATTTTGCAAAGGCCATTTTCTATTCAAATCCTAACAGCCCTGGAAATTTCGTAAAATTATATGGCGTATTTCGAAAGTTAGACCATTTGACATGTAATGAATTGAAATTACGACGTCCCTCTATAACCATTAAACTAATTTTAGAATTTTATTACATGGCAAATGGTTTAAGTTTTGAAATATTGAACATTATTTTGCGAAATTTTTACCCCTGTTAGGATTTTAATAGAAAATGGCCTCTGCAAAATTTTAAGGAAATCGGTTCAAAATTGACGGAGAAATCGCCGAAAATCATGCGATCCTGGTTGATCATTTTTAATTTGACGGCGAGTATAGCCATGGTCTAATATCAATCAATGTACATGTGTGCTTGCTGTTTCTTTAGAATTCGGAATCGTTGATTTAGTCTATCTAGACTGGATAGCCAAGACCAAGTGCAGGGATTCATTGCGCATCACTAATAAAGTTAAACCCTTACAACACTAGACTCGTTATTTTCATATAAAGACTAAAGTCACTATATCATGCCCATGGCCATGGAAACCAAAGTAGACATTATGCTTTATTCAATTTGAACTTATCTGTTATCATAAATGTCTTAGACTAAGACATTTATGATGATTTCAAATTGAATAAAACACTATGAAAAATATAGTTAGCTCTCTCCGGTTCATTTGAATACCTATGCTATGCCTTATAGGTCTACGACCATTGGTATTACATATTTTTTTATTGTATCTTTTAATATTATGGGTCTGAAGTCCAAAGACGGTCCCCGCACTGAACCTTTGTGGAACAATTAAAAAAATATATAATAAAATTGTCGTCGATCCATCAGAACAATAATGTATTGACCATAACAATTACCATTGACATTGCCATTCAAATGAAGCGGAAAGATAATAACTATAAGTAATATAAGTTGTAACTAATATTTAGCTAGGTCTAGAATGCCGAATACGTACCCAATAACCCATACATTTATTACCTCAACACTCCACGGGCAGGTGAGTTAAAAAAAAAACTTGAAATGTTCAGCAGCTACCCAATACTTATTCAATGTGTATAACAAGCACACTATATATAGATGAATTATACAATATGCTGACATGCCAACAGAAAGCAACAGGAAAGATTGAAAAAGCTATATCTTTATTTATATTTTATTGTAACATAGCAACATGATTTATATGACGACACACTATTTAACCCAAGTCTGACGTCACAGTTTAAACTGCTTGGATACTTAATTTTAAAGTGAAGAAACCAATTAATTTAGCAGTAGCCTATGCCTAGTTTCTAATTTTTTAAAATATTATTCCAACAAATAAAGTCGTTTCAATAAACACTTGCCTGAGAATGAAATAGTATATAGTTTATTTTTCTATAATAGTCTAACTTCCAAACACAATACATTGACCTTAATTTAACTGATTTTTGCCCCAACGTTTACGAAGTCGGCCCAACGTTAATCCAACTACAGTCTGTATCTCCAGATCCTAGGGGTAGCCTTTTTTTCAATTTGCTCTGTCGCTGTGTGTAAATTTGTTTAGCAAAATTTTTATTGCATCATTTTCCCATCTTCCGCCAACTGCCCTAACTAAGACCATTTGGCATGTAATACATTTTCAAAATTACAGCTCTCATTTAAACAGTACCTAGAGACAAGAATTTTATTATATGCCAAATGGTCTAACTTATAAAATACACAACAAAATCCCACACAATTTCAGCGATGTCGGGAGAAGATGAAAAAATGCCCCTCCCCCCCCAAAAAAAATTCACATATAGTAGGGTCCAAAACCCTGATTCCGTGACCAATATTCTGTAAGTGAGGTTTGACGTTTGTTTTAGGCAGCTTAAGGTATATGTAAAAAAATAAGCTCTTACGCCTCTTTTGAAAAGGCGGGCAGAATTTTATACAGCGTAAAATCCAAAATGGCCGCCATCGGTCATGGTGAAAAGCAAGAATTTAGATATTTAGATATGCAACTTATTTCTGAAAGCATTAATATTGGAAAGGGATTTATCGAGGCCATAGTAGTAGTATTTACAATGTAAGTGTAAAAATGTAGGATTTATACCAAAAAAAATAGAAAAACGCGTCAGCGACGGGGTGCAATCTCTTATAAACAGCTAACTTTTTATCTGACTGACGTACAATTTCAAGTAGCACCTCTTTTTTATATATTTTTGGTGTGGGAATCGATTTGTGGGGTAATTTTTAAAATTGTGTGCTTCCCTCATGTGAAAATCCAAGATGGCCGTCGTCCAGCATAAGGGAAATTTCAAATTGTGCATGAGAAACCCCACCATTGACCGACCTAGTTTTCATCCGCCTGTTGACCCATATGCGCCAGACAATTAGAGAACGTTTAGCAGGACAGCTTTTTTTAAACTGGACAATCACAAGCATACTACGAGAGGCTGAAATCATTATCTCACGCTATAAAAATGGGCAGATTGAAATTCGACCCAGGTTCAACCCTTTTAAGCCTGATTTTACCATTGTCATCTTCATCCACTACAAGACGCGAATTGCTACCGCAATTCTTGACTTGTAGTGGATGAAGATGATTTGATGTGGTTTAAAAATTGAAGAAACTTACCACGTATTGGTAAACCAATTTCCTGGAAATTTTTATTCTAAAACCCTTAGTTGTAGGAAATTTCAGTCGGTTTTCAGTGATTTAAAATGATGCTTTAATGCATCGTGAGGGTTCAAAGGGTTAACAGGCACTGTTGTGTTTAGATATGTTACTTGTTGACTCTCAACACGCTGAGATACTTTTGAATAAACCATGGAGATCCAAGGGTTTTTTTAATTTGAAATCATCATAAATGTCTCAGTTAGCTCTTTCCGCTTCATTTGAATACGTATGTTATAGGTCTACAACCATATTGTATATTGTAATTCTTTTAGCGCGGAGAACGTCTTTATACGTCAAAATCTTATGTCTACATGCATAAAATTCTGACGTATATATGAGGACAGTCCCCGCATTGAAAGGGTTAATAACTACTTCTATATTGCCATGTTATGTCCCTTGAGAAAAGATACTTTGTATAAACATATCTTATTTACCTATCAAAACAAATACAACAAATTAATACATGGTTTCACTTGCTACATGGCTACTGATGACCAGTGGTGTCTGTGTCGTTGGTTTCACTTGCTACATGGCTATTGATGACCAGTGGTGTCTGTGTCGTTGGTTTCACTTGCTACATGGCTATTGATGACCAGTGGTGTCTGTGTCGTTGGTTTCACTTGCTACATGGCTATTGATGACCAGTGGTGTCTGGGTCGTTGGTTTCACTTGCTACATGGCTACTGATGACCGGTGGTGTCTGTGTCGTTGGTTTCACTTGCTACATGGCTACTGATGACCAGTGGTGTCTGTGTCGTTGGTTTCACTTGCTACATGGCTACTGATGACCAGTGGTGTCTGGGTCGTTGGTTTCACTTGCTACATAGCTATTGATGACCAGTGGTGTCTGTGTCGTTGGTTTCACTTGCTACATGGCTACTGATGACCAGTGGTGTCTGTGTCGTTGGTTTCACTTGCTACATGGCTATTGATGACCAGTGGTGTCTGGGTCGTTAGTTTCACTTGCTACATGGCTACTGATGACCAGTGGTGTCTGTGTCGTTGGTTTCACTTGCTACATGGCTATTGTTGACCAGTGGTGTCTGTGTCGTTGGTTTCACTTGCTACATGGCTATTGATGACCAGTGGTGTCTGTGTCGTTGGTTTCACTTGCTACATGGCTATTGATGACCAGTGGTGTCTGTGTCGTTGGTTTCACTTGCTACATGGCTATTGATGACCAGTGGTGTCTGGGTCGTTGGTTTCACTTGCTACATGGCTACTGATGACCAGTGGTGTCTGTGTCGTTGGTTTCACTTGCTACATGGCTATTGATGACCAGTGGTGTCTGTGTCGTTGGTTTCATTTGCTACATGGCTATTGATGACCAGTGGTGTCTGTGTCGTTGGTTTCACTTGCTACATGGCTATTGATGACCAGTGGTGTCTGTGTCGTTGGTTTCACTTGCTACATGGCTATTGATGACCAGTGGTGTCTGTGTCGTTGGTTTCACTTGCTACATGGCTATTGATGACCAGTGGTGTCTGTCTGGTTGGTTTACACTTCCTACATATGGCTACTGATGACCAGTGGTGTCTGTGTCGTTGGTTTCACTTGCTACATGGCTACTGATGACCAGTGGTGTCTGTGTCGTTGGTTTCACTTGCTACATGGCTACTGATGACCAGTGGTGTCTGTGTCGTTGGTTTCACTTGCTACATGGCTATTGATGACCAGTGGTGTCTGTGTCGTTGGTTTCACTTGCTACATGGCTATTGATGACCAGTGGTGTATGTGTCGTTGGTTTCACTTGCTACATGGCTATTGATGACCAGTGGTGTCTGGGTCGTTGGTTTCACTTGCTACATGGCTACTGATGACCAGTGGTGTCTGTGTCGTTGGTTTCACTTGCTACATGGCTATTGATGGCCAGTGGTGTCTGTGTCGTTGGTTTCACTTGCTACATGGCTATTGATGACCAGTGGTGTCTGTGTCGTTGGTTTCACTTGCTACATGGCTATTGATGACCAGTGGTGTCTGTGTCGTTGGTTTCACTTGCTACATGGCTATTGATGACCAGTGGTGTCTGTGTCGTTGGTTTCACTTGCTACATGGCTATTGATGACCAGTGGTGTCTGTCTGGTTGGTTTACACTTCCTACATATGGCTACTGATGACCAGTGGTGTCTGTGTCGTTGGTTTCACTTGCTACATGGCTACTGATGACCAGTGGTGTCTGTGTCGTTGGTTTCACTTGCTACATGGCTATTGATGACCAGTGGTGTCTGTGTCGTTGGTTTCACTTGCTACATGGCTACTGATGACCAGTGGTGTCTGGGTCGTTGGTTTCACTTGCTACATGGCTACTGATGACCAGTGGTGTCTGTGTCGTTGGTTTCACTTGCTACATGGCTACTGATGACCAGTGGTGTCTGGGTCGTTGGTTTCACTTGCTACATGGCTACTGATGACCAGTGGTGTCTGTGTCGTTGGTTTCACTTGCTACATGGCTATTGATGACCAGTGGTGTCTGGGTCGTTGGTTTCACTTGCTACATGGCTACTGATGACCAGTGGTGTCTGGGTCGTTGGTTTCACTTGCTACATGGCTACTGATGACCAGTGGTGTCTGTGTCGTTGGTTTCACTTGCTACATGGCTATTGATGACCAGTGGTGTCTGTGTCGTTGGTTTCACTTGCTACATGGCTATTGATGACCAGTGGTGTCTGTGTCGTTGGTTTCACTTGCTACATGGCTATTGATGACCAGTGGTGTCTGTGTCGTTGGTTTCACTTGCTACATGCCTACTGATGACCGGTGGTGTCTGTGTCGTTGGTTTCACTTGCTACATGGCTACTGATGACCAGTGGTGTCTGTGTCGTTGGTTTCACTTGCTACATGGCTACTGATGACCGGTGGTGTCTGTGTCGTTGGTTTCACTTGCTACATGGCTACTGATGACCAGTGGTGTCTGTCTGGTTGGTTTACACTTCCTACATATGGCTACTGATGACCAGTGGTGTCTGTGTCGTTGGTTCCACTTGCTACATGGCTACTGATGACCAGTGGTGTCTGTGTCGTTGGTTTCACTTGCTACATGGCTATTGATGACCAGTGGTGTCTGTCTGGTTGGTTTACACTTCCTACATATGGCTACTGATGACCAGTGGTGTCTGTGTCGTTGGTTCCACTTGCTACATGGCTACTGATGACCGGTGGTGTCTGTGTCGTTGGTTTCACTTGCTACATGGCTATTGATGACCAGTGGCGGCTGTGTCGTTGGTTTCACTTGCTACATGGCTATTGATGACCAGTGGTGTCTGTGTCGTTGGTTTCACTTGCTACATGGCTACTGATGACCAGTGGTGTCTGTGTCGTTGGTTTCACTTGCTACATGGCTATTGATGACCAGTGGTGTCTGTGTCGTTGGTTTCACTTGCTACATGGCTACTGATGACCAGTGGTGTCTGTGTCGTTGGTTTCACTTGCTACATGGCTGCTGATGATCAGTGGTGTCTGTGTCGTTGGTTTCATTTGCCACATGGCTATTGATGACCAGTGGTGTCTGTGTCGCTGGTTTCACTTGCTACATGGCTATTGATGACCAGTGGTGTCTGTGTCGTTGGTTTCACTTGCTACATGGCTATTGATGACCAGTGGTGTCTGTGTCGTTGGTTTCACTTGCTACATGGCTACTGATGACCAGTGGTGTCTGTGTCGTTGGTTTCACTTGCTACATGGCTATTGATGACCAGTGGTGTCTGTGTCGTTGGTTTCACTTGCTACATGGCTATTGATGACCAGTGGTGTCTGTGTCGTTGGTTTCACTTGCTACATGGCTACTGATGACCGGTGGTGTCTGGGCCGTTGGTTTCACTTGCTACATGGCTACTGATGACCAGTGGCGGCTGTGTCGTTGGTTTCATTTGCTACATGGCTATTGATGAAACAGTGGTGTCTGTGTCGTTGGTTTCACTTGCTACATGGCTACTGATGACCGGTGGTGTATGTGTCGTTGGTTTCACTTGCTACATGGCTATTGATGACCAGTGGTGTCTGTCTGGTTGGTTTACACTTCCTACATATGGCTACTGATGACCAGTGGTGTCTGTGTCGTTGGTTCCACTTGCCACATGGCTACTGATGATCGGTGGTGTCTGTGTCGTTGGTTTCACTTGCTACATGGCTATTGATGACCAGTGGTGTCTGTGTCGTTGGTTTCATTTGCTACATGGCTATTGATGACCAGTGGTGTCTGTGTCGTTGGTTTCACTTGCTACATGGCTATTGATGACCAGTGGTGTCTGTGTCGTTGGTTTCACTTGCTACATGGCTACTGATGACCAGTGGTGTCTGTGTCGTTGGTTTCACTTGCTACATGGCTACTGATGACCAGTGGTGTCTGGGTCGTTGGTTTCACTTGCTACATGGCTACTGATGACCAGTGGTGTCTGTGTCGTTGGTTTCACTTGCTACATGGCTACTGATGACCACTGGTGTCTGTGTCGTTGGTTTCACTTGCTACATGGCTACTGATGACCAGTGGTGTCTGTGTCGTTGGTTTCACTTGCTACATGGCTACTGATGACCAGTGGTGGCTGTGTCGTTGGTTTCACTTGCTACATGGCTATTGATGACCAGTGGTGTCTGTGTCGTTGGTTCCACTTGCTACATGGCTATTGATGACCAGTGGTGTCTGTGTCGTTGGTTTCACTTGCTACATGGCTACTGATGACCAGTGGTGTCTGTGTCGTTGGTTTCACTTGCTACATGGCTACTGATGACCAGTGGTGTCTGTCTGGTTGGTTTACACTTCCTACATATGGCTACTGATGACCAGTGGTGTCTGGGTCGTTGGTTTCACTTGCTACATGGCTACTGATGACCAGTGGTGTCTGGGTCGTTGTTTTCACTTGCTACATGGCTATTGATGACCAGTGGTGTCTGGGTCGTTGGTTTCATTTGCTACATGGCTACTGATGACCAGTGGTGTCTGTGTCGTTGGTTTCACTTGCTACATGGCTACAGATGACCAGTGGTGTCTGGGTCGTTGGTTTCACTTGCTACATGGTTACTGATGACCGGTGGTGTCTGTGTCGTTGGTTTCACTTGCTACATGGCTATTGATGACCAGTGGTGTCTGTGTCGTTGGTTTCACTTGCTACATGGCTTCTGATGACCAGTGGTGTCTGTGTCGTTGGTTTCACTTGCTACATGGCTATTGATGACCAGTGGTGTCTGTGTCGTTGGTTTCACTTGCTACATGGCTACTGATGACCAGTGGGGTGTGGGTCGTTTGTTGCACTTGCTACATGGCTACTGATGACCAGTGGGGTCTGGGTCGTTGGTTGCACTTGCTACATGGCTACTGATGACCAGTGGGGTCTGTGTCGTTGCAATCGATACGAATATTCCACCAAATTAATCTACCAGGGCAATGACTAAGGTATTAACACAATTAATCCTGACAATGAGTAAACGTGCGGGCTACAATTTATGTAAGTAAAATACCAATACCCCCTAAAAGACAACACATAGTGTAATGATGGCGAAGACAACATGTAGTGTAATGATGACGAAGTCAACACGTTGTGTAATGATAGCGAAGACAACACGTAGTGTAATGATAGCAGAGACAACACGTAGTGTGATGATAGAGAAGGCAACACGTAGTGTAATGATAGCGAAGACAACACGTAGTGTAATGATAGCGAAGACAACACGTAGTGTAATGATAGCAGAGACAACACGTAGTGTGATGATAGAGAAGGCAACACGAAGTGTAATGATAGCGAAGACAACACGTAGTGTAATGATAGCAGAGACAACACGTAGTGTGATGATAGAGAAGGCAACACGAAGTGTAATGATAGCGAAGACAACACGTAGTGTAATGATAGCGAAGACAAAAAATGATAGCGAAGACAACACGTAGTGTAATGATAGCGAAGACAACACGAAGTGTAATGATAGCGAAGACAACACGAAGTGTAATGATAGCGAAGACAACACGTAGTGTAATGATAGCGAAGACAACACGTAGTGTAATGATAGCGAAGACAAAAAATGATAGCGAAGACAACACGTAGTGTAATGATAGCGAAGACAACACATAGTGTAATGATAGCGAAGACAACACGTAGTGTAATGATAGCGAAGCCAACACGTAGTGTAATGATAACGATGACAACACGTAGTGTAATGATAGCGAAGCCAACACGTAGTGTAATGATAGTATCAACACCCGAAACCATTGAAACAGCAAACGCTTTTATACAGCATTTATTTTTTGCCGATAAATATCGGTTGCTTTCTTGAGTCTTGCGAATTAGATGTTGATCCCTTGACTTCTTGACTAAAAGTGACGGAGACAAACGGATTTCAAACCGACACTTTGTCCCCAAGGTGAAGGACATTGACCCCCACCCACCCCCCCCCCCCCCCCCGATTGTGCCACATCACGAATCCCATGATCATTTCCTGCCACGTCCACACTGACCAGTGGTCAAAATAAAATTAGAAAGCAAACTGAAAGTTATAAGTTAACGACACATAATGACTTAACTGATATTTATTTAATAACTAATACGTGTTTACACCTCCTACCTCATTATGGGGCGTCTTGTTCCTGAATAGGGAGGATTAAAACTAATTTGCGCACATCACGCTTGACACTTGTGTATTTATTACTATCTGACAGTTTATAAGACACTTGCACTTGTCTTACACGACCCTTGTGATCAGGATATACCTCTGACACTAGAGCGAGACGATAATCTCTTCATAATGCATTCTGATCTGCAACCATAACCAAGTCTCCTATCTCTAAATTCCTGACTTCAACATGCCATTTAGGTCTAATGTTCCCGGTATGACTGGGCCACCTAGCTCATTTACTGCGCGAGGCCCAGTCACACTGACAGCCATTTTGTTTCCACAGCCAGCTGTGTAAAAACGACACTCGCGTTGCCTACCAAAAAACTCGGATGCCATGAAATTGAGACGAATATTTCAAGTGCCCACGAAAACTATGCCATTTTCAACAGGCGTAAACTTTTGATCGTTTTAGAACTATTACATTTAAAAATGGAGGTCACTGTGTCAGAGCCTTGCGATGTCATCAGGGTAGGTCTAATGACAAGTGAAGGGAATATGGACTGATACCAGTTTTTCCAAAATTTACTCACAACTTCCTGGACATACTTAGTTCTACGTGACATGTTGGACACATTGGACCAATCCCCTGATTGCATTCTGCCACTAGCGCGTCCTAAGAGCAGCTGGTTGGGACATATGTAATTTAGTGCTAGATCATCGCTACCTCTTGTGTGAGATATGGCTAAAGGCCTTTCATTGACTAAGTCTGACGCTTCAAAAACGACTGTCTGAAGCTCACTAAAAGTTAATACGGCATCGCCTACAGCTAAAAATATAGCCTTTTTCACTAGTTTTACCATGGCCTCAACTGCGCCATTGGTATGCGACGCGTCAGGAGGATGGAACCGCCACTCTGTTCCCACTAGACCACCCTGTCTCGTAAGCTCCTCTTGGCTAATTGACTCTCGCAATTTCTTTAATTCTGATGCCGGCCCAACGAAATTTTTACCGGGATCACTTTAATTATGCAGGGGCTGCCCCTGATCGACTGGAATTTTCTATGTACTAGTAGGAAGCCATCGGTCGCATAATCACGGGCTATATCTACGTACACAGCTCTTGTAGATAAACATGTGCACACACATCCCCATACCTTACCTCTTGATCGTTTATTTACTTCACCTTTTACTGTTATTGGACCAAAAAAGTCTACTGCACAATAACTGAAAGGTGGATTCGGTATTGTTCTGAAATCAGGAATATCACTCATTACTTGATTTAAAAGTTGTTTCCTATTTTTCCTGCAGATTACACATCCATAAACAATAGCCTTTACTATTTTACGACCTTTTAACACCCACGCTATACTCCTGAGTTTTACCATCGTAGCATCAACACCACTATGACCTCTATTGTGGCAATCTATTGCCAATAATTTAGAAAGATTATCATGTGGAAGTATTGGTAGTTCAAAGTTTGGGTCCCTCTCGCTACCTAACCTCCCGCTTGTTACAACAAGTCCTGTATTTCTATCGCGGATTGGTGCTAATTTTGCCAGTGACTTTGTATCAGGTAAATCAATCTGACTTATTTTGTACAAAAGGTATCTTGCCTTTTTCAATTGATCAGAGTTGAGGGGTAACAATAGCTTAGATTTTGTGTTTACTGGTTTTGTCTTGTTGATCCATGCGTTTACCAGAACTAAAACTATTGCTACTGTTTTCAGAAAACAAATTGACTAAACCTTGAAACTGTTATCAAACCTTTTAAATTCAACAGAACTGCTCAACTCCAAATTGCCTCCCACCAAAGCCTCATTTTCTGCTTGATTTTTAGCCTGGGATCTTGTGGTAATTTTAGTAAATGTTTTTCTTTGTAATCCTATTACCTCACCCTGACATTTTTGACTAATTTCCTTCGACATAGGCCACTCATTTTCTGGCAAGTACAGCCACCGGGGGCCATTCTGCCAAAATGAGTTACTACATAGTTCACTAGGTGGCGCTCCTCTGGTGATTAAATCAGCTGGGTTATCACCAGATGGTACCCAAAACCAATTATCACAATTCGTTGTCGACTGAATTTCTCCCACCCGGTTAACATAAAAAGTGGAGAATCCATACGACTCCTTATTTATGGCTCCTAACACTGTCATTGAGTCAATGAAATGGTAAACCTTTGTAAATTGATATCTAGAATTTTCCTTGACAAATTTAGATAATCTGGCTGCAAATACTGCGCCACACATTTCTGACCTTACAGTATCCCCCCTTTAAGCTAAGTGGAGACAGTTTACCCTTGGCCTCAACTAACCTCACTACAGCTTCATGCTCACCCTCCCACCTTACGTAGACCATGGCACCAAAAGCGCTATCTGAACCATCGCAAAATGTAATTAATACTGGGTTCGCACACTGAACAATTTTCAAGCATCTTGGAAAATATACTTCAGAAATGTTTGTGACTTCTTTGAAAAAGTGTACCCATTTAGGCACTAGATCATCTGGTATAGGCGCGTCCCAATCTGTATTGTTACCTCTTATTTCAGAGCGTTGCCATGTTCTACGGGAAAGTATAGCACCTTTCATTTTGAAAGGTGCCACCAGGCCACATGAATCAAACACTGCCATTAATTGACTCATTACAATTCTTTTAGTCAAAGGGTTTGGCACATTTTAACTTACTACTTCACTTTCATTGAGGTCGGGCCCCGTATACATCTTCTGAATTTTTCTAGAGAAATTAATGGAGCCCTTAACATAAAGAGAATCTTTCTCGACATCATAGCCTAACACTAAAGCTGTGGCCGCTGTGCCTTTTACTGCATTAGGCAGATTTATAGGTGCTTTATTTTCGGTGGGTTTTATCCACATTTTTATTTTGAAACCTCCCTTCTTTAAAATCTGAGTTACTTCAGTTCTAGACTTTCAACAGTCTCTACTTTATCTGAACTATCAAGTATGTCATCTACATACATGGATTTTACAATCGTATCAACTGCCCCCCCCCCCCCCTAAGTGGCTAAAATCTGGTAAGTTAGCCATGTTGCTAACATTGCTAGGCAGGCTGCAGGCCTATCACCTATGACTCTTAATATTGCATATGTCTCGATCTGCCCAGTGTCATCTGGCCATAAAAATCTATGTAAATGTACTTCTTTGTCCTCTAGGTAGACACTATTATACATTTTTGATATATCTCCTATAAAGCCGTGTAACCCTTCCCTAAATCTAAGCAGGACACACCTTATAGGATTTAGTACATCTGGCCCTTTGGTAAGAATACTGTTAAGTGAGTACCCATCTACTGGCTGGCTGGAATTCCATACTATACGACAAGGGGTTGTTTTACTCATTGGGTTCAAAGTCCCAATTTTCTATCTCTTTAATAGACAGCTTTCTAGCAGCTTTCTTATCAACCATGTCCTTAATTTGAGAACCATAAATATCTTTCCAACTAGAATCTCTTTCTAACCGACGCAGTGTTGAATATAAAACTGTTCTAACAGCGTGATAATTACCTGGAAGTTGATTTGGATTAAGCAAATATGGGTACTTGGCATCCCAGTGTGGTTCTGTAGTGTGGTTGTCGCCATTAGGCTTGAAAGTTAAGCAATCTTTAATTTGGTCAAGTTCTTTTTCTTCTCTCAACGTCATGAATTTGCCACCAGGCGTACTATTACCACACCTACAAGATCCACTTGGGGTTCACACTTGGGGTCACAAGCAGCCCCTATTTGCTCATACCTAAAAAACTCAATGAAATCTTTCACATTGGTATGCAATGACAGTCTGTATCTATGGCAATCTGAAATTTCACTAGAGGATTTATCAAAATCGGCGAACTCAAGAACGGTATTTTGGTGTTCAATTACACAACTCTCCGAGAAAGCTCTCAGACTCATCGCCAGATGTGTACTAGAAGTTTGCACATGATTTGTACTGCTTTCAGTTATCCCTTTATAAGATCCACTGACCACGGTCCCAATAGGCCCATCCCAGAGTACTACATTTGCTACAGAAGACCGTTTTGAGGGCATTAAACTGGCATTAGCTTGAGACAATAGAATGTCACATGTATCTGGTCTCTCTAATTGCTTTAAAGAAAACTCAGGAAATAAATTTACAAGTTTTCCAGTACCAACCGCATTAGAAACGCTAGCAATGTTGTCAATGCCATACATCACAATTGTAATTATACCAAACCTTGTTTTCAAACTACATGTATATCTAGTAGTTTCAATTTGTGTCTTGATACCAGCTATTCCACTAATGATTAAAGTAAATGGATCGCCCTTCAACTTTAGCCGTTGAGCCATCTCATTAGTACAATAGTTGGTATCGCTAGCACTATCCCATAGAATACCCACTTTCGCACCACTACTAGTATACGCATATTGCATCATCATGATGGGACAGGTGTCGCTATTACTTGACAATCATCACTGATTTTCTTAATTTCGTCTATGTCACCTTTAGAAATAGCTGGATTTAATGATTTATGCAAATCAGAAATAGAGTTTGAATTATCAGCAGTAGGCCTATTGAACTAGCAGCAGCGGCAGCGGGACCTGTACCAAATGTATCATCAACATGTAGCAAATAGTTATGACCACGATTACACTTTTTGCACAGTCTTGGGTTCGGATGTTTGCAATCAGAAGCCAAATGTTTACCTTTAAGACACTTAAAGCACAGTTTTAGTTCACAAACTTTTCTATGTCTCTCTTTTGGTGACATAGATTTGAATGATTTACACATCCAAATGGGATGACAGCCTTCAGTGCATACTTTACATTTTATTTCACCAGTAAAATTTCCACTATTATAATTACTAGCATTTTGATTTGACTGACCTCTAGTGTTTGCAAATTTAGAATTGGAAACTTTAGGTTTTGACACTGATTCTTTTCGGGCTGCCATCTCATCAGATATATTAAGTTGCCATCGAACAGAAGAAATAAATTTAGCTGGTTTGTCCTTATCAGGTATGGTGTCGCCATCTATTGGGTATAACATTTCCCACTACTTTTCTCGAGCTGATGGTGGCAGCTTCCTCACAAGTTGTGCAATAATAGCTGGATTTTTTAAGCACTCAGAGCTATCGAGGTCATTAAGGTCATTTAGAGCACTGAGGATGGCTCTATAAAAATCTGCACATTTTAAAGGGTCACTTTGAGGATTTTGTAAGTTCGCTACATCTTTTGAAAATGTGGTTGATAACACGATCTTTCACACCATACTGTCTTGTTAATTCTGCGAGGATAGCAGTTTCTGTTTTACAGTCTGGCGCTAGCTTGTCTATCACATCAGAGGGGAGACATCTTTTTAGGCAAAGAGCAAGCTCAGCATCACTAGCGCCGACCAGCCGTGGCTTAATGACGTTGTTATAACTGTTAGGCCACTCTATAAAATTAGGAGACTTCCCATCAAACATGGGATAGTCCATTGCTTTTAATTTTACCTTTGACGGGTTGGAAGTTGTGCCGCCTTTTAGGTATGCGCTGGCCGTCTTGCGTGCTTCTCTATTTCTTTTAGTCTCTTCGTCGACCCACGCAATTTCACCGGCGTCGTCTGTATTCAGGGCATCAATGTAACTAGAATGCAGGTCCTCCAGCTCATCCGCTGAAGTGTTCATATCTTGGAGAAATTTTCTCACGTCAACTTTGGCAAATTTGTCTTCTATGGCCTCTTTGAGTTTTCTAATGTTTCTTGTCAGTCGCGACTGTTCTCTGTTTCTTTAGCTCATCAGCCATGGTGAGCTCAGCTCCGATATTTATTATAAACACCCAAAACCATTGAAACAGCAAACGCTTTTATACAGCATTTATCAGCATGATCATTTCCTGCCACGTCAACACATGGGCGGGGGCCCTAGGGTAGTGGTTAGCACCGCTGCCTTTCACGCCAGAGTTCGGGGTTCGGTTCCCAGTCTCGGCGGTTTGAAAGAAACAAAAATGTTTTTTCCCCATCCACGTGTGAAAGTTAATATTGTTGGGAGCCTCCGTGACCGAGAGGTAGCGGGCTCGGCCTCAGACCGCCAGGGTACGAATTTCGAATCCAGTGTCTGGAGGACAGTGTCATCTCAATCATCTCACCATCCTCAGAAGGTTCTCCTGGCCCAGTTTAGCCTATATATGCACAAAGGTGGCCTAAAGCCCGATTCATTTCATTTCATTTGCCACGTCCACACTAACCAGTGGTCAAAATAAAATTAGAAAGCAAACTGAAAGTTATAAGCTAACGACACATAA
This sequence comes from Flabesymbios commensalis, assembly GCA_964017125.1. NCBI lineage: Eukaryota > Metazoa > Annelida > Polychaeta > Terebellida > Flabelligeridae > Flabesymbios > Flabesymbios commensalis. The sequence goes on along the minus strand of OZ024917.1, from coordinate 67,029,728 downwards.
TGACTTGACTGATATTTATTTAATAACTTAACTAATACGTGTTTACAGATAGCGAAGACAACACTTAGTGTAATGATAGCGAAGACAACATGTAGCACTTGTAATGATAGCGAATACAACACGTAGTGTAATTATAGGGAAGACAACACGTAGTGTGATGATAGCGAAGACAACACGTAGTGTAATTATAGGGAAGACAACACGTAGTGTAATGATAGCAGAGACAACACGTAGTGTAATGATAGCGAAGACAAAACGTAGTGTAATGATAGCGAAGACAACACTTAGTGTAATGATAGCGAAGACAACACGTAGCACTTGTAATGATAGCGAAGACAACACGTAGCACTTGTAATGATAGCAGAGACAACACGTAGTGTAATGATAGCGAAGACAACACGTAGTGTAATGATAGCGAAGACAACACATAGTGTAATGATAGCGAAGACAACACGTAGTGTAATGATAGCGAAGACAACACGTAGCACTTGTAATGATAGCAATGACAACACGTAGTGTAATGATAACGAAGACAACACGTAGTGTAATGATAGCGAAAACAGCACGAAGTGTAATGATAGCGAAGGCAACACGTAGTGTAATGATAGCAAAGACAACACGTAGTGTAATAATAGCGAAGACAACACGTAGTTTAATGATAGCGAAGACAACACGTAGTGTAATGATAGCGTAACAACACATACTGTAATGATAGCGAAGACAACACGTAGTGTAATGATGGCGAAGACAACATGTAGTATAATGATAGCGAAGACAACATCATTTGAGTGAGTTATGTATCTGTTTTATATGACTGTTGAGAATTGAACCGGGCGTCGTTAAGTATAGGTTTAACCAAAGTTTTATGTATTTCAAGCGTACAATACGCATGCCAACAATCAACCCTTCACTCGCAAAGTTGTGTTTTTAACCCTTACAACGCTGATTTTTTTATGAAAACCTTGGCGACCAAAGAGTTTTTTTCAAAGTGAAATCATCATTAACTTCTTAGTTAGCTCTTTCCGATTCATTTGCATACCTATGTTATGGGTTACAGCCATGAGATATATTTTATTTCTTACAGTGCGGGGATCGACTTTAGGCGTCAGAATCAGATTCTGACGACTAAAGTCTATCCCCGCCCTGTAAGGGTTAATTTTTCAGTCACTTAAAGTTGTGTCTCGCTGCCGCGACCCACAACATCAAGTGGCTGAAATTTACTTGAATTTGTTTAATTAAAGACCAAACATTCACAAATCATTAAACTCTCATTTCATTCCCAGTGGTTCGACTGGCAATAAAACAATAAGGACTGTAGTGGTGAAAAGTTATTGGGATATTTAATTGTAGCATTCTGACAGGTAGCTTTCACTACGAGACGTATTGTGAGAGTACCTTGATGATATCGCAAGGCTCTGACACAGAGGCCACCATTTTTAAATGTAATTATAGTTAAAAAAGATCACAAGTTTACGCCTGCTGAAAATGGCCAAGTTTTCATAGGCATTTGAAATATTTGTTTCAACGTCATGGTATCCGAGTTTTTCGGTAGGCGGTGCGAGTGACGTATATCTGTGGGAGTTGTGGGATGGCTCGTTGAAGGGTGAACGGCAAAAGCCACCTAACACGTGAATAGTCTTCTCCACGAAATCAAAATGGCGGCCTAATTTATGCTAATGTGATGAGGCGACACAGGTCCACTGTCCAAGTGCATGCCGGTTATGGCGGGACACGTGTTTGCCCACGGCAGGCGATCAGCTAAGCTAGGGGCCCCTAACCAGCGTCCAATATGGCGCTCAATTACCAAATACATTTATGTCAATCAGCATTCTCTGAAATAACATATCGCTATAATGATAAAATATTGACCTACGGTCCTGGAAATATATTTTACAGACCAACTAGGATCGTTTATTCACATTCATTTTTAGGCGAACAATTTTATTTGGCCCTAATCCTATTAAAGGTTATCTGAGTCGAAGCGATATCTTTAGATAATTTTTGGTCGATTTTTTGCTGAAAAATCGAAAAATGACGAGACTTCGTCTATGGACTTTAAAATCGAGTCACCCAATTATGGCGATCAACGATAGAAAATGGAGTTTTCGAAAACACCCACTTCCTACTCGCCTACAGTGGCATTAATAGGATGAAAGCATTTTAAGAACTCGTACTTTAAAAAGGATATAGACTAAGTCTATGAGAAAAAAAATTTCACGGTTCTTCTAGAAAAACCGACATGGTCGCCATCTTGAAAAGGCGCCAAACACGTGGAATTCTGTCAAAAAATATGAAAATTACGCCGTTTTCGACGTAAAAAAACGTACTTCTCCTCTGATAACTCTTTCTAGCTAATTTAAACTGGCATATTAGTGTGACCTACAGTTTTCACGTACCTTTGCGAAAAAAAATGCTCATGATTTTTTTCGAAAAATCCCTTAATATTTTAATAAAAAACTATCCTTGAAAACAGCGGTTTTCAACTTGATGCTTGGTGAAAACACTGTTGCGTTCTCGATCAATCGTCAGGGTCACCAGTGTGGGAGTTGTGGGGCGGCTCGTTGAAGGGTGAAGGGCAGAAGCCACCTAACAATCACCAACATATCGTAAACTTCATCTTTCTTTGTCAGGTCGACGGTTCCGATTGATACACAAAACTTCTCTTCAGATTATTATGTTTATATGTCTAGACATCGAATACCAGCAATGCACAACCCCGCGCACGACACGTCTTAGTCAAACCCCGAGCGGATGACCGGCAGCACGTCCGCAGTCGCCAAGAGCTATATCACAAGTCTGCGGGAAAAAGCTAAGACCGCATGGGATTCGGCCCCATGCACACGTCACTGAGGTACCAAAACGAGGCAGTCATCTCCTGTCTCACCGCGTCCGGGGAGATCAGAGACGACTGTCACAGTAATCGAGCGAAGCAGGGATCCTACATATCCACAGCTGGCTGTGGATATAAAATGGCGTTCAGTGTTACCGGGCCTACGGCGAAGTTAGGTGGCCCGATCATGCCGCGTATGGTGAGAGCAGCCAATCTCGCACTCTCTCATTTTGGCTTCTGTGCTCAGTTTTATTATGCTGTTTCAAATAGATATTCGTGCGAGAAAATACATACTGCATCGTTAGGTAAGGCACTCGTCACCAAATCAAGCCCTCGCCTGAAGGTTTGGGTTTGATGTGGTGACTTGTGCTGAGATGAGCCCATCTCGCCTTCCAAACGATGCCGTATGTATTATATTATAGCTGGCCAGTAGAGTAGCAAGAAAACACATACTCTGCAGTCTCATCTTAATGTCACACAACATGCTAATAGAACAATGGTAAACACCACACTGCTACAATCCGATAAACAAAACATGAATATCCCACAACTTCTAATATATTTTTATTTTCATTGCACTATTTTGTGTTTAAAAACATATGGCCTATTTTGCTATATTAATATTATACATTAATATAATATACCAAACATGAAGTATAATTATAGAGACCACACATTTTGTTTTATTTATTATAATACTGTTGCTTATTATACCAAAAATGAAGCATATAGAGTCTACACATTTAGTTTTATTTCTTATAATACTGTTTAATACTAATGTTTCTATGCCCTATGTTTTCAGGAGTTTGACGGATTCTCTACTTTGAATAATACTGCTCATCATACCCCGTACCTTCGTCCGGTGGGTAGTATGGTTCGTGCCCCATGTCTTGAGGAGGATAATATCCATTGTCCTGGGCTTTACTCTTACGGCAGCTCAATAGTATAAGGATAATAAGCAGCACACCTACACCTATGGTCGCTATAAGGGTGACATTATCAGACTTATGCTGGATTAGGGGTGCTGCACCTCCATTCTCTCCTGGGATGCCTTTCTCTCCTGATATGTCAGGTATACATGGTGGTGGCGGGCCCCATTGCGGTGAGGCCTGTAGTGGGCCGACACCGGGTTGACTTCCATCAGGCACAGTCCATTTTAAGCTGACTGCACACAGTCCATGACCCGTACGACCGGGGTGCCTAATCAGGCGCACTACTCTGTTCATCGCAAGAAACAGCCCGTCATACAGGGGAAACTGGAAAAGATCAACCTAGAAATACACAAACAGTCTGTTATACAGAAGGCACTGGAAAGGTCAACCTTCAAGCCCACAAACAGTCCGTTAGACAGAGGGAACTGGAAAAAGTCAACCTACAAACACACAAACAGTCCGTTATGCAGAGGGAACTGGAAAGGTCAACCTACAAACACACAAACAGTCCGTTATACAGAGGCAACTGTAAAAGTCAATCCACAAACACAAACACAGTTCGTTATGCAGAGGGAACTGGAAAAAGTCAACCTACAAACACACAAACAGTCCGTTATAAAGAGGCAACTGTAAAAGTCAACTCACAAACACACACACAGTTCGTTATGCAGAGGGAACTGGAAAAAGTCAACCTACAAACACACAAACAGTCCGTTATGCAGAGGGAACTGGAAAAAGTCAACCTACAAACACACAAACAGTCCGTTATGCGGAGGTAACTGGAAAGGTCAACCTACAAACACATAAACAGTCCGTTAGACAGAGACAACTGGAAAAATTCAAACTACAAACACACAAACAGACTGTTATACAGAGGCAACTGGAAAAAGTCAAACTACAAACACACAAACAGACAGTTATACAGAGTAAACTGGAAAGGTCAACCTACAAACATACAAACAGTCCGTTATACAGAGGCAACTGGAAAGGTCAACCTACAAACACACGAACAGTCCGTTATACAGAGGGAACTGGACAAGGTCAACCTACAAACACACAAACAGTCCGTTATACAGAGGCAACTGGAAAAAGTCAAACTACAAACACACAAACAGACAGTTATACAAAGTAAACTGGAAAGGTCAACCTACAAACATACAAACAGTCCGTTATACAGAGGCAACTGGAAAGGTCAACCTACAAACACACGAACAGTCCGTTATACAGAGGGAACTGGACAAGGTCAACCTACAAACACACAAACAGTCCGTTATACAGAGGGAACTGGAAAAGGTCAAACTACAAACAGTCCATTATACAAAGTAAACTGGAAAAGTCACCCTACAAACACACAAACATATGGATGATAAATGCATGATGTACAGATGATTACGTCAGACGTCAGATTATGATGTCTGAAGTCGATCCCCGCACTATAAGAGTAAAAATATTTATAATGGTCGTAGACCCATAACATAGGTATTCAAATGAAGCGGAAAAAGCTGACTAAGGCTTTTATGATGATTTCATATTTAAAAAAAACTTTGTTCTCGATGGTTTATACAAAAATATTTCAGCGTTGTAAGCCATAAGGTGGAGTGATAGGGCATGGTGGGTTATTGAGACTGTTTCCCTCATTTTCTGGGTATTTTCATTTGAATACCTATGTTCTGGGTCTACAACTTTTATAAATAGTTTTACTCTTACTGTGCAGGAATAGACTTTAGTCGTCAGAATCTGACGTCTACAGACGTGCTGCATAACGAATGCCGCCCCATGACGAACCAGGGTTCATCACGTGATAATTGCGGCCCGACCCCTAAACGTCATGAAAATGGCCATGAGGACGTTACAATTAAAAATTTCCAAGATGGCGACCATGATGATATCGGGACGGAATAATGACCCGCGTTCATCACAGAAAGGAGCATGATGAATGCGGGATCAATTTTCGGTTAGGGTAGCTTTGCTTATATTATTTAAATTAGATATGTTCAATTTTCAAAATTATTTTATTGATCAGTCTATACAGTCTATTGCTTCATTGACTAAACTAGTCTATTTCTATGGTTTTTAGTTCAGCATTCCTTTGCCGGTAGGCCCACGTATTTTTGTTATGTAGGCCCAGGCATTAAATTGTGCCTCGATTTATCCGACAATGCAATTCGCATGACGATCACCGCCCCGGAAGCATGTCGATCGCCGATCACAGAGGCCCAAATCATCACGAGCCTGGATCATCATGCTACAAGACGTCAGATTCTGACGACTAAAGTCCATCCCCGCACAGATGACTAAAGTCTATCCCCGCACTGCAATGGTTAAATCCAGATACGAGGAGCCCGCAGCTTTATTGGATGGTCGCTGTAGACCAGCGGTTCCACGCTATGCTTTACATCATGCAACACACAGAATAGCTCCATAATGAACGAACAAGAACTACAACCATCAACCATCCCAGTACCCCTTGATTGTGGTATTCAACCATCCCAGTACCCCTTGATTGTGGTATTCCTAGCTATCTTAAGGTATACAATCTTCACTAATTAGGAGTCCACATATGTGCAAGAAAAGTTCTTGTCCCTAATATCTCTACATCTATAGATTAATTTTATCTAATACCGAAATCAGACAATTATAAGGAAAAAATCCCTTAAGGATTCACACAGAGCATGTGCGTATGTTTGTGTGCTTCTGCTTGTGCTTCTGCGTGTGCTTACGCAGGCATGTGTTGGAGTACATATCGTCTCCTTGAAGTCAGAAGGTGCTAAACTGCCACTTTGTAAAGTGGAAGATACACCCTTTCATATCTAAGGGGGAGGCATAAGGCCTAAACTAGACGAGGTAACTTACCAGGTTATCTATGGTGACAAACTTATCATTCCTGTGTACCAGATATTTGTTATTAGCCAGGCTGATCTTAATCTTTCCAGGTGTTACAGCACCAAGTTTGCGGAAGACTTCTATTCCATCGCGGTTAAAGACCCGCAGGCTATCCTTTCGGTTGTGTATCTCACCAGTGCCACCACCTCCACCATGACCGTCGTTAATGTATCCCTCCGTAACATGAAAAGTCCAATCACTCACCTAAAGTACAAGTAAATAAATAAATAAAAATTTAAAGTAGCAGTGCAAATGTGTTTTTTGACAGATCATCAGCCCAAGTATCTTCATCATTCTTGTAATCATTTGCAACTATTTCTACTGTAAAAAAAACGTCCATTAAACACCACAACCCCTTCCCCAATTTTGTATTATTATCAGACTTCCAAACTCCTTTTCATTGCCTTTTGTATATTGAAAAGGTTGTATAGGTTTTCTAAAAGCATCAAATTTTGTTTTGCTTTGGGTGGATAATTTTATCAATCTAAAATTGTGAAGATGAATAAAGGACTTCTAGATTTGCACCAAATTTATTATTTCATCGGTTAGTCAAGTTGAATGTAGTTTATTTACACAAAAACAGTAAAAATCTGTCTGGTTTTCAGTCATATTTTAACTCTTACAACGCTGAAATATTTTGCACAATCCATGGAGACCAAAGTTTTTTCCAATTTGAAATCATCATAAATATCTTAGTTAGCTCTTTCTGATGCATTTGAAAACTTATGTTATGGTTCTACGGCCATCAGAAATATTTTATTTATTTTCAGTTTTGAGTCCGTCTTTGCACGTCAAAATCTGGCTTCTACAGACGTCAGATTCTCACATGAAGACGGTCTCCGCGCTGAAAGGGTTAATGTCTACAATATTTCCATATATATCGATGGTCTAAAACAATAGTGGGTCTAGTCGACTTGACAGCAAAATTGTGTTTATCGTTTTCCTTAGAACTACAGTCTGCTAAATCCACTTATCAGCATGTAGACTTGGACTTACACTGATGAAACACACAGCGATTGAAATTTGACAGTAGATCAAGTGAAGTTAGTATTTTTTACTTTCCAAAACGATTTACAGAAGCAAAATTGGGATCAACAAGACACCAAGACTTAGCTCATTGTTATTCTAAAAAAACAGACTATACAGAGATTGTTCCTAGATCAACAATGAACTAAGTCCAGGCACTTCTTCTGTGTTGTTTCCGCAGAATAACTTAGAATAACAATGCTCTAAGTGCACTTGCATCTTTTTTTTCCCCAGAAACAGAGCCCATGAGTATGTAATAACAGAACAACAATGTGTCAAGTCGACTTGGTCCTGTGTTGGATAGATATTATGCTGATATGTGCTCCTTTTCACGAGAATAACAATGTGCTTAGTCGACTTGGTCCGTTTTTAAATCTGAATTTGGACTAAAGTCAAACTTTATACATATTATAGTTGACTTAGCTGATTGTTATTTTAAAGGCCAAAAATGTCACTTAGCACACTATTGTTTTAACCCATCGATATGCTATCGACCACAAGACGTGTTCTCGTAACTTCCAGTATTCAGGAAAACCTCACTGGCCTTGCTGTTGGAAAGCATCTGAGAGTCCTACTAGTTTTTTTTTCACAAGCCAAACACAATTTGAGCAAAACAAAATAATTCAAAAAATGTGTTGTTTCTAAAAAATAGCTTTGGTGAACAAGCGATTCTGATGTTAGTTGTGTGAAATCAGTGGAGATATAATAATCTAGTGAAATCAGTGGAGATATAATAATCTACAATCGTTGTCATGCGACAATGCTGTATGAATAGTCAGTCAGCCAGTCAAACAAAAAGGGCTTAGTTTTTGATAAGGTATACACTGAAAGCTAAATAATTTCCGATGATACCAGGTGTTAGGGACATGCCTGGGGGTCACCACCAAATAGTTTAGAGTTACTGAATGCAGCTAGGCCACAATCAGACAATTCTGATCATTATTTTAAACCCTTTCAGCCCCAAAGGTTTTTTTTATCGAACACATTGGTGATGTCAATTAGGACACAATTGTTATCTATAATAATTATATCATTATTAATGGTGAAGGATTGATATCAATATAGTGACTATGGTAATAACAATTAGTTATTGTATTTAATTATAATAATTAATTCATTATTAGTGGTGATGGATTGGTATTAATAGCGTAGCTACAAATACAGCAATGTCAATTGTGCAAGTTTCAAAATGTGAGCTAATTTTTCTTTTGCAATTCTCCATTTCTACTACTTTGGTATCCACTGAATCTATCTAGACCACTCCCAAATAATTTTAAACCCTTTTAGCACAAGAGGTTATTTTAGCAAGCACAAAGGCCACAATATTCTCTGTAATGTCAATATACCATACTGCAATAAACCCAATTATGTTATGACCAGAGATTGAAGTGGGGTAATCATAGAAATCATAACACTTTTCTTTGTCAATAACCATTACAAATCCTATTGTTACTCTGGGGACTATCCGACCCGAGGATAGCGGAGCTGCGCGAAATGCCACGGAGTTTCATCATTAAATTGCACAGTGAAACCCAAGTCTCCGGCCGTCTAGGGGATCTACCCCCCAGATATGCCCAGAACCCCTTATCAGGGCGAGCAAAGGAAAACGCTCTCAATAACCCACCATGCCCTATCACCCCCACCCTCACATCATCATCTGTACATCATTCATCTCATCAATTGACTACAACGTTTTTATCGTATTACAATGTCACTTAAAAGATCTTTTGTGCCGAAAAGTGGCGTAAAGCAATGATTTATTACTACTACTAACCATTACAATAATAGCTTCTGTTCATTCGCGATAGGATGTGCTGACTTGAGTAAAAATGTGCCTGGTTAGCCCGGTTTTCATTCAGTATCTCTTCAGCTTTATGCTACGTAGTCAGGTCTAACCAAGAGCATTGCCTACAGATATGATGCACCACGCGGTACCCTGGGCTACCAAATAGAAAATGGTCACTTTGTTTATTTATTTAATTTATTTTTCAGGGCTGTCCCCTGGGTACCAAAAAGTGTAAAATAATTTTAAAAAAGGGCAAAAAAAGATGTGAAACATTCTTATTTTGCAAAATATTCTTGTTTTGGGGGCATTTTCTTCACTAAGGAATATTGTTAAAACATATTTCAATGTCGGAACCTGTTGCAACGCAAATTGCCGACGCATTCCCAAGGTCGCGCTGCAAATCACGCGGTACCTCGGGGTACCGTTATACCCCGGGGTACTGCGTGATTTGCAGCGCGACCTGGGGAATGCGTCATATGATGTTCATTAATGTGGATCAGGTCACCAGCTAGAAGGATGTATAGTTTCCCGTACCAGCTGCTACTATACATATTTACATTTGATATTGTATTCCTTGCACCTTCTATAGTATTACATTTCTAAAACCATTTATGCAATCTATAACTGGTCAAGTAGGTCAGGTTAGAAAACCTGACAGATATAATTGCAAGTAATTCTTCCTAGCCGACCCTGGAAAGCAAACACCATAAACATAATGTAGATGTTATTTGCTTTTTGTATCTTTAACATAAGGCCCTGATATAAAAATATCTTCAGACACGACTTTTCATAACTTAAATCAAACATAGTATTGAAATCATTATAATTGATTTATTATACTACTCAAGGACATAAAAAACACAAATCTGAAAATGGACAACGATATCATAAATGATAGGTTACCATTACTGAATTGACATTTGAACAAAATTAAATAAATATTTATTGATGATATTCTCAATTTGGTGGTGCGTTCTGTGATGATGTCTAATCAGATTCTTCCATGCCTCTCCGTCCCCTATTTTTTTCGATCGATTTTATGATGCCTTCCCAATGGCCAAACCAAGTGTAATATATATGAAAAACCTCCTATTAGATGACGGGTAAATCCTCTTTCTCATCATCAACGCTGTTTTCATGGATTCAGTGCACCATGAACAAAGAATTAAAGCTTGATATTATTAATAGGAATAATTTATTTTGAACTTGCTCGCAATCAAACCGTTCTTTAGTGTCATGTTCAAGCAAAATGAGATATTCATAATGAAATATGTTGAATGCAATGATTGAAATAAGACCTCCCCCCTCCTGGCTCTTCCTACTGAGCCCTGTAGAACTGCACAGGCAATGTTGAAGATATATCTTGAAAACTGGTTGTGGCATTGCAGAAAACCTTTTCTTTCACGCTGAGACAGATATTAAATCACCACCTTTCGAGCAATTTTTTGATATACTCATTCAAGCTAGATGTGTCTTTTAATGAAGTTTGTCATCCAGTATGACTAATGTGAGCTATCTGCACGTGATCAGTCGCACAGCTAACTTTTTTTACACATTGCAGAAATGTCAAAAACTATACATACACGATAACACTAAAAAAACAGCTTCATTAAATAAATGTATTAATAATAAAAGTATCTATATATAGCAGATAGGGCCTACATAAATTATTTTAAAAATCAACCCTTTGAATGGTTTATTTAACTTTATTGAACCTTTATTTTAAATGATAAAAATATAATATGGGGTTTTGAACAATTGTTTTTAAAATGTTTAAAAAACAATAATGTTGGTTTCAAAAAAAATAATCACTGATGGTTTGAACTATATATAACACAATATCACATTATCTCACTCTCTGACAAAAAATGGTGTGCGATGCGGCTGTTCAGATGGGTCATATAATTATGGTGTCAGATATCATCACTAGATGAGACACAGTAAATAAATGATTCAGTAACAAATCCGCACCTCCTCGACTATGGGTTAGCAATGACGTTTCACATACAATGTCTTCAAAATGTATTATTTCCCTAGCCTTTCATAAGCCAACGCTTATGTCTGCAGTCCACCAATATGATACAACGTTTTAGAAAGTTTGGCTAGTCCGGTATACTTACACTCTACCAGTAGTCCTCAGAAAAAAATATCATCAATATTTTGAATATATTGAAATGCTATTTTAATATTAATTATTCATTACAAGGATACTAGGGTATGCAAAAATAACACTTAAATGATTCAACAAGTACATTTAGGTGGGGGGATTTTGAATATAGTCTTTTGTTGGAGAAGGCTCTTGTTTTGACGAGGGACATAAAAGCTCATACTTTTCCTTAGAACTTCGCGTTAAAAGGGTTAAATATTGTTCAAATTGTCTTCGAGTAATCTAGATTGACTCACGATCACCTAAGTAGTTAACATGGATTATTACAGAATAAAACTGAACTAAACATATGTCAATTTACACACTTTTTCCTTAATTTTATCAAGTGATGATGGCCGCCATCTTGGACGCCATTTTAAATAACTGAAACCAATAAGTGTGATATTGCCTTAGTTTTTGTATTGATACAAATTTGCTACCGTTAATAATGAATAATTTGTTATAAATAATAATTTTGTCCCTATTGACATTCTGGAAGTGTTCAGTACAAAACCTCTCTGGAGCTGAAAGCGGTAAATGTTTAAAATAAATATAATGATAAATTCGATTGTTTAAAAAAACATTTTACGGGGTGATCTAGAACAATTTATTGACTACTAAACTAGTTGAAATGGTGTATTACAAAAGGAAATTTATTTAGAATTGCACTGTTTACGCAAATTCCTAGGTCTGACTATACGTCGGCGGCCAAGAGGCCGCCATCTTATTTTATAATTAATTATATTAGCTAATTGTCATTACCATAGTCACTGTATTGATACCAATACTTCACCATTAATATGGAATAATTATTATAGATAACAATTTTGTCCTAACTGACATCACTAAGGTGTATGATAAAGAACATTTGGGGTTGAAAGGATTAAAAATAATGATCAGAATTGTCTGATAGTGGCCTAGCTGCTAAACTAGTTGAAATGGTCATTACAACAGCAAATTGAGCTAAACTTGCCCAATTTACACTATTTCTTAAGTATGACTATTTGCCGGCGGCCATCTTGGACGCCATCTTGAATTACAAAACATTGCACCACTTTCAAACTCTACACCCCCCCCCCCGGTGATGACCCCCCCAGGCATGTCCCTAACACCTGGTATCATCAGAAATTATCTAGCTTTCAGTGTATACCTGAGTGTTATTTTTGGGCACTGGCTTGTAAGCAAGCCGCTTGTGAATTATAGTGCCTAATAATGATATATTTTAAGCAGAATATGTTGCACGAGCAAAGCTGGGGAATTATTAAAACACTTCAGCCTGTAGACAAAAATAACACGAATATACACGAATCCTACATAGTTTAAAATGACTGTGTATGGATATGTATGACATTGGCTTAGACAAATTGATTTTAGATGAAAAAAAATAATTTTATAGGCGATTATTGTGTGAGTATAATTAAACATTGGTATATCAAGCCTTAAAACAATGAATTTATTATTAAAACCTTGGAAGCTAAACGGTTTTTTCTTCAATTTAAAATTAACATAACTGTCTTAATTAGCTCTATCCGATTCATTTGAATACCCATGTTATGGGTTTATGGCCATCACAAATATTGTTATTCTTACAGTACGGGGATCGACTTTAGGCGCAGAATCTGACGTCTGTAGACGTCAGATTCTGCGCCTAAAGTCGATCCCCGCGCTGTAAGGGTACACCTGTGTGATTAAAGCCTAATAAAGAAATAGACGTCAGATTCTGCGCCTAAAGTCGATCCCCGCGCTGTAAGGGTACACCTGTGTGATTAAAGCCTAATAAAGAAATAAAAGTGTATTAATATAATAGAGCCTGATAACCATGCTAACGTTTTTGCCTTTGTAGACAAAGCCATGTGTTATAGAACGTGCGTGACCAAGATTTAAATTTTGTATAAATAGATATTTTTAGTACTCAATGGGCCGATGCCGGATGGGTGTGTATTATTGAGGTTTTATTGTTTTATTATGGTTACAATGGCAAATCAACATTAGCTTAATGTTGGTCCTCTGTTTCCGACGCTCCCAAACTTTAACCCAACATTGGCTTTAAAAGTCTCGTCCGACTTTTAGCGGAATATGCAAGACAGTAAAGCTGCAGTGCCACAGCTGCCAACATACCTGCGCGGTGATTGCCCAATGCTGGGTTGAGGTAGCGCCAGTGTCACAGCCAAATTAAGTCACAAAAACACATCCTAAGACATTTTTATATACATTACAACCATCATTGAATTTCAAAGCTCCGCATAAATGTCATAGTTAGCTCTTTCCGATTCATTTGAATACGTATGTTATGGGTCTATCGACTTTAGTCGTCAAAATCTGACGTGTACAGACGTCATATTTTGACGACTAAAGTCGATCCCCGCACTGTAAGGGTTAAAGGTTGACACAAATGCATGTGAGATGGTACTGTTTAATAATGTGGTAATGATACCAGCAGATAATTCACTTCAAGCGACACAATCAGGCTAAAATCATAAAAAAATCTGTATTTTTATTTCCGCTTTTAATATGGCCATCTTTCCCGGTTTCTTATTTCGTAAATGTGTGTCCAAAAGGAAAAATACGCTTAATTGGTAAATGTACAACACAAAAATGTGAAAACTTACGCAAATCATATAATATGGCGATATTAAAAAACGAAAATAAAAATACTGATTTTTTTATGATGTCAGCCTGATTTAAAGGGCTAATCCTGAATAATCTATTCCGCTGATAATAGTCCAGCTGTATTAACTATCACTTTGCTTATTAACACGCATAGCGCATTTAGCAATCATCACAGGCTATGTCTTCTGGAATTAAAGGGTAATTATACTGTTATAATATTATACTACAGTATGTTTTTAATACATCTGATTATTTTACACTTAGATGGCCTTCAATGCGTAGCAGAACCCACTCCCAGGGTTCAAGTTCAATTTTTCAAGTCACAGGTGTTCTCTTTCTAATATTATTTTTAATATTATTATTTATTTTTATTATTTATTACTTATAAAGCGCATTAGTGTATACATTTCTATGCGCTGACAATTAGGAAATTTATATGATATTAATGCTGGTCGTGCTCCGAAATGAAGATTGAAAATGTGAGTTTTATGTTTTCGTTTAAAAGTTGTTTGTGACTTGGTTCCCCTGAGTGAAAGAGGGGGACCAGAAGGCCATGAACGCTGCAATCATTGTCACCAGCTGCAAGGCACCGGTGAGTAGATGGTACAGATAGAAGCATACCATCAGTGACAGACCGCAGAGCTCTCGGAGGTGTATCGCGAGCCATGCACTAGTTACTATAAATATGATGGGCACGCGTCACTGTGCATGGCTGAATGTACAATGGAGAGGACTTTGAAAATGATACGCGACTTGACTGGCAGCCAATAAAAGTCGTATTTGTTCAATTTCTTTACTAGCCTGGCAGCATTGCTTGATGGAAGCTGTAGTTTATTCGGAAGATAGTTTTTAACATCATTCCTGACGATACTGGGTAGTGATAACCTACCGGGCAGTTATTTATTTATTTTATTTATTTATTAAAGTTTATTTTATAGCGCCCACTCCCACTATGTGGATCAGAGCGCTGTACAGTCACTGAGTCAAAACATATGTGTCTTTAGCAACTTTTTAAACTGCGGTAGGGAACCGGATGCACGGAGTTCCTTCGGTAATCCATTCTATAGGTGGGGTGCTTCAAAACCAAATGCACCTTCACCGACTCTCTTTTGGGCTATGGGTTGGTGTAATTTTAGCACCGGTGTGATATGCTCTCGCATGGAAGTCCGAGTCACCAGTCTTGCAGCCTTGTTCTGTATACGCTGCAGGCGTGCTATTTGTGATGTCGGTAGGTTCAGGAGCAATGAGTTGCAGTAGTCCAAACGAGAGGTAATCAGCGCCTGGACTGCATTCTTTGTGGCATCAACAGTCAGGTAGCGGCGGACTGACGACAGTCTGTATAGCTGAAAATTACACGCCGCGCATATAGCAGTGACTTGACTTATCATGCAAAGATGGTCGTCCATTTGCACACCAAGGTTACGGACATGGCTGACAGGTATGATTGTACTATCACCAATGTTGATGGTACAATGGCCATACTGCCCCAGATGGTGCTTGGAACAGAAAATCACCATCTCTGTCTTATCATCATTTAACTTGAGCATTCGTATTGACATCCAAATTAGAATCTCTTTGATGCAGGCTTCAAGCCTCCTTATTGCTTCCTCTCTTGCACCTGGTACTGCTGGATCATATTCCACATATAGTTGAATATCATCTGCGTATTTATGATGTTTTACTCCATGCTTACGAATTATTCGCTGGATCGAAGCAGTGTATAGTGTAAAGATGACTGGGCCAAGAACTGACCCTTGCGGTACACCACACTTCAGAGGCACATGGTCTGATGTGGTTGTTTCTAACTGCACTCTTTGGGTTCGGCCTCGAGGTAAGTAGAGAACCAGACATAGCTTTTCCAGTTATCCCGTATTCATCTCGCAATAAACCCAAAAGTTGATTTTGATCGATTGTAGCGAATGCAGCTGAGAGATCAAGCATGACAAAGAGGACTGAGTTGCTTCACCTTGAGTAGTGCAGTCTCTGTGCTATGCATGAGTTTATAGGCAGACTGGTAATCTTCCTGCAGCCCATTTATATCTAGATGGTTAGTCAGACGTTTCACAGCAACCTTTTCCAACACTTTACTGATAAAAGGTATGTTAGAAACAGGCCGGTAGTTCTGGAAAACATTAAGGTCTAAGTTGTCTTTCTTCAACAACGGCTTCATAACAGCAGTCCTTAGCTTGAGTGGAAATATCCCATGATCAAAGCTACTGTTACTAGGTATGAGAGTTGGCAATGTAGCGTTTTCTTGAGCACGTCGGTCGAGCAATGGTCCAGACTGCATGTTTTTGCTGGACAATCCCTTATAATGCGCTCCAGTTCCTTTTCAGTGGTTGGTGTAAACTGATCCAATTTGTGAACGATAGAGTCATTAACTACTTTGTCAGTGATAGTGGTATCCATAGCAGCTAACTGGATCGTAATTTTTTCTCGAATTAGTTGAATTTTTTCTCAGAAGAACATTGAGAAGTCATCAAACAGCTTTTTAGTACTGCTGGCCCCAGGAAGCATTCTTCCAGGCACCTGTGTCAGCTCTTTGATGACACGGAAACATGCATCTTGTTTTCCAGTTGCAAATTCTGACTCGTAATAATCCATTTTGGCCTGCTTGATCATCGCATTCGCGTTTTTTCGATGTTCAACATAGATTTGACGATGTACTTCCAGGCTTAGTTGATCTCCATTTATTTTCATTAGCACGTCGTATCTCCCTGGCCAAGTGAATTGAGTCATTATACCAGGGGTGACGTAGCCGACATTTCATGGTCCTTGATTTAATTGGAGCCTGAATGTCTAAGGCGGACCCAACAGCTAGCTCGTAATGCTGTAGTAAGGTGTTAGGATCCTGCTGTAATGGGATCTTGTTCAGCTTAATGGATAGATCATCTTCAAATTTTGTGTAGCTAAAACTACGCATATCACGTGCTAGTTTGACTTTGGGCAGAGAAAAAGAATCACTTATGATCAAGTTGAACAAAACACTGAGATGGTCAGATATACTGGCATCATATACATCCGTGGTTGATATGATGGAGCTGGACGCACGTGAGATGACTAGATCCAGCGTATGTCCCGCTTTGTTTGTCGGCTTAGTCACATGTTGTTGGAGGTTGTTCTCAGCCAACAAATCCTTCAGGGCCTTGACACCAGGGGCGTTTGGTATCTCATGTGGTGATTATTAGCTCTCCTAGCACCATGGTAATTTCATCAAGAAGGGACTCAAACTGACACAGAAATGATGGTATTGATGTTAGAAAATTATACAATACTGTTCTGTCACCTGATTAACGTGATTACAAGTTTAAACATGTCCTTAGTTGATGCTCCGGTTAGATCTGCAATAGGTGTGTTTTGAACCATTAATGAGATATACACTTTGACACAATGGTGACTCCGGTCCAGCTCTAATCTCGCGACTCAGGCCTCACATAGCCATAAAGCCTTCAAAACATGCGCTCTTGTTATATTGACGGGTGTCAGTTGAGGTCGCCTGATCAAAAACACTCATAATAGTATCTGTATCAAATAACTGAATCCAAATCTCAATCTATTTAGTGATATATTCTGATGCTGGTTGATGTTATAACTTGATGTATACATATGTATCGTCCCCTTGGATATGAAAGGGTGTATCCACCACTTCACAAAGTAGCAGATACACCCTTTCATATCCAAAGGGACGGTATGTGAGGAGCGCGCAGCCCGGGGCCCTGTGCGAAATTAACGTCGATACACTTGTCTCAACCTTAACTCGACGAGGCAGCCATTAACGTGATCGCCTAGTCACATTGAGAAGGTAGAAACATTGCTGTTTCTCTGAAAACCCCACACCGGAACAGTGGGGTTCGAACCCCGAACGCATGCCAGGGACGGTATATATCCACTGACCTCTTTTATTGTGAACTCTATCACAACTTCGGTTGCATTAAGGCTCGGAGGTAGAACATGAACCACTTTACGCTCCTGACACGAGCCGTCAGCTTGATGAGCTGCCGGATCTCTCCACACATAGTCACCTCTCACCACCTCCGTTTCCGGCTCGGGTATCCGGAGCCACTTCACTTTAATCCCGCATAAACCACTACCTGAAACAGAAGGTATTACAAGTACAGATGCAGCCGTACATGTCCCTCTGTGGATGTAAAGGTGCATGCTCCCTTCATACTTAATGTATTGTCAGCAGAAGGAGACAAAATAAACGATGTACCAATTACGAGTGTTTGTATACCATCATTTTCTCTGTAAATTGAATTATTCATAGTAAAAGTAAAAAAGTGTAAGCCAGATAGCGCTTGTGTCTTTGGATATTAAGCCGGATAGCGCTTGTGTCTTTGGATATTAAGCCGGATAGCGCTTGTGTCTTTGGATATTAAGCCGGATAGCGCTTGTGTCTTTGGATATTAAGCCGGATAGCGCTTGTGTCTTTGGATATTAAGCCGGATAGCGCTTGTGTCTTTGGATATTAAGCCGGATAGAGCTTGTGTCTTTGGATATTAAGCCGGATAGAGCTTGTGTCTTTGGATATTAAGCCGGATAGAGCTTGTGTCTCTGGATATTAAGCCGGATAGCGCTTGTGTCTTTGGATATTAAGCCGGATAGCGCTTGTGTCTTTGGATATTAAGCCGGATAGCGCTTGTGTCTTTGGATATTAAGCCGGATAGCGCTTGTGTCTTTGGATATTAAGCCGGATAGAGCTTGTGTCTTTGGATATTAAGCCAGATAGCGCTTGTGTCTTTGGATATTAAGCCGGATAGCGCTTGTGTCTTTGGATATTAAGCCGGATAGAGCTTGTGTCTTTGGATATTAAGCCGGATAGAGCTTGTGTCTTTGGATATTAAGCTGGATAGAGCTTGTGTCTTTGGATATTAAGCCGGATAGAGCTTGTGTCTTTGGATATTAAGCCGGATAGCGCTTGTGTCTTTGGATATTAAGCCGGATAGCGCTTGTGTCTTTGGATATTAAGCCTGATAGCGCTTGTGTCTTTGGATATTAAGCCGGATAGAGCTTGTGTCTTTGGATATTAAGCCAGATAGCGCTTGTGTCTTTGGATATTTTTTTTCCTATGGACCTAAGGTGCATCATTGCCAAAAGTAAACATTTGCATCATGATCTGAAGTAAACACCCTATTTTGTGCAGTTAACCTACCTGCTACAAGTACAGCTTCAAATAACAACCTGTGTTGCAGCGCCTCGCCACCCTGCACGGATCAACCCTTTGCCTGCTGATCATGACAATAGGCGTTTTTAGTACATTTTATACCCCTTACAACGCCGAATTATTGTGTATAAATCATGGAGACCAAAGGGTTTTTTTCCAATTTGAAATCATCATAAATGTCTTAGTCCGCTGTTTCTGATTCATTTGAATACCTATGTTATGGGTGTACATCTTTTATAAATAGATCAGAAGTCCTGCTAATATTCACTGAGAAAACGTTAGAAATTGTTCAAATGGAGGGATAAAATATAAACTTAGCGCTTTGTTGTACATTTCGTATTTAACAGATATAAAATAATATGTATTCACGTTAAACCCCTTGAGAGTGACTTTGAAGTGACATCAAATATATTGACCAATACATTTTTTAAATTGGGTACTCATTGGGAAAAAGTGTGAGGCACGGTCAATTTTCGCGAGCTTGAAGAAAAGTGCCCAAATTTTACATCCAACCAAAACAGTATGTAATAAAATATTTTACATCCATGTGAAGGCCTGTGCCAGTAGCTTTCTATTGATATACCTTAAAATTTGACAACTCAGTGGGCAACAGTGTGAGATACGGTCAATTTTCCCAAGCCTGAAGAAAAGCGGACAAATTTTACGTCTAACCAAAAAAGCGAATAATGTTCACATAACTCATTATTTTAATTCCAAATGGGTTTATTTTAAGTCAACAATAGTTCTAGAACATCTTTGAATCAAAACTAAAGATTTATACCATATGCAAATCAGCTGAGAGAAAAATTATTTTGACTATTTACTGAAAAAATATGCAAAATAGGTAAAAGTAAGGGTTAAACTACCAACTGAAACTCTCTTGTGCATTTGTCAATGATCGGACACAAAATGATCGGAGACAAAATGATCGGGCACAAAATGATCGAGACAAAATGATCGGACACAAAATGTTCGGACACAAAATGATCGGACACAAAATGTTCGGACACAAAATGATCGGACACAAAATGTTCGGACACAAAATGATCGGACACAAAATGATCGGACACAAAATGATCAGACACAAAATGTTCGGACACAAAATGATCAGACACAAAATGATCAGACACAAAATGTTCGGACACAAAATGATCGGACACAAAATGATCGGACACAAAATGATCAGACACAAAATGATCGGACACAAAATGATCAGACACAAAATGTTCGGACACAAAATGATCGGACACAAAATGATCGGACACAAAATGATCGGACACAAAATGTTCGGACACAAAATGATCGGACACAAAATGAGCGGACACAAAATGAGCGGACACAAAATGATCGGACACAAAATGATCGGACACAAAATGTTCGGACACAAAATGATCGGACACAAAATGTTCGGACACAAAATGATCGGACACAAAATGATCGGACACAAAATGATCAGACACAAAATGTTCGGACACAAAATGATCGGACACAAAATGATCGGACACAAAATGATCAGACACAAAATGTTCGGACACAAAATGATCGGACACAAAATGTTCGGACACAAAATGATCGGTCACAAAATGATCGGACACAAAATGATCAGACACAAAATGTTTACATCCGTGTGAAAGCCTGTGTCAGTAGATTTATATTGATATTAAATATATTGACAAAGCTCAGTGGGGGAAAATGTGCAATGTAGTGAGTAGTCCAGCTATGTGAAAATAATAGTGGCTTAAATTCCCCTTCCGCGTGACACCTCTCCCCCAGCCTTACCCCTATCACATCCTTATCCCTATCCTTATGTGGAAAAGGGTTCAGATTGTCCACATCTCCCTAAATATTCTTGCGCCCATTCCCAAAATAGACACAAATCCTTCTCACCCCTGTGTCCATCCGAAAACCTTGCATAACAGTTATACAACCTCATATAACAGATAGCGAAAACAGTGTGTGCAGCAATTTGGGTAGAGACTCTCTAGTAGCCACCCCCTCCCCTTGGATTTCGGCTCACTTTCGGGTGGTGAGATCATATGGACGAATGATTGGTATATGGGCCATAATTGAATAGTCTCAATTTAGTTTTGTTAAATTATATTTTTTTGCTGAATTGGCTGCCTGGTGATAATAAATGAGCAAAATGAATGGTCTGGTAGCAATAAAGCATTCCACAGGTGCAAAAATGTGTTTTCTGGTACTATAGCCTTAACGCGGACGCATGGCCGGACCGACGCATACCTGGACGGCCAGACATGCTGCTGACAATATCCTCCGCCCTACTTCGTGGGCGGGGGATACGTGGACGGGGGGTAAATACCCTTTGGTCTCTATGGTTTGTAATAAAATATTTTAGAGTTACAACGCTGAATTATTTTTTTGTAAATTATGGAGACCAAAGGGTTTTTTTCAATTTGAAATCATCATAAATATCTTAGTTAGCTCTTTCCGATTCACTTGAATACATATGTTATGGGTCTACGGCCACTAGAAATTTTATTTCCTTCAGTGCGGGAGCCGTCTTTATACGTCAGAATCTGACGTCTACAGACGTCAGATTCTGGCGCATAAAGACGGTCCCAGCGCTGAAAGGGTTAAAGGTTTAAAGACTAAGAAATAATACATTAACTCACATGTAGGAATTAGGTCTTGTGGGATCTCTTGGGCTCCTAGGTATCTGTTAAAGCCCACGTACAGTGCCCGTTCTTACATTGACTTACCTGTAGGAATTAGGTCTTGTGGGATCTCTTGGGCGCCTAGGTATCTGGTAAAGCCCACGTACAGTGCCCGTTCTTACATTGACTTACCTGTAGGTATTATGTCTTGTGGGATCTCTTGGGCGCCTAGGTATCTGTTAAAGCCCACGTACAGTGCCCGTTCTTACATTGACTTACCTGTAGGTATTATGTCTTGTGGGATCTCTTGGGCGCCTAGGTATCTTTTGAAGCCCACGTACAGTGCCCGTTCTTACATTGACTTACCTGTAGGTATTATGTCTTGTGGGATCTCTTGGGCTCCTAGATATCTGTTAAAGCCCACGTACAGTGCCCGTTCTTACATTGACTTACCTGTAGGAATCAGGTCTTGTGGGATCTCTTGGGCTCCTAGGTATCTGTTAAAGCCCACGTACAGTGCCCGTTCTTACATTGACTTACCTGTAGGAATTAGGTCTTGTGGGATCTCTTGGGCTCCTAGGTATCTGTTAAAGCCCACGTACAGTGCCCGTTCTTACATTGACTTACCTGTAGGAATTAGGTCTTGTGGGATCTCTTGGGCTCCTAGGTATCTGTTAAAGCCCACGTACAGTGCCCGTTCTTACATTGACTTACCTGTAGGAATTAGGTCTTGTGGGATCTCTTGGGCTCCTAGGTATCTGTTAAAGCCCACGTAAAGTGCCCGTTCTGACATTGACTTACCTGTAGGTATTATGTCTTGAGGGATCTCTTGGGCGCCTAGGTATCTTTTGAAGCCCACGTACAGTGCCCGTTCTTACATTGACTTACCTGTAGGTATTATGTCTTGTGGGATCTCTTGGGCTCCTAGGTATCTGTTAAAGCCCACGTACAGTGCCCGTTCTCACATTGACTTACCTGTAGGAATTAGGTCTTGTGGGATCTTTTGGGCGCCTAGATATCTGTTAAAGCCCACGTACAGTGCCCGTTCTTACATTGACTTACCTGTAGGAATCAGGTCTTGTGGGATCTCTTGGGCTCCTAGGTATCTGTTAAAGCCCACGTACAGTGCCCGTTCTTACATTGACTTACCTGTAGGAATTAGGTCTTGTGGGATCTCTTGGGCTCCTAGGTATCTGTTAAAGCCCACGTACAGTGCCCGTTCTTACATTGACTTACCTGTAGGAATTAGGTCTTGTGGGATCTCTTGGGCTCCTAGGTATCTGTTAAAGCCCACGTACAGTGCCCGCTCTTACATTGACTTACCTGTAGGTATTATGTCTTGTGGGATCTCTTGGGCGCCTAGGTATCTGTTAAAGCCCACGTACAGTGCCCGTTCTTACATTGACTTACCTGTAGGAATTAGGTCTTGTGGGATCTTTTGGGCGCCTAGATATCTGTTAAAGCCCACGTACAGTGCCCGTTCTTACATTGACTTACCTGTAGGAATTAGGTCTTGTGGGATCTCTTGGGCGCCTAGATATCTGTTAAAGCCCACGTACAGTGCCCGTTCTTACATTAACTTACCTGTAGGAATCAGGTCTTGTGGGATCTCTTGGGCTCCTAGGTATCTGTTAAAGCCCACGTACAGTGCCCGTTCTTACATTGACTTACCTGTAGGAATCAGGTCTTGTGGGATCTCTTGGGCGCCTAGGTACCTGTTAAAGCCCACGTACAGTGCCCGTTTTTACATTGACTCACCTGTAGGAATTAGGTCTTGTGGGATCTATTGGGCTCCTAGGTATCTGTTAAAGCCCACGTACAGTGCCCGTTCTTACATTGACTTACCTGTGGGAATTAGGTCTTGTGGGATCTCTTGGGCTCCTAGGTATCTGTTAAAGCCCACGTACAGTGCCCGTTCTTACATTGACTTACCTGTAGGAATCAGGTCTTGTGGGATATCTTGGGCGCCTAGGTATCTGTTAAAGCCCACGTACAGTGCCCGTTCTTACATTGACTTACCTGTAGGAATTAGGTCTTGTGGGATCTCTTGGGCTCCTAGGTATCTGTTAAAGCCCACGTACAGTGCCCGTTCTTACATTGACTTACCTGTAGGA
This sequence comes from Flabesymbios commensalis, assembly GCA_964017125.1. Lineage (NCBI taxonomy): Eukaryota > Metazoa > Annelida > Polychaeta > Terebellida > Flabelligeridae > Flabesymbios > Flabesymbios commensalis. The sequence goes on along the minus strand of OZ024917.1, from coordinate 67,005,622 downwards.
ATTAGGTCTTGTGGGATCTCTTGGGCTCCTAGGTATCTGTTAAAGCCCACGTACAGTGCCCGTTCTTACATTGACTTACCTGTAGGAATTAGGTCTTGTGGGATCTCTTGGGCTCCTAGGTATCTGTTAGAGCCCACGTACAGTGCCCGTTCTTACATTAACTCACATGTAGGTATTAGGTCTTGTGGGATCTCTTGGGCTCCTAGGTATCTGTTAAAGCCCACGTACAGTGCCCGTTCTTACATTGACTTACCTGTAGGAATTAGGTCTTGTGGGATATCTTGGGCGCCTAGATATCTGTTAAAGCCCACGTACAGTGCCCGTTCTTACATTGACTTACCTGTAGGAATTAGGTCTTGTGGGATCTCTTGGGCTCCTAGGTATCTGTTAAAGCCCACGTACAGTGCCCGTTCTTACATTGACTTACCTGTAGGAATTAGGTCTTGTGGGATCTCTTGGGCGCCTAGATATCTGTTAAAGCCCACGTACAGTGCCCGTTCTTACATTGACTTACCTGTAGGAATTAGGTCTTGTGGGATCTCTTGGGCGCCTAGATATCTGTTAAAGCCCACGTACAGTGCCCGTTCTTACATTGACTTACCTGTAGGAATCAGGTCTTGTGGGATCTCTTGGGCGCCTAGGTATCTGTTAAAGCCCACATACAGTGCCCGTTCTTACATTGACTTACCTGTAGGAATTAGGTCTTGTGGGATCTCTTGGGCTCCTAGGTATCTGTTAAAGCCCACGTACAGTGCCCGTTCTTACATTGACTTACCTGTAGGAATTAGGTCTTGTGGGATCTCTTGGGCGCCTAGGTATCTGTTAAAGCCCACGTACAGTGCCCGTTCTTACATTGACTTACCTGTAGGAATCAGGTCTTGTGGGATCTCTTGGGCGCCTAGGTATCTGTTAAAGCCCACGTACAGTGCCCGTTCTTACATTGACTTACCTGTAGGAATTAGGTCTTGTGGGATCTCTTGGGCTCCTAGGTATCTGTTAAAGCCCACGTACAGTGCCCGTTCTTACATTAACTCACATGTAGGAATCAGGTCTTGTGGGATCTCTTGGGCTCCTAGGTATCTGTTAAAGCCCACGTACAGTGCCCGTTCTTACATTGACTTACCTGTAGGAATTAGGTCTTGTGGGATCTCTTGGGCGCCTAGGTATCTGTTAAAGCCCACGTACAGTGCCCGTTCTTACATTGACTTACCTGTAGGAATTAGGTCTTGTGGGATCTCTTGGGCTCCTAGGTATCTGTTAGAGCCCACGTACAGTGCCCGTTCTTACATTGACTTACCTGTAGGAATTAGGTCTTGTGGGATCTCTTGGGCGCCTAGATATCTGTTAAAGCCCACGTACAGTGCCCGTTCTGACATTGACTTACCTGTAGGTATTATGTCTTGTGGGATCTCTTGGGCGCCTAGATATCTGTTAAAGCCCACGTACAGTGCCCGTTCTTACATTGACTTACCTGTAGGAATTAGGTCTTGTGGGATCTCTTGGGCGCCTAGGTATCTGTTAAAGCCCACGTACAGTGCCCGTTCTTACATTGACTTACCTGTAGGAATTAGGTCTTGTGGGATCTCTTGGGCGCCTAGGTATCTGTTAAAGCCCACGTACAGTGCCCGTTCTTACATTGACTTACCTGTAGGAATTAGGTCTTGTGGGATCTCTTGGGCTCCTAGGTATCTGTTAGAGCCCACGTACAGTGCCCGTTCTTACATTGACTTACCTGTAGGAATTAGGTCTTGTGGGATCTCTTGGGCGCCTAGATATCTGTTAAAGCCCACGTACAGTGCCCGTTCTGACATTGACTTACCTGTAGGTATTATGTCTTGTGGGATCTCTTGGGCGCCTAGATATCTGTTAAAGCCCACGTACAGTGCCCGTTCTTACATTGACTTACCTGTAGGAATTAGGTCTTGTGGGATCTCTTCGGCGCCTAGATATCTGTTAAAGCCCACGTACAGTGCCCGTTCTGACATTGACTTACCTGTAGGTATTATGTCTTGTGGGATCTCTTGGGCGCCTAGATATCTGTTAAAGCCCACGTACAGTGCCCGTTCTTACATTGACTTACCTGCAGGAATTAGGTCTTGTGGGATCTCTTGGGCTCCTAGGTATCTGTTAAAGCCCACGTACAGTGCCCGTTCTTACATTGACTTACCTGTAGGAATTAGGTCTTGTGGGATCTCTTGGGCTCCTAGGTATCTGTTAAAGCCCACGTACAGTGCCCGTTCTTACATTGACTTACCTGTAGGAATTAGGTCTTGTGAGATCTCTTGGGCGCCTAGGTATCTGTTAAAGCCCACGTACAGTGCCCGTTCTTACATTGACTTACCTGTAGGAATTAGGTCTTGTGGGATCTCTTGGGCGCCTAGGTATCTGTTAAAGCCCACGTACAGTGCCCGTTCTTACATTGACTTACCTGTAGGAATCAGGTCTTGTGGGATCTCTTGGGCGCCTAGGTATCTGGTAAAGCCCACGTACAGTGCCCGTTCTTACATTGACTTACCTGTAGGAATCAGGTCTTGTGGGATCTTTTGGGCTCCTAGGTATCTGTTAAAGCCCACGTACAGTGCCCGTTCTTACATTGACTTACCTGTAGGAATTAGGTCTTGTGGGATATCTTGGGCTCCTAGGTATCTGTTAAAGCCCACGTACAGTGCCCGTTCTTACATTGACTTACCTGTAGGAATTAAGTCTTGTGGGATCTCTTGGGCGCCTAGATATCTGTTAAAGCCCACGTACAGTGCCCGTTCTTACATTAACTTACCTGTAGGAATTAGGTCTTGTGGGATCTCTTGGGCTCCTAGGTATCTGTTAAAGCCCACGTACAGTGCCCGTTATTACATTGACTTACCTGTAGGAATTAGGTCTTGTGGGATCTCTTGGGCGCCTAGATATCTGTTAAAGCCCACATACAGTGCCCGTTCTTACATTGACTTACCTGTAGGAATTAGGTCTTGTGGGATCTCTTGGGCTCCTAGGTACCTGTTAAAGCCCACGTACAGTGCCCGTTCTTACATTGACTCACCTGTAGGAATTAGGTCTTGTGGGATCTATTGGGCTCCTAGGTATCTGTTAAAGCCCACGTACAGTGCCCGTTCTTACATTGACTTACCTGTGGGAATTAGGTCTTGTGGGATCTCTTGGGCTCCTAGGTATCTGTTAAAGCCCACGTACAGTGCCCGTTCTTACATTGACTTACCTGTAGGAATTAGGTCTTGTGGGATCTCTTGGGCTCCTAGGTATCTGTTAAAGCCCACGTACAGTGCCCGTTCTTACATTGACTTACCTGTAGGAATTAGGTCTTGTGGGATCTCTTGGGCTCCTAGGTATCTGTTAAAGCCCACGTACAGTGCCCGTTCTTACATTGACTCACCTGTAGGAATTAGGTCTTGTGGGATCTCTTGGGCTCCTAGGTATCTGTTAGAGCCCACGTACAGTGCCCGTTCTTACATTGACTTACCTGTAGGAATCAGGTCTTGTGGGATCTCTTGGGCTCCTAGGTATCTGTTAAAGCCCACGTAAAGTGCCCGTTCTTACATTGACTTACCTGTAGGAATTAGGTCTTGTGGGATCTCTTGGGCGCCTAGATATCTGTTAAAGCCCACGTACAGTGCCCGTTCTTACATTGACTTACCTGTAGGAATCAGGTCTTGTGGGATCTCTTGGGCTCCTAGGTATCTGGTAAAGCCCACGTACAGTGCCCGTTCTTACATTGACTTACCTGTAGGAATTAGGTCTTGTGGGATCTCTTGGGCTCCTAGGTATCTGTTAAAGCCCACGTACAGTGCCCGTTCTTACATTGACTAACCTGTAGGAATTAGGTCTTGTGGGATCTATTGGGCTCCTAGGTATCTGTTAAAGCCCACGTACAGTGCCCGTTCTTACATTGACTTACCTGTAGGAATCAGGTCTTGTGGGATCTCTTGGGCTCCTAGGTATCTGTTAAAGCCCACGTACAGTGCCCGTTCTTACATTGACTTACCTGTAGGAATCAGGTCTTGTGGGATCTCTTGGGCTCCTAGCTATCTGTTAAAGCCCACGTACAGTGCCCGTTCTTACATTGACTTACCTGTAGGAATTAGGTCTTGTGGGATCTCTTGGGCTCCTAGGTATCTGTTAAAGCCCACGTACAGTGCCCGTTCTTACATTGACTTACCTGTAGGAATTAGGTCTTGTGGGATCTCTTGGGCTCCTAGGTATCTGTTAAAGCCCACGTACAGTGCCCGTTCTTACATTGACTTACCTGTAGGAATTAGGTCTTGTGGGATCTCTTGGGAGCCTAGATATCTGTTAAAGCCCACGTACAGTGCCCGTTCTTACATTGACTTACCTGTAGGAATTAGGTCTTGTGGGATCTCTTGGGCGCCTAGATATCTGTTAAAGCCCACGTACAGTGCCCGTTCTTACATTGACTTACCTGTAGGAATTAGGTCTTGTGGGATCTCTTGGGCTCCTAGGTATCTGTTAAAGCCCACGTAAAGTGCCCGTTCTGACATTGACTTACCTGTAGGTATTATGTCTTGTGGGATCTCTTGGGCGCCTAGGTATCTGTTAAAGCCCACGTACAGTGCCCGTTCTTACATTGACTTACCTGTAGGAATTAGGTCATGTGGGATCTCTTGGGCTCCTAGGTATCTGTTAAAGCCCACGTACAGTGCCCGTTCTTACATTGACTTACCTGTAGGAATTAGGTCTTGTGGGATCTCTTGGGCTCCTAGGTATCTGTTAAAGCCCACGTACAGTGCCCGTTCTTACATTGACTTACCTGTAGGAATTAGGTCTTGTGGGATCTCTTGGGCGCCTAGGTATCTGTTAAAGCCCACGTACAGTGCCCGTTCTTACATTGACTTACCTGTAGGAATCAGGTCTTGTGGGATCTCTTGGGCTCCTAGGTATCTGTTAAAGCCCACGTACAGTGCCCGTTCTTACATTGACTTACCTGTAGGAATTAGGTCTTGTGGGATATCTTGGGCTCCTAGGTATCTGTTAAAGCCCACGTACAGTGCCCGTTCTTACATTGACTTACCTGTAGGAATCAGGTCTTGTGGGATCTTTTGGGCTCCTAGGTATCTGTTAAAGCCCACGTACAGTGCCCGTTCTTACATTGACTTACCTGTAGGAATTAGGTCTTGTGGGATATCTTGGGCTCCTAGGTATCTGTTAAAGCCCACGTACAGTGCCCGTTCTTACATTGACTTACCTGTAGGAATCAGGTCTTGTGGGATCTCTTGGGCTCCTAGGTATCTGTTAAAGCCCACGTACAGTGCCCGTTCTTACATTGACTTACCTGTAGGAATTAGGTCTTGTGGGATCTCTTGGGCGCCTAGGTATCTGTTAAAGCCCACGTACAGTGCCCGTTCTTACATTGACTTACCTGTAGGAATCAGGTCTTGTGGGATCTCTTGGGCTCCTAGGTATCTGTTAAAGCCCACGTACAGTGCCCGTTCTTACATTGACTTACCTGTAGGAATTAGGTCTTGTGGGATATCTTGGGCTCCTAGGTATCTGTTAAAGCCCACGTACAGTGCCCGTTCTTACATTGATTTACCTGTAGGAATTAGGTCTTGTGGGATCTCTTGGGCTCCTAGGTATCTGTTAAAGCCCACGTACAGTGCCCGTTCTTACATTGACTTACCTGTAGGAATTAGGTCTTGTGGGATCTCTTGGGCGCCTAGATATCTGTTAAAGCCCACGTACAGTGCCCGTTCTTACATTGACTTACCTGTAGGAATTAGGTCTTGTGGGATCTCTTGGGCGCCTAGATATCTGTTAAAGCCCACGTACAGTGCCCGTTCTTACATTGACTTACCTGTAGGAATTAGGTCTTGTGGGATCTCTTGGGCTCCTAGGTATCTGTTAAAGCCCACGTACAGTGCCCGTTCTTACATTGACTTACCTGTAGGAATTAGGTCTTGTGGGATCTCTTGGGCGCCTAGGTATCTGTTAAAGCCCACGTACAGTGCCCGTTCTTACATTGACTTACCTGTAGGAATCAGGTCTTGTGGGATCTCTTGGGCTCCTAGGTATCTGTTAAAGCCCACGTACAGTGCCCGTTCTTACATTGACTTACCTGTAGGAATTAGGTCTTGTGGGATATCTTGGGCTCCTAGGTATCTGTTAAAGCCCACGTACAGTGCCCGTTCTTACATTGACTTACCTGTAGGAATCAGGTCTTGTGGGATCTTTTGGGCTCCTAGGTATCTGTTAAAGCCCACGTACAGTGCCCGTTCTTACATTGACTTACCTGTAGGAATTAGGTCTTGTGGGATATCTTGGGCTCCTAGGTATCTGTTAAAGCCCACGTACAGTGCCCGTTCTTACATTGACTTACCTGTAGGAATCAGGTCTTGTGGGATCTTTTGGGCTCCTAGGTATCTGTTAAAGCCCACGTACAGTGCCCGTTCTTACATTGACTTACCTGTAGGAATTAGGTCTTGTGGGATATCTTGGGCTCCTAGGTATCTGTTAAAGCCCACGTACAGTGCCCGTTCTTACATTGACTTACCTGTAGGAATTAGGTCTTGTGGGATCTCTTGGGCGCCTAGATATCTGTTAAAGCCCACGTACAGTGCCCGTTCTTACATTGACTTACCTGTAGGAATTAGGTTTTGTGGGATCTCTTGGGCTCCTAGGTATCTGTTAAAGCCCACGTACAGTGCCCGTTCTTTAAGGGGGAACTTAAAGTAATCGTAACTGTCGTAAGCTTTTCCGTCATGTCCATTTGTTGTGACTTGCAAAAAGTTTTCTTTAAATGTATACTGTAACAAAAGATAACCAAGTATATATTATGTGATCAATCCTATATAATAAACACCTTTTAAGTTTGCATCTATTATCTATACATATGAAGTATATGGCATTTTTAATTTGGAAAAAAAGAGTAATTTTTATATTATTATATTCTTTTTATATCATATTTCAACCTTTTCAGCGTGGGCACCTTCTATAGACATCAACATCTGACGTCTATAGACGGTCCCCGCGCTGCAACAATCAAAGAAGGTAGGCCTGTAAATGATCACAGACCCATAACATAGGTATTCAAATGAAGCGGAAAGAGCTAACTAAGACATTGGGCTACAGTTTACTCATTACGCACATACACTGATTAAAAAGCAATAAGCTTCTTATTGCACATGACTAATTTTAAAAAGCAGCAAAGAAAGAGAGGAATGAGGACTAAATTTATAGGCAAACATAAAATCTAAACTAAACTAAGGATTCTGACATTGATGACATTTTGTGTTATGACCTTACAACGCCAATTATTTTTGTTTAATCCTTTAAGCCCCCACGATGCATTAAATAATCATTTTACATCCCTGAAAACATACTTAATTTTCCTACAACGGAGGATATTAAAATGAAAATTTCCATGAAACTGGTTTAGCAATACATGGAAATTTTCTCAAATTTTTAGACCACCTCAAGTCATCTTCATCCACTACAAGTCGAGAATTGCGACAGCAATTCGCAGCTTGTTGTGGATGAAGATGACAATGGTAAATTAAGGTTTCACAGGGTTAAACCATGGAGATTAAACTTTTTTTTTTAATTTGAAATCATCATAAATGTCTTAGTTAGCTGTTTCTGCTTCACTTGAATACTTATGTTATGGGTCTACTGCCGTTAGAGACATTTTAACCCTTTCAGTGCGGTCTTCACGCTGAAAGAGTTAAAATCTGACTAGATCAAATTATTTTTTATTTTTACAAAAAAAATGTTGAGATATTATTTTTACTGAAGCGTACAGTACCAGCTGGTGACAAATAACCGTGTTGACCACCGATGATTTTAACGTCGGATCTCCGAGCTGAAAGTGTTACAGATATTCACCTTGTTCACACCATCCTCGATTTGGTCCTGACGCGTGGAGGCGGTAGAAGACTCACGTGTGGACGGCGAGTTGTGTATTATAACATAAACGTAGCCATCCGCCCTCAATGTGGGGTAAGGTGTGCAGCGCATCATTCGGTGACACATCAACGACTCAGCTATCTACAACACAGCAACAAAACATCACACAACAAAACCTATACAATCCTCTGACCATGCTCAGACTGGGAATAGATTATCAACAATGAACGTAAGAGTCAGGATACCCTTACAATGGCATATGTGTGCTGCTAGCTTATTATAATAATAATAATAAATTTATTAAATGCAAATGCATATACATTAAATGATTTTACATATATATATGATATTTAAAACTGACATCAATGAAATATTCCAAAAAATATAGTAATAAAATACAAGATAGTTAAAAATACAAGATAGTTAACCCTTTCATCCACTACAAGCCGCGAAATGCTGTCGCAACTCGCGACTTGTAGTGGATGAGGATGATTTGATGCGGGTGAAAAAGTAAACAAAATTGCTATTTATCATGTTTTTTGGTTGACCAGTTTCTTGGAAATTTTTCGTTCGAAAACCTTTGGTTGTAGGAAAATTAATTTTGTTTTTAGGGATGTAAAATGATGCTTTAATGCATCGTGAGGGCTTAAAGGGTTTTAATCAATGTATACACGGGGTCCAGGACAGTTACAGGCAGCCTACGGCATCCAGGAGGGTAGCTCAACAGGTATCAATGATACCTTTTCTGGGAACCACCCACCTGGTAGAAAAAATATATATATATATGTAAATATATCTGTATATATTACTTTGTAAATACATTTAAAAGAAATGATGTAAAATGTCTCAAGTCAATTTGAACATAACCTACAATTAGAACAAAAACATCATAAAAACATTAAGCAACAAAACTCTGTTTCCTGAAAGTGTTTATTTAAATAGACATACAGGATTTGATCAGTTTCTTTAATGTTTCTATATCTATAGCTGATCTAACCTTTTGTGGTAGAAAATTCCATAAAAAATCAAATCTGTTAAAATAACTCTTTCTGAAACTTTCAGATTTATAGAAAAATACTATGAGAAAGCCTTCCTCACTAGATCAATGCTATTTGCTATATTAATTTCATATAATTATTACTTTCAGGAACTTCCAGAAAAATATTAAGTAATTTCGTTCTCAACTCATTGCTATTGTTAATGTGTTCATTTTCATGAGTCGTTCCTTGTAACTATCAGTTGAAAAATTACATATGTATTTAGTGATTGACCTTTGTACCACCAAGTCATCTCCATCCACTACAAGTCGAGAATTGCGACAGCAATTCGCTTGTAACGGATGAAGATGACAATAGTAAATTCAGGCTTGAAAGGATTAGGTGGCACATCATTCATGCATCTTATAATAACACAATACACCTGATAAAGGAGCTTTGTTATTAGTGATAGTAACAACATGATATGGGTGTAGTCTTTTCGGCAGTGCAGTACGCACTATACACGCTACTGTGGGTGACCCTCATAGAAAAACATATACACAAATGATAAAGTACACAAGACCTACCACATATGGCCAGCCAGTTGGTTTCCTCACTGTAAATTCGATTTCTACTCCCAATTCTCTAGGTAGACCTGACAAAAATAGCAGACACTGGCCGATAAATAGACAAATAGAGATGCTATACCAACGTTACTTTGATAATATGTAAATATCTAGACAAGTGAAGATTATAATTATTATTATTGAAACTGGTTTGCCAATACATGGTAATTTTCTTTTATTTTTAAACAACATCAAGTCATCTCCATCCACTACAAGTCGAGAATTGCGACAGCAATTCGCGGCTTGTAGTAGATGAAGATGACAATGATGAATTCAGGCTTGAAAGGGTTAACCCTTACAACGCTGAAATACTTTTGTATAAACCATCGAGACCAAAGGGTATTTTTAAAATCCTCATAAATGTCTTAGTTAGCTCTTTCTGCTTGATTTAGAAGTTAGAAATCTTTTAATTCTTTCAGTGCGGGGACCGTCTTTAGATGTTAGAATCTGCCGTCTTCAGACGGTCCCTCGTTTAGACGTCAGCTTCTGACGTTTTAGACGTCTGAAGACGGTCCCTGCGCTGAGAGGGTTAATGAATCAGCATCTTCCTTCTGAGCACTGGTTTTTCTCTCATCTGAAAGAGACACATTAATCCTAGTGGCCTTAACCCTTATGTTTTAGTTAGCTGAGCATCCTGAGAAAGCATTTCAGGTAAGGAAAATTGATGATAAATCGTGTTGAACTATATTATAAATGTTTTAGTTAGCTCTTTCTGATTCATTTAAATACCTATGTTATGAGTGTAAGGCCATTGGAGATAATTTAACTCTTACAATGTTACATTGCGGGTATCGACTTTAGAATCTGACGTCTGTAGACATCAGATTCTGACGACTTAAGTCGACCCCGCACTGTAAGGGTTAATTATCTAGGGTGTTGAGACATTATGTGAGACGACAAGGGGGGCACCATTCAATCGCCAGAGCGGGGGGGATCGATTATTTTACAAATAAATATTGTGAGACTGTATTTTTAAAAAAAAAAATAATAATTGTCTAAAAGACATGTTCTAAAGAAATAATTAATGGCTTTCCAAAAAAATTCCTCTCTTCGATTGGCATCATCAAATTACGCTTAAATTCGTTATAAGCCTTGCTTTGCTCGTCTACTTAAAACTCGCATCAATACTAAGCCTAGTCTGAGATCCAACTTTGTAGACAGAAAATTCAAACTGTAAGAAAGTGAAATAAATATTTTGCTTGAGGCAGAGTGTGAAATAAATAAAATATTTCAGACAGGAGGTGAAATAAATTGTTCCAGTTCAAAAACTCCACCCCCCCCCCCCCTCCCACCCGTAGTAAATGAATGGTGGCCCCTAACCACCTACCTGGCAACAATTCAAACAATTTTTTTGTTGAACAGTTATATTCGCTATTTGACATTCCGGGGTCCATCCATTCAAAGTCTGACAACATTGTCTCCATTGGAGGGAGATTATTATTTCTCTTCACTCTTCTATGGTGGGATGCTGGGGGTAGGTGGTCCATATCTATATCCGCATCTACATGTGTGTTATTCCCTGCCGTCATGACAGGGGTTTCCCTTCCCTCACAATTAGTATGCTCTTCTTGTGGTGTTCTGGTAATTTTTCTTTTGATTTTCTGTACATTTTCTTTGTCATTATTAGTAGGCCTAGTAAATGTCTTGTTTTTTGACGTCATGGTCACGTGTGCTTCTCTTTTTGTCGTCACGTGATCAGGAGTTCCTTTCGTTTTGTCTGACGTCATCAAAAGCTTTGTTCCCGTCCCGCCTTCATTATGACGTGTCACCTCATTCTGTAGCGCCAGGTGAGCATTCCCCTGTCTTGATGATGACACTCCAGCGACATCTAGTGACGATGCATAAGTGTCTTTTGACCCAGTTGTATTAATCTCGTTACCTTGGTAACCAGTATGAGCCCTTGTGTCACCAATCAGACCCACTTGTAGCAGTACAACCCAGATCATCCACATGATGAATCTTCTATATTGAAATATGTCGCAAAACAGATCCGGCGAGATATTGATGTTCAATTAACACTAACAGTTGCCAAGATCGGCTGCACCTCTTACATGTCTTACGTCATCCTCAATATTGCAGAAATATCATCTGAAAATAATAAAATGCATCCTGAACTAAATATCAGCTTGAAATTTAAAAAAAAACATATCTCTCTTATTAATAATTAATAAAAAAATAACATATCAGTTTTAATCCTTATAACGCTAAAATAACATATCAGTCTTAATCTTTATAACGCTAAAATATTTTTGTATAAGCCATGTAGACTAAAAACTTTATTTCAATTTAAAATCAGCAAAAATGTCATAGCTAGCTTTTCCCGATTCATTTGAATAGAAAGCGTAAAAACCTTTAGATATAATTATATACAAATGCATGATTATTTCACTTGAGTATAATTTTTAAATACTATATAATCCGTAGCGTTATTTTACTACATCACTGTATATTATAGTGATGTAGTAACATAACGCTAAGGATTATATATAGTATTTTAAAAATCAAACAATGGTATCAGGTAGATACAATAAATGTGGAAATCCGCAAAACAGGTAATATACAAGTAACAAGGTATAAATGCAATGAAAATGAAATGAATGGGGTTTTAGGCCACCTTTGTGCACATATGATCTCACACAACTAATTACAGTCTCATGTATTATCGCCCACATGCTAGAGGTCACAAACCTATCAGGGACCGCTCTAATCCACTAATGATCTAATCATATCTATCCCATGGGAACTTTACATATTGTGAATTAAAAAAAATGAGTGTGGTTGTGATTCTGTCCCTCATGTTAGAGGGTGCACATGGGTTAAAAATGAATCGAACGAACGGCGAATCGCCAGTTCTTAGAGTCCAAACATCGAGGGTTGCAGTTTATTAATAATGTAAAAACGAACCTAAAACTTTATATCTATTTTCATCTATATTTATATCATTTTTCCCTTGGAAAAAGTAAATAGCGAGGCCAAAAAATGGTTAAGAAGTGAAGTGGGAAGAATCCATAATTTCCAGGACCCATGTGCACCCTCATATTAATACGCCACTGTGAATTTCATTTGTGTTTTCTGTGAATTCCAACTACAAGATTAACCATTGTCAGTAAACAAGGCATATCATAAATATTCATGAATAAATCTTACCTTTCTGACATCAATAACTGGGGGGATCTGGAAAAAACTAAAACTAAACTTTTACTGAATACATTCCAATTAATTATTGGGTGAGACCATATAGGCTAAACCCGACCAGGACAACCTCCTGAGGATGGTGAGATGAATAAGATGACATTGCCCTCCACTCTCCGGACACAGAAGTCGACATTTTAGCCATGGGGCCAGGCGGTCTGAGGCCAAGCACGCTAGTCTACCTGTCGGTCACGGAGGCTCCCACAATATTGAATATATATATATATATTTATATAGTTATTTTCAGTGAGGTTAGAAGCAGAAACCATTTCAGCGCGGGGAACGTCTTTATACGTCAGAATATGACGTCTACAGACTGATTCTGACGAATACAGACGGTCCCCTCACTGAAAGAATGAACACTTTCACAATGGCTGTAGGCGTAGACCCATAACATAGGTATCAGATGTTTTCAAATTGAAAAACCCTTTGGTCTCCATGCCCATGGTTAGTCTATACAAAAAAGACTCCAGCGTTGTAAGGGTTAAGGTTCTAACCCACGAATCCCATAATACCCTTCAGTAGCCTACTCTGTCTCTAGACTGTATATATAGATAATATTCATTTTTATTCTATTCTATTTAAAGCGACACAATCAAGCTAAAATCATTAAATAAAATCGGTGATTTGATTCTGGGTTCTTAATATGACCATATGAATTATGTAAACATGTCCAAAGACTAGAACTGCAAAAGTTTTTTTTATTTTGTTGTGCTGCGCATTTACCAGTTAAGCGAGATTTCTCGGAATTCTCGTATTTCTTATTTTGGACATGCATGTCCAAAATAAGAAATACGGGAATTTCGACTCTCATAGCCTACATCTCGCTTAACTGATAAATGCGCATTACAAATTTTTTTTTTAAACTTTTGCTGTTCTAGTCTAGATCTATGCCTATGGACATGTTTACATCATTTCCCGTATTTCTTATTTTGAACATGCATCATGTCCAGAAATAAGAAATACGGGAATTTCGTCTCTATATCTCGCTGGTAAATGTGCAAGACAAAAAAAATAATAAAACTTTTGCAGTTCTACTTCTAGTCTATGCTATGCTATGGACATGTTTACAATTACATCATATGGTCATATTAAGAACCCAAAATAAAATTACCGATTTTTTTATGATTTTAGCCTGATTTTGTCGCTTTAATTAGCAGATTAAAAATGGTGTATAATATTGTTGTCTCACCTGGTTCCTAACTTCACTATTTAATACTCACAGACATGAAAGGTTTAGCATTATTAGCCAGAGAAGCAGGAGTGACCACTCTCCATTTATAATCACATCGGTTGCTATGTCAATGCTGCATGACAACACATTTTATATGACGTCACACAATCATATTCACAAAATCGTGCCAGTAAAGACGAGCAGTTGAACCAGTGGTGTTGAGCCAGCGTCGCGGACGGTGGGCCAGCACTGAGCCGACGTTGGATGAGCGTCTCGTGCTTGCTTGCACAGCTCTGTCTACCACAAAAGGAGACAACAATTTATACAATGAGACAACTAGGAGGGGAGTGCATGGTAGCAAACATTGTAAAACTCAACGATAGTGCATTATAGTTGCAGTCAACTTCCACCAGCGTTGGGTGTTTTTCGCTGATTTCTCACTCAATTCTTGATCAATTTACATGAACTTTCGCAAGCACTCTTTGCAACTATTATGGTGCCTACCCAGAAAATTTTGTGAAATTTGAGTCAGTATTTCAAAAGTTAGACCATTTGCCATGTAGAATTTTGAGACTAAAGCGAATGAAATTAATGGGTTTATAAAAGAACGTCATAATTCAAAATTACTACATGTCAAATGGTCTAATTTTTAAACTACATAATATTTTCAGGGAAGTTGCCGTAAGACTAGAAAATATTGTTTGCCAAATTTCATGACAATCAAAGGAGGTTTAAATATGATAGACATACACGCTTTTGTTAAAGCAATTAAGGCATCATGGTTTGTCAAAATAAATAATGCTAACAACTCCGAATGCAATTTTATATCAAAGCATATAATTCGTTTTTTGAACAATAAAGAACATGTTTATACACATGAATTTTAAATGCTGTAACCTCCCATGCTTAGTAACATCGGATCTAACAGATTTTTACAAGCAAGTACTAAATGCATTTTTGCAAGTCAAAGTAAAACTGCTGAGGAAACATCTTTTCAAATGAAAAATCCCTGGGGAAATAACAAATTTAAGGTAGAAAACAAACACGGATATGATGTACTATACTTCACAAGGTGGATAAATGCTGATATTATATTTGTGAAAGACCTGAAACAATTAAGCAATAATATATGTGAACAATTTATTTTTGAGAAAGTTGGATATACAAATAATATCATATCTGAAGTTATGCAGATGAAGCATGTTTTGAAGCCATTTAAGCCCAATATGAGTATAAACGAGTTAAGTAATAATGGAGACGAAGACAGCATTTGTCCAATATTAAACACTACAGCGGGGTTGGAGTCGATTATAATCATAATCGTCGATTACGATTTTTAATCGATTACACTGTAATCATAATCGTAATAATATTTTTTGAAATCCTGTAATCATGAATATAATCGTAATCGAGAAAAAATTATGACCTGTAAAGCACTGTAATCATGATTATATTAAACCGTAATCACGATTTTTCGAGTATATATCACAATAAATATTATATCACTTAAAGCGATTTTTTTAAATTAAATTGTTTAAACTATTTAGAACAGTTTGATAAATTTCGCTTAGGGCCTATAATACTGGTTTTTATAGAGAAAAACAATTCAGATATGGATGTAGGCCCTATATAATTCGGCACTTTATTGCATTGTGTATAATTTTATCGTCATAATAATATTTATTTCTGGGTAGGTTTTTTATTTTAGAGAATAAAATTATGGCTACAGCTACAATTCGGTTTCAAGTAGGTATATTTTGCGATAACCTTCACTTGATGTTTAGCAGTGAAATATCAATATATTATCACAATATTTATATTGGAAGATAGCTATTAATACTATATCTAAATGCTAGCATAGGGGGGAGAACAATGGCATATGTTTAATTCGCCTTCAAAACTGTACATAGTGTGTTGCACGTTCTAGAAAACAAGGGTGCCCAGCAAACACGGCTCGTTGAGCTAATATTGGCCTATTGTTGGGCCAGCGTCGCAGATGGTGGCCCAACAGTGGGCCAATATTGGATCAGCAATATTAGATCAGAATATTGTGTTTTCAAGATGGTAGGCCATAGATATTATATAATAGGAGGGACACTCCTCGCCATGGTCAACTGTTGGCATAGCAATCAGGCGCGACTGCTTATTACAGCTGCTATTAGCGTTATCCACCCTATACATTTTTGAACGACAAGGTTGATATTATCTGCCAAGTTGGCAAAAAAACGAAATAATATCTCCGATTGTTTTAGTTCGACTTTATAAAATAATCGAATATCAAATATATTTTCATACAAATCCGTAGACTATAGATTTTAGTTATAGGGATACCATTATTATCCAATAACTCACAACGCAGATAAAAAGTTGAATCGCGCAGAATAGAATATTTTATTAGGTTCAGTAAGATAGTTTGTGGTATTTAAAGGGTGGCCCAGTTAACGAGACACTATTAAAACAAGAAGTGCGACACCTGATTAACGTTGGGAGTAATACAATAACTCTCCTACTAGTTCAGTGTTATACAAGCACGATGGTTTCTTCATGCCTTTAACACATGGCTTTTTTTTAAACAAACACTGAAAGTATAAATTGATCGTGATAAAATTAATACATTATATATTTGATGCCTGACAGTGACATACCTACCTACATTTATGTACATCTCATCTCAATATCGATAATTATCATTTGACACACACATATTGTGGTTATTGCGGAATAATGGCACCGCCTATATTTGAACACTTTCATGAGCCAAACAGTGGATCAACAGGGAAAACTGTGCAGCTTAAGTGCAAACATTGTGATCGGCCTGTATCTGGTGCAAACATTGTGATCGGTCTGTATCTGGTGCAAACATTGTGATCGGCCTGTATCTGATGCAAACATTATGATCGGCCTGTATTTGGTGCAAACATTGTGATCGGCCTGTATCTGGTGCGAACATTGTGATCGGCCTGTCTCTGGTGCAAACATTGTGATCGGCCTGTATCTGGTGCAAACATTGTGATCGGCCTGTATCTGATGCAAACATTGTGATCGGCCTGTATCTGGTGCAAACATTGTGATCGGCCTGTATCTGGTGCGAACAATGTGATCGGCCTGTATCTGGTGCGAGCATTGTTATCGGCCTGTATCTGGTACAAACATTGTGATCGGCCTGTATCTGGTACAAACATTGTGATCGGCCTGTATCTGGTGCGAACATTGTGATCGGCCTGTATTTGGTGCAAACATTGTGATCGGCCTGTATCTGGTGCAAACATTGTGATCGGCCTGTATCTGGTGCAAACATTGTGATCGGCCTGTATTTGGTGCAAACATTGTGATCGGCCTGTATCTGGTGCAAACATTGTGATCGGCCTGTATCTGATGCAAACATTGTGATCGGCCTGTATCTGGTGCGAACATTGTGATCGGCCTGCATCTGATGCAAACATTGTGATCGGCCTGTATCTGGTGCGAACATTGTTATCGGCCTGTATCTGGTACAAACATTGTGATCGGCCTGTATCTGGTGCAAACATTGTGATCGGCCTGTATTTGGTGCAAACATTGTGATCGGTCTGTATCTGCAAACATTGTGATCGGCCTGTATCTGATGCAAACATTGTGATCGGCCTGTATCTGGTGCAAACATTGTGATCAGCCTGTATCTGGTGCAAACATTGTGATCCGCCTGTATTTGGTGCAAACATTGTGATCGGCCTGTATTTGGTGCAAACATTGTGATCCGCCTGTATCTGGTGCAAACATTGTGATCGGCCTGTATCTGATGCAAACATTGTGATCGGCCTGTATCTGGTGCAAACATTGTGATCAGCCTGTATCTGGTGCAAACATTGTGATCCGCCTGTATTTGGTGCAAACATTGTGATCGGCCTGTATTTGGTGCAAACATTGTGATCCGCCTGTATCTGGTGCAAACATTGTGATCGGCCTGTATCTGGTGCGAACATTGTGATCGTCCTGTATCTGATGCAAACATTGTGATCGGCCTGTATCTGATGCAAACATTGTGATCGGCATGTATCTGGTGCAAGCATTGTGATTGGTCTGTATCTGCAAACATTGTGATCGACCTGTATCTGATGCAAACATTGTGATCGGCCTGTATCTGGTGCAAACATTGTGATCGGGCTGTATCTGGTGCAAACATTGTGATGAGCCTGTATCTGGTGCAAACATTGTGATCGGCCTGTATTTGATGCAAACATTGTGATCGGCCTGTATTTGATGCAAACATTGTGATCGGCCTGTATCTGGTGCAAACATTGTGATCGGCCTGTATTTGATGCAAACATTGTGATCGGCCTGTATTTGATGCAAACATTGTGATCGGCCTGTATTTGGTGCAAACATTGTGATCGGCCTGTATCTGGTGCAAACATTGTGATTGGCCTGTATCTGGTGCAAACATTGTGATCGGCCTGTATTTGATGCAAACATTGTGATCGGCCTGTATCTGGTGCGAACATTGTGATCGGCCTGTATCTGGTGCAAACATTGTGATCGGCCTGTATCTGGTGCAAACATTGTGATCGGCCTGTATTTGATGCAAACATTGTGATCCGCCTGTATCTGGTGCGAACATTGTGATCGGCCTGCATCTGATGCAAACATTGTGATCGGCCTGTATCTGGTGCGAACATTGTTATCGGCCTGTATCTGGTACAAACATTGTGATCGGCCTGTATCTGGTGCAAACATTGTGATCGGTCTGTATCTGCAAACATTGTGATCGGCCTGTATCTGGTGCAAACATTGTGATCGGCCTGTATCTGATGCAAACATTGTGATCCGCCTGTATTTGGTGCAAACATTGTGATCGGCCTGTATTTGGTGCAAACATTGTGATCCGCCTGTATCTGGTGCAAACATTGTGATCGGCCTGTATCTGGTGCGAACATTGTGATCGTCCTGTATCTGATGCAAACATTGTGATCGGCCTGCATCTGATGCAAACATTGTGATCGGCCTGTATCTGGTGCGAACATTGTTATCGGCCTGTATCTGGTGCAAACATTGTGATCGGCCTGTATCTGGTGCAAACATTGTGATCGGCCTGTATCTGGTACAAACATTGTGATCGGCCTGTATCTGGTGCAGACATTGTGATCGGCCTGTATCTGATGCGAACATTGTGATCGGCCTGTATTTTATGCAAACATTGTGATCGGCCTGTATCTGGTACAAACATTGTGATCGGCCTGTATCTGATGCAAACATTGTGATCGGCCTGTATTTGGTGCAAACATTGTGATCGGCCTGTACCTGGTACAAACATTGTGATCGGCCTGCATCTGGTGCAAACATTGTGATCGGCCTGCATCTGGTGCAAACATTGTGATCGGCCTGTATTTGGTGCAAACATTGTGATCGGCCTGTATCTGGTGCAAACATTGTGATCGGCCTGTATCTGGTGCAAACATTGTGATCGGCCTGTATCTGGTGCGAACATCGTGATCGGCCTGTATCTGGTGCAAACATTGTGATCGGCCTGCATCTGGTGCAAACATTGTGATCGGCCTGTATCTGGTGCAAACATTGTGATCGGCCTGTATCTGGTTTAAACATTGTGATCGGCCTGTATTTGATGCAAACATTGTGATCGGCCTGTATCTGGTGCAAACATTGTGATCGGTCTGTATCTGGTGCAAACATTGTGATCGGCCTGTATCTGGTGCAAACATTGTGATCGGCCTGTATCTGGTGAAAACATTGTGATCGGCCTGTATCTGGGTTCTACGGGACCAGCTCTAATGTCCACACTCATATGAAAGTAAGTGACACACATGATAAATATAATGACAAATTGCTACAAACGAATAATTCATATTTGTATAATTAATTTGCTTGTGTAACTATGTCAACATATATCTCTACATTTACGGTGAATTTGAAAGATATTCAAACAAAATTGTAATTTCAATGGTAGTAAACGCTCCACTATTGTAAGCAATATTAAACGTGACTTGTTGTTTTATTCATACAATCATTTTCTGAATAATTGTCCATGTGTATATATTTTTTGTATAAATATTTTTTTATAAATGACGGTGGTTATAGCTTATTTTCATATGACTGTTGTCACCGATGTGTAACGTCCTGCGTTTTGAATGTACTTGTAATGATAGTACTCTTGCGTTTTGTTAATTTGTTGTTAAATAAATAACTGATCCTAATATTTTTGTTCTTTTGTTTTGGAGACATCTTCCCGAGATACTGATCCAGACTTCAGCTACACCACCAACTGCAGTGCCATCGTCTCAGAATCATGTGACATCATACATGTCTAAGATAGCAACACGGAGAGAAACTGATGCCAGACCAAAGACAATATGCGAAGGCAAAGACAATTATGTCAAAGACAATATGCCTAAGACAAAGTGAGTGTACAATTTGTATATATGTATATAAACCCAATTTTGCTATAGTTTATGTCTATTGAACTGACATTCTTGAACACAATATGAATAAATAAAACAAACATATTTCAATCGCAGCTGTTGCTATTTATAGTTTGTTATAGTATGTCATTATTATTAATAAGAATTTCTAAGATAATTTTAATCACCCGTAATCGTGACTGTAATCACGAAATATGATTATTGTAATCATAATCGTAATCGAAAAAATAGAGTGTAATCATAATCGTAATCGATAATTCTTAATGACATGTAATCATAATCATAATCGTAATCAATAATTATTATGACGAATAATCATAATCGTAATCGATAAATAAAAATGACATGTAATCATAATCGTAATCATCAATTGTAATCGACCCCAACCCTGGCGTACATGTGTGCTTGTCAAATCTCGGGAAATATCACTCTCGACGCGAGATCATACGAGAGCCTGTCAATAACACTGACAAGGCCTGGTGAGATGGGAGGGAGATGTTGACCAATCGACAGTGATCCGTGTCAGCATATAAAAATATTTATCCAACAGCTTTATATCTATTACGCTAATACATTTTATAAATTATTCAACAAAGTAACATGTTTATTTAAATCGTGTAATGTTAAAAGCATCATGACACGAAATAATGATCTTTTTATATCGGGCAATAAAACATCACAACACGACCACGATGTTCCCTTACATTTTTCTATTTAAATCGTGTAATAAAACGGTATGTAACACAAACACGATGTTTTTTCCATTTTTTATATCGTGCGATAAATCACTACAACATTAATATTATGTTTTTCCAAATCGTGTAATAAAACATAATATCACTGATGTTATATTATTCATATGATAACTACCAAGCCGGTAGGCTTGAAATAGTGCGACACCTCAACTAGCCACTATTACTGTTACTGACTTCGCCCCCGCCGCCAATGGTCCGAGGAGATCTGAGTTCATTTTAGATTTATGTTTATTTAAAGAATCGGGGAATTACAAACACAGATATAATTCACAAATATAAATCAAGCTTAAATGAGAGCCCAAAAAAACTTAACCAGCGTAAATAAAAGGGCTCTATAGCCTCTAATAATCTTGCCACCATTCCGCTTTCAAAAGTGTACTGCGCGTGAGAAAATATGATGTGCAGTATTCCCGTAAACATAAGTAAAGCGACAATCAGGCTTAAATCGGTTTTTTATTTTGGCTTTTTAATATGACCATATGATGTAAACACGTCCATAGACTAGAACTGCGTACGTTATTAAATGTTTGTGTTACGCATTATATACCAGTTAAGCGAGATATAAAAAAAATCCCATAGTTTGGACATGCATATCCGAAATAAGAAATCGGCAATTTCGTCTTTATATCTGCTTCTTTGTGGCGTCTTTTTCTTGCTTTTTCTTCTCTTTTCCAAGCCCTCACAAAATGTGAAATCGGGAATTTCTTCTTCATATCTGCTTCTTTGCGGATTCTTCTTTTTAGATTTCCCTTCTTTTTTGCCACGAGAACAAGTTTCACAGTAGTAATTCGTCAATGCTCTGCCAAACGCAGCTGTCAAGCCCTCAACTGCATTCGACGTGCGTGTTATTGTATTACATCCATGTTGGAGCAACAATCTAATATAGTACTACCCACAGACGACGACGACAAGGATGGAGCAACAGAAGAGCAACGGAGAAGATGGAACTTGGGGAAGAATGAAAAATACTCCGATCCATAGCATTTTGTGTACACTGAGTTATCAGTGAGTGTCACAGTCACCCACTGAGCTTTTGTGTGGCATTTACACATATCCAACACCAGGGGTCTCTGTCGTCTGTTACATCATCGTCTGTCAACCAGCAGCCAGCAATTCATAAATCAGGCACCAGCAGTGAGGTAGATCGTGATTGGCCAGTTGTGTTTGGATGCACACCTGCCCATCCGCTGCCAACACATGGGAATTTGAGCACGCAGTGCTCGTCATACTAACCTGAGGGTATCCATGAGTGTTCCACTTTCAATTTTATATTTATTGATAATTAATTTAATGGAGTTTTTAAAAGTATGAGCTAAGCACAATTTTTACTATATACAGTATATATCAGTGTGTTTTTCCCACGCACCTAGATGCGGCAGTACAGAGAGTGGCTGTGAAATCTCTGTCCCCTGGTGGTTAATATTAGCTGATCGGGGGAAGATGACCAGTGTCTGAAGTAGAGATAGAGACACAGGTGACACGAGTGAACATTTTGTGCTGGGCGTAGGGTAGCGTAGGCTATTTTTGTATATTGTATAACAGTGTAGAACAGTGTAGGGACAGCGTATGCCAGTGTAGGGGCTCTGCCTTGGAGAGGGGTGCAGGGTGGGCCATTTCCGGTCTGCACTCCGTAGCGCACGCCCACGATACCTACTGTGTATGTACGATACCTATGGCGTATGTACACCATCTCGCTGTGGCTCTGGGCTGATTCACGGATGCTTGGGCCCCCGCAGACAGCCGCGCTTGGCCACAAATTTTTGAACAAGATTATGATTCGCAGCAGCCTACGGATGGACGCGCCTGCCGCGAAAATTGACGTGGTGGCCGTCTGGAAATGTACGATCACGGACGCTTGCCAATGCTTACCAACGCTTACTGACGCTTATGGGCGCTGATTCCTGGTGGGGGACTTTTGCTCCTTCCGCGTCAGACCGTGTCAATCCATACCCCAGTGTGACTGGGCCTTTATGAGACGTTTTAAAACGTTTTTACTGTTTTTAGCCTGACATGGCGAGGTCGGCCCATAACCGCCGTCATTCAGTAGTTATTTAAATTAGGACGTAAATAACAGACTTGGACCTATATTGTCTAGACCCTACAATTGATTTTGCGTGATTTTAAGTCTAAGATTTCCTCAATATTTATGATATATGTTATTGTTCAATTGCAACACAACCGAGAGAACACACACTTTCCCATACATTTTTTGAGCTCAAAAAAGTGTCTAAAACACAAAGCATTTTTTCTAAAATGTTTATTCCATACACAACTATATATAGGCATGAAAGCAATAATATATTAATAAGAGACTCTTTATAAAGTTTCATACGATTTATAATGTTTTATACGACATTTAAAATTGGTGACATGCTATTCAAGTGAAGACTCCATATATAAGAAAAAAGTTTACAATCCACGCTGGCTATTTTAAAGTTGTGAATAATTATTGTTTTTCAGCGTTTTGTTTTTCAGCGCGGGGAACGTCAATAGACGTCACAATCTGACGTCTAAAGAAGATCCCCGCACTGAAAGAATTAAAAACATTTATTATGGCTATAGACCCGTAACATTGATCTTCAAATGAAGCGGAAAAATCTAACTAAGACATTTATGATGATTTCAAATCGAAAAAAACCTTTTCAACTCCATGGTTGATACAGAAATAGTGTATAGAGGTTAATGACTAATAGCACAAGAACATTAGATGAAAAAAGGCAGGGAGCTGAATTTTCAAGGATGATTCTCTTATGTGTTCTGAGTTAAAACACATAAAATCCCTAGCGATCCCGGTTGTGCTGAATGAGTGGTAATGAAAAATCCAAGATGGCCGCCTTTATAAAAATGATAATAATAATAATAATAAAAATCATTCTTATATAGCGCTAAAATCCACATAATGTGCTCAGTACGCTTCACAAGTCTTTACAATTAAAATCATTGTATGAATTATTAAAAACTAATTAAAATAATTGTTCATGTAGGGGACTACCGATAACTAAGAAATATAAATGTCAGTCTCTAAAATATTAGTTATAAACGTTTTGAAAAAGGTGTGTTTTTTCCAATTTTGCCAATTCCATCAAATGTAAATATGCAGACATCAAACGTACTCATGCAATCCATGGTTTTATGGGTTCTGAGGTATGAGGAGGTTATAAGCGGTGTTATGGGTTCTCGAGTATGAGGAGGTCATAAGCGGTGTTATGGGTTCTGAGGTATGAGGAGATCATAAGCGGTGTTATGGGTTCTCGAGTATGAGGAGGTTATTAGCGGTGTTATGGGTTCTCGAGTATGAGAAGGTCATAAGCGGTGTTATGGGTTCTGAGGTATGAGGAGGTCATAAGCGGTGTTATGGGTTCTGAGGTATGAGGAGGTCATAAGCGGTGTTATTTTTACATTAAAATTGAAATATTGAACTTTTTAAACAAACATTGGTCCTGGCACTGCATAAGACAACATCATATTTTCTGCATTTTATCAGAGTAAAATAATGAGCGCCTAATGGTTGGTTGTACCTCGAACACCTTGCTGGTGTCATTGATATTCAATTCACCTTGCAAAATGTCAGAGATCTTGTAGTTAATATCATAATGGTATTGTGTAATTTGTATGGAGACAGTGTCATACGTAGTTACAATACGACGTTAGACGTCTTCATTAGTCATCTGTCTTTCATGTTGTCCTCTGCATCCCGTGAATATTGTTCTCTCGTTCATCATTTTGCTTTTCATCTCGTCATGCTCACGTTCACATTCCCGTGAGAACTGTAACAAAAAGTTTAACACTTAATCACAAATACAAGTTGGTATAAACATATTTATCAAACGAGGATTGTACGATAGCAGAAGGTCATACAATATACTCTCCTCAAATAAAAGTTAAGGACCTATTTTATGTATTTTTTTTAATAATTTACAGCTTTGTTAGTTGATGTTGGAATGCTACCTGTTCTCAGATCCGTAATAATTATATAATTTGTTTTATCATATTTTCATAACTATTTGATTAACCCTTGCAGCGCGAGGACCGACTTATACGTCAGAATCTGACGTCTATAGACGTGTCTATAGACTCTGACGTCTAAAGTCGATTCCCGCACTGGAAAAATTAAAATATTTATACTGACCGTAGACCCACAGAAAAACCTGACTAAGACATTTATGATGATTTAAGATTAAGAAATGGTCTCCATTGTTATACAAAAATATTTCAACGTTATAAGGGTTAAATGAGACTGTTTTCTTTGCTTTAAACGTGTTAAAGTTGCTATACTAATTCAATTTCCAGCTTCAAATTGTCAAACTCTGCCCAATTGTTCATACAGAAATGATACACATGATTATCCACATCTCTGGGGTTCCATGCATATGAGCATGATAAATCGAGTTATAGCTTTAATTAGCGATTTGCATTCAATCATATTCTCAGCATTGATAAATTTCAGTAAATATTTTTTGATATAAACATATTTATTCAAAGAGGATCACAAATATTTTTTTTCTGTTGATTATATTGTGGCACTACGTGAAGATAATAGTTTATAGAATAGCTTATTGATACAAAAACATATGCACATGACATGCATGACCAGCATATAATATAATGAAATTGGTAATCATGTGCAAAAATATATAGAAAAACCATAACATAATGAATAAAACATAGCACAATTAGAGATGATGTTAACCATACAGGAATACTCATAAAATATAACAACTTCTGTTTCAGCCAAAATTAAGAAATTATTAATGTAGACAATACTCAAATAGACGTTTTTTTAAACAGAGAGAAAGATAAGTCTACACCAAGATTTGAAAGTATATCATTCCAAATCCCTACGGCCGATTCACTTGCAAGAACAGTTCTAGATTTAGCGGGATGAACTTTATCTGCTTGTCTAGTGTTAACCTGGTGAACATCTCTGCTATAGACATACATATGATTGAAAAATGATGGTAATAAATTATGTTCGTACTTGTGCATGAAAACAGCTATCGTATAAAAATAGAGCTTTTTAAATGTAATTATTTTCAGTGTATAAGCAAAGGTTCGGAAAAATACTGTGCACAGCTCTCTTCTGTAACTTAACAATCGTGTCCCTGTAACAATTTTGGGCGTTGCCCCAAACTTCAATACAGTATAGATACGGGTACACAAATGAAAAGTACAGTGTTCTTAGTGTTTCATTGTTTATAAATTGTTCAATCCTATTGATTACTCCTATCCCCTTACTGACTTTAGTCTATATAGTTTATATGCTTAGACGAATGACAGTCAATAACAACACCTAGAAATTTAGTACTTTGCACTTCCCCAATACATTCATCCATTATGTTTTCATAGTAGGTACAGATTTATGTTCAGATCGAAATAAAATGTAATGTGTTTTTTTCACATTAGGCCGCCATTCCATGTGTCCGGTTTGTCGTACGTTTGTCGGTCCGTTTTTATGAGAGTACTGATGAAAGTACTGAGGTAATTCCATGTGTCCGGTTTGTCATCCGACAAAACGGACGTCCGTTTGAAAATCTAACATTATTAGATTTTTTCTAGAACGGACACCCGTTTGTCGGATGGAATTTGGCTTGTGACGTCATTCATTGGGGTCTTTCCCTGCTTTCCACTAACCAACGGGACAACACAAAATTACGCATTTTTAGATATAATAATGTCGAAAAGCAGTAAAACTGATGCAATTAGGTCTGTTGTACTATCCACAGACAAGATGGGCAGCTGATTGAACTGGTTCGTGAAGAACTGTGTTTGTACGATGTCACTTTGGCTGGGCACAGTGATCAGTACGTTAATTAATAATCACTGATTCTAGAAAAAAAACCTCACTACACATAATGACGTAGGAAGGAATCCCAGTTCTGGATACAAGTTTGTCGGACCAGGCCACCCGAGTTTTCGGACACATAGAATGCCAATTGCATACGATTGTCGGATCCGATCAGTCTAATTGTCGGACACATGGAATGGCGGCCTTTAGGGATAGTTTATTTACTTTTAGCCATTTAAATAAATTACATAATTCTATATTCATCATTTCCGATAAAACATCTAGACCTTTACCACTTAAAAATACATTGGTATCACCAGCAAAAACAATAGTATATAAACATCTTGATACGAGGTAGATATCATTCACACACAAAATAAATAATAGCGGACCAAGAATAGATCCCTGTGGGACCCCACATGTTACAGGTTTCAATTCTGATGTATCATTATTATATTTCACATATTGCGATCTGTCAGATAAATAATTCCTTGATCCAATCTAGTACAATCCCCCAGATCCCATAAAATTCAAGTTTTTTACACAATATAGAGTGGTTAACAGTATCAAGCGCCTTTGATAAGTCGAGAAAAATAACTAGTACATAATTACATTCGTGAGAGATATGTTATCAATTAAAGTTAGCATTGCAAAATTAGTTGAATAACATTTGTAACGGAAACCAGTTTGATATTTATACAATAATGAGTGTTTGTTTACATAAGATAATAATCTACTATACATTAACCGCTCGATAATTTTTAAAAACATGGAAGAACAGACACGGGTCTGTAGTTAGACAGCTGGGAAGGATCTCCACCTTTGAATCTTGGTATGACTTTGGCCTTTTTTTTACATTTGGAAATACTCCTTGCAATAATGTTCAATGCCCGCCGTGGTTGGAACAGGCTACACAGTGCTCTGTGTAGCAAAAATGATGCATTTAATAGATGTGTTAGAGGATCGACAAAGTGATGACAGGTGTTTTTCACAACAGTAGAGCTAATAGAGTCCCAGTGGCTAGAATTTTTTAATGCTTTGATAATTCTACAAACTTCATCTTCGTCCACTGGTTTTAAGGAAAACAATACTAGTGTTATTAATTGATTTAACATAATCAGTTGGGTCAATATCAGTGAATATTTATTAAATACATTAAATAATTTTTTTTAAATACATCCCATAATAACCCTTAAAACGCTAAGCTATACAATTTTATCGACTTGAAGTTGTGTCTCAACAACACAACTTCAAGGCGATAAAAAATACTCGGATATTCATAATTTCAATAAATATTTATTAAATATATTGCTCATTATTCATTCAAATTTATTGTTTTAAGGATACACATAAAGGTGAAAACGGCTAGAGACACGATTAACACTGTTACCCTTTAAACGCCGGTGCCGCATATATTCGGGGTTTCATTTTTATTAGCACATCATGTACCACCTTTTGAACATGTTAAAGATAAAATGTGACATCAATCAGCAATATTTGAAAAGAGTTGACCTCCATTTTGTCAAATCTGAATAATTTTCACTCACTGGAAGTTGTGGAGCGCGTCAGCGAGACACAACTTCAAGTGGGTGAAAATTCAGATTGAATAATTTGGCGGTTAAATGGTTAACCCTTACAGCACTGAAATAGTTTTGTATAAATCAAAGGGTTTTTTCAATTTGAAATCGCTATAAATGTCTTAGTTAGCTCTTTCTGATTCATTTGAATACCAATGGTATGGGTCTATACGGCCATTAGAAATAATAAAAAAGAGCACTTTAGATTTGTTTTAAAAATGTGTGAATATATAGTGATAACTGCATATTATTATATGCAGTTATCACTATACCAGTCACTCATACACCTTCAAACACAAACAATATGTGTGAACATATTAAACTCACCCATTCCACAGTTTTCATCCTTGGAGAATGGAGGACAGTTGCAGATATATCCCCCGCGAATTGATTCACAAGAGATGCCAGCTGAGCATGGGTTGGGGGTGCAGTTATCACTACCAGTCACTGACACACCTGGAAAACAAAACATATAATAATAATAACAACAACAATAACCACAAGAGCACGGGTCAGGGTGCAGTTACAGACGGGCCCAGTGCCAGTGACCGCTACACCTGGAGGATGAATAAGAATACCAACAAGAGCCGCCCTCTGAGCGCGGGCTGGGGTGCAGTTATCACTGCCAGTCATTGACACACCTGAAAGACAAAACATATAATACACTAATTAGATAGGGACGTGACGTAATGGTTAGAGCGTGGCGCTTTGCAATCACCGCTGCCTGCCGTGCGGGTCAAATCCTGCTCCAGGCAAGTTTTCAGATAATTTGTTCTCCCTTCTCAACCTTGGGACTTTGTTTCGATGTGTTTGTCCTTGGGCAAGGCACTTCACCTTCAAATGATTCACTTAACTCAGGTGAAAATGAGTACCTGGTAGGACAGAGATGGCAATGTGTATGATAAGCTCGATACGCCGAAATTGGTACAGGACTGTATGCTCTTCGTGGAGTTGAAATGACACACGAATGAACAGGTCCAGTGACCAGAGAGTAAAATGTAAAGTCTTTAGACTTGATTTACACACCCAGTGAAAAACGTCTCTGTTTATTTATATAAAAAAAAAACTTTCGCAGCAGTAAGCCTACATATCCAGAAATCAAATAAGGAGGGTACTGAGACATTTGAGTTCTCACAAACTGCTAGGGGTCCCGAGCTATGTCCGCCCCGAGAAATTATAAAAAATCGACATGAAATTGTGCCATTCTAAAATACACTTGCTGTAAAAATAGTTAAATTAACGGGGCGGAAAATTATCAAACTGGAAACTGGAGTTACTTGACTACCCTACGCACACCACACCACCCGACAGGTAGGCCAAGCCAGTATTTATCCAACTTCAACAGCAGTAATTGATTTACTTCGCTTACTCTGTTTGGCCCCTTGTTGACCTGATTATTGACCTGGGCTATTTATATTCGTACTCTCACATCGTTTCACTTCTTTTCTGATTGGTATCTGACATGATGGCCATGTAAGTTATTTAATTGCACGGTTTTTCTCCCATGGCCAGCATACGTAACTCCTATTATATCACAAGTTCTCAGAAATTACTATAATTACATGGTGTTTAACTTATCAACCCTTTCAGCGCGAACGGCGTTTATAAACGCATTTAACCCTTTCAATCCTCAATTTACCATTGCAAGCATTATCATCAACATTATCATCCACAAGCCGCGAATTGCTGTCAATTCTTGACTTGTAGGGAATGAAGATACGACGTGTGTTGCATATTGAAGTAAATTGACAGCTAATTTTATTACACAGTTCCAAGTAAAAAATCCTTCTAAACCCTTAGACATAGCAAATTAGCCATTACAGCGCTGGGACCGTCTTTATACATCAGAATCTGACGTCTATAGACGTCAGATTGACGTCAGATTCTGACGTCTAACAACGGTCCCCGCACTGTAAGAATTAAACAAATTATAATTGCCGTGGACACATAACATGGGTATTAAAATGAAGCAAAAAGAGCTAACTAAGACATGTATGATGATTTCAAATTGAGAATAACGCTTTGGTTTCTTGTTTTATATCAAAATATGTCAGCACTTTATAAGCGTTAAGGTTAAAAGGGTTCACAAGTTCTCAGAAATATCCACGATTACATGATGTTTGCTCCCGTTACCCTTTCTATGCAGGGGACAATTATAAACGTATTCAAAACTGATTTTCAAATAATTATAGCCTATCCAACAAAAAATTGAAATCTAAGAAAAACACAAAATTAAATTATACTAAAGAACTGTGTAGTTTTTAAATTTCTCATCGTGGCGCAAGAATACCTCATTGAGGGTGTTGTTGACTATATGAACTAAGGGGTACTGGGTTTGAATCCCGCTACGGCAGATGTGGCCCAAGTATGATATTCTACCCCATAATTTAAATAACAACTGAATGACGGCGGTGATTGGTCAATCTCGTCATTTGACAGGCTGAGTCACTCTTCGATTGGTCGGTGGTAGAATACTAGACTAAATTGGACCGAATATTTTGTAAACCACTTAAAGCGGTCGTGTCGTGTAGGCCAATATGGAGAATTCAAAAGATAAAATGATAGAAGCTCTCAAAATTTGAACGCTTTGAATGAGTTATAATAAATATATTCCTTTTGTCTCATTCACAAATACATGTCAATATCACATTTTAATCAATGTGTGCTGTCAATTAAGTATAAACCACGGAAGCCAAAGGGGGTTTTTCAATTTGAAATCATCATAAACGTCTTAGTTAACTGTTCCCGCTTCACTCGAATGTCTATGTTAGGGGCCACCATTATAAATATTTTAATTCTTTAAAGCGCGGGGACAGTCTTTATACGTCAGAATCTATTTATTGATTAGACTTCATATACACAAATATATACAATAATTATGCAAATATGCAATTGCAAAAAAATGTGTACATCAGAATGTCTAATACAGGTGACAAGCACCCTGACTAAGTTTAACATCTAGAATAAAATTTATATACACGGTCACCACACCTAAGAGTAAAAGTGTAAGAGATAATATACATAATAATGTTTCCCGCGCCAAAATCAAAGATAAAATAACTATACATATTAGTATAAATAGTAGCAGAAACACTCTGGAAAGAGTAGAAAAAATAACTATAAGTAAAACGGTTAAATTAAAAGCATTTAAATTTATAATAATAACACTATAATTTGAATTTTCACTCACTT
The DNA here is from genome assembly GCA_964017125.1 of Flabesymbios commensalis. Classification (NCBI taxonomy): domain Eukaryota; kingdom Metazoa; phylum Annelida; class Polychaeta; order Terebellida; family Flabelligeridae; genus Flabesymbios; species Flabesymbios commensalis. The sequence continues at coordinate 66,974,062 of OZ024917.1, read as the reverse complement.
GAAATTGCGGGTCACGGTAGCGAGAAAATTACAGTTGAAAACTACTTATATTTGCTTAACCCTTTCAAGCCTGATTTGAAAGATCATTTTCATCAACTACAAGCCGCGAATTGCTGTCGCATTTCTCGACTTGTAGTGGATGAAGATGACTTAAAGTAGGTGGCAAATGAAAAAAAATATGTTGTTATTATTAAACAGTTCCACGAATATTTTCGTTCTAAAACCCATAGGTTTTAAGAAATTAAGTCAATTTCCCGAGATGTAAAATGATGCTTTAATACATCATGAGGGCTCAAAGGGCTAACTTGAGACCAAACATTTGCAAATTCTAACTCATTTTATTCCCAATAACTGTGGTTGAATCTGCTGATAAAACGATTATACAGTATATCCGTGCATATTGGCACCAAATACACCATTTTTTATAACCATTGAAGCGTTAATCACGGCTATATGTTTGTCCTTCAGAGAGGAAAAGGCATAAGGAACATCACTTTTTAAAATTGCAAGATTGGACATCTATTTTGATTCATGTAACTTTATTCACTTGAAGTTGTGTCTCGCTACCGCGAACCACACACAGCTTCAAGTGGGTACAAATGTAAATGCTATAACTCAGTGCTTTAAGGATTCAAACGCCAATAGCGATTATAATTCCGGGTATTTAATCATTTTTAAAAACATAAAAATAAAACAAAATTCAAAACAAACGTACTTGAAGATGTGGGTTGCAATACCAAAACACTACTTTAAATGGGTGGATCTAGCCAAAATCATCAGTTTTATTTTGGCCCCTTGATATACAATGTATATGTGTCCATAGACAAGAATTTGCGTAAATCTTTCAAATTTTGGGTTGCGCATTTTCCAGTTAAAGCGAAATAAGAATGAGATTTAATGTTATTCCCGTATTTCTTACTTTTGACATCGATGTATAAAAATAAATCCTGGCTGTGTCGATTTAAGGTTGGTGCTCAAAGAAATATATAAAACAAAGTTACCTTGATGTAGAACCATCAAACAAACGATCGCCAGAATAACCAGTCTCTGCGCTGCCATTTTGATTTATTTAATGCCTTTGAGCAAGTTGTTCAATTCATCAATCAGACACTTATGTGAGTTTACATCTATACAGGTAATATTTATAGGCCTACATCGATGATCAAGTCACAAAGAAAATACGTGGGCAAAGGTAAGGGTCAAACGTCAAAGGTCAATATCAGAGGTCAACGTCACGGGTCCAACAACAATCACAAGCCGGTAATAGCTAGTAATTAACCCTCTGGTGGCAGAAATAATTAACCCTTACAGCGCTGAAATATCTTTGTATAAACAATGGAGACCAAAAGGTTATTTCAATTTGAAATCATCATAAGTGTCTTAGTTAGCTCTTTCTGCTTCATTTGAATACCTATATATGTCGTGGGTCTACGGCCATCATACATTTTTCAATTCTTTCAATGCAGGGACCGTCATTAGACGTCAAAATCTGACGTCTACAGACGTCAGATTCTGACGTCTAAAGACAGACGTTAGATTCTGACGTCTAAAGACGGTCCCCGCACTGTGAGGGTTAACCCTCTATTAAAACGGCTGCAGGTGCCAGGCACGGTATAGGGCCTACGATGAGTGGATTTTTATTTTATATATTATCTTTCTTATATTATTCTCCTGTACACTATAAGTGATTTTTTACTCAGGGCCTACTCTGTCTAGATCAATTATCTTAAATTGTGCAGCTTTTTTGAAATTTTAGTATATATCGCAACCGACAACATCAAGTACGTTTTTTAATTTGTTTGTTTTGTTTTGATGCTTTTAAAAATAATTAAATACCCGCCATTATAATCGCTATTTTGGGTTTGAATCCTTCAAGCATTAAGTTATAGAGTTTACATTAAATGATTTTCACCCATCTGAAGGCCTATACTACGATTTGAACTTTACCCTGTAGTTAGAATCTAGAAAAAAAAAGATTGAGGGGAGGGGGGCAAACGGCAGATTTGTAGATTGCCCCAGATAACAAAGCGGTTTGTATTTTTTTTGTGTTATTCTTAATTTGTATAAAAAAATCAGGTCCGAGAGGGGGTGTGACCGAACCACCCCCTAGATATGCCCCTTGGAGTCACTATGTGACTTAAAAGATAGGCCTGGTTTGTTATTTTCACAGTCATGTTATGTGCAGATGACAACATTAGGCCTACATATTAAAGCTGGAAATGAATAAAAAATATCGAAAGTTGTTTCAGTAATTAAAGAGTAAAATGTATCGTGCCATCAGATTAGTTCGACGTGATGACTGGTGTAATTAGCTAATTGATTACCGCTGATGACCATGACGATATGACATGTTTGTATCGTGACATCAGATTAGTTCGACGTGATGACTGGTGTAATTAACTAATTGATTACCGCTGATGACCATGACGATATGACATGTTTGTCATCACTAAAGGAAGGCCCATATTCAACGTGGCATTTACCATGAAATTCAATGACTTACATCCGTTATTATGTAGCCCTTATGGTTATGTGTAGATCCAGGCCTTTATCGTCTGTGAGCTAAAATTGGTCACCGTCATTAATATTAATTATAAATGACCGGGACAGCTTCATTGCTCCGACGATCATTGCTTCGACGATCATTGCTCCGACAATCATTGCTCCGACAATCACTGCTCTGACAATCGTTTTTTCACTGATTTGTGAGAGATAACAGTCCTCAGTCCGCGGTTTCACATCAGATTTACTCCCGAAATTTTCAACTGCACACCCATTTCTATTTAATTAGGATCGTAACACCTTATTGCGTTTATCCTTTTTAAGTATGTATTGTTAACGCAGATGCCAAATAAATAATCGAGGGGTTATGCAGATAACCAAATATATAAAACCTATGTAACTGTATAGTAAGTGTACGTCTTGATACACGCTTAATATATCAAATAAAATATTTTCCGGTTTTTATAGAGCTTACACCGATCCTAAAAAATAAACATTGGCAAAATCAACTACAGTAGGCCTAAAGCTTGTTGTGTAGCCTATATACCGGAAGGCCTTAAGGACAAAGTTTATTCCGGTTTTGACAGGTTCCGTTTTGGACAGTTTTTTACCTTTGGAAAGGAACGATAGCTTGTACAACTGACATGAGGCTTGTAATTCAGGGTGCGTCGTTGGTAGGCCTATGAATGATAGGTGACTGTATGCAGCCAAATTAAATTGATATGATAAAAGACATATTTTTAAAGGTGTTTTTTATGGTTTTAATATTAACTTTTTTAGCTCGTTTTTGTGTAGTTGAGACATGTTGATTAGACGGATCAAATTTAAGAAACAAACTGATCAATTTGCCGATATTGTGGTTTTGATACGAATTGCCTTTTTAACACCTGACTTAGAAAAACAGTACATTTTTGTAACTGTATGTCACATATCACACACGGAGCGCAATTGTCATTTCATAAACATTGAATTTTTTTCGCCTAACCTGAAATAACATTAAATTATTGTAATCGTCCGTCACGCATTTCAGACATGAAGCATATTAATTGTGTTTACAACGGAATAAGCTCGTTTAAATATTAAAGCAAATAGAGTTTATCATAAATATTGCAGCAGTTTTATGTTTTAACTGTTTCAGTGTTGATGACGACTACACTCGTTTGTTTATATATTTGTCGAAATGAATGACGCTGGATAAAATGCTATGAAACGGTATAATTATCTAAAAAAGAAATATATTAATAATCCAGTGGTGAACGAATTATTCAATTAAACTTATATTTACCTATGTAGGCCCCTATTTATTTATTTATTGGGTCATTAAATATCACAAACAGAATAAATTTAACACAGTTTAATTTCCTTGAAAATGATTTGTGTTTAATGCACTGATGTGTTTATGAATTGATACAAACTTTAAATATTTTTGTATATATTTTATTATTTAATGATTTTGTTACAATATTTTATTGATCAATTCTTAATCCATTATGTTGTTAAAATAGCTTACCAATCTCAAAGTAAAGGTGGTGACAAGTTTTCTAACGCTAAAACTATGCTACACTTAACTTCGCACCTTTACCATTAACAAGCAGGATGTTACATCACCTTTTCGCCGCTCTGTTTAACTCTTATAGTGCACCGCATGCGATTTTTTTTAATTAAAAAAAATTGATACCGGTTTGGACAGGTAAAATACAAAACAATTTATCTATTTGGGGAAAATAATGAGCCTGGTTTTCAGAGTAGACAGGTTCCGGTTTGGAAAGGGTTAATTAGTATTTTTTGAGTATTGTTTTGAGTATTGTTTTGAGTGTAATACTGTAATTACTTCGGGACCAAATAATCATTACGGTTTAGATAGGATTCCGGTTTGTACAGGGTCCGGTATGTGCAGGTTGCACTGGTGAATTGAAATATTTTTTTTTTACATTTTGTTAGACTTTTCTCTGGAGTCGAAGCTAAACTAAATTTATAGATTCTAACGTTGTTTAGATCAATGATGGAAAACCGTGTTCTGTAAACTATGCAAACACTGCTGCCATTGATATAGCCTAGTGGGGTCACTTTAGCCCTTTAACCGCCGGTGCCGCATATATATTCGGGTTTTCATTTTTTATTTGCCCATTAAGTAGGCCCTATCACCTTTTAAACATGTCAAAGATAAAATGCCACATCAATCAGCAATATTTGAACAGTTGACCTTCATATTGTCAAATCTGAATAATTTTCACTCTCTTGAAGTTGTGGATCGCGTCAGCGAGACACAACTTCAAGTGGGTGAAAATTCAGATTGAATACTTTGGCGGTTAAAGGGTTAATGATTTTTTTCGAAAGATAATTATTTTGAGCCTCATAGGCCTACGTGTAGGCCTATTGAATATCAAAGATGTCATTTTCGGCGTCGGGGCAATGATCGTCGGAACAATAGTTGTCGGAGCAATGATTGTCGGAGCAATGAGTGTCGGAGCAATGATCGTCGGAGCAATGATTGTTGAAACAATGGTTGTCGGAGCAATGATTGTCGGAACAATAAGAAGACCCCAAATGACGGGACCAATATCAATCAAATCTTGTGTTCCAAGAATTATTTGTTTTGGTAAAATGCGAGCTTCGGTCAGGATTAGCTTTTTCTGTTTAGACCTAAATTTATATCCTTCTAAGTGCGTGGGATTCTATTGTGTGATGAAAACCGACGTAAATATATAGAAATATATACATTAATATACTGATATAGGTCTAGGCCTATGCTGTGAGCATAGTGTCATTTTTTGATACTATAATCTGATATTTTGGGATTATAGTATCTGTTATTTTTAAACTCACGTAGTTATTTTGTATTTGCGTTGGAATCCTAACCCCTGTTCTACAAGGCCCGTAATATATACGGTTTTCAACCAGTTCAAAACCGAATTAAATAACAATAAAATTGAAAAAATATATTGTGGAAGTTGGTCATTTCATAAAAATAAATTATCTGGAAGAAATCTGCTTTTAAATAAATATAAATACTTTTCATCAATTTAAGGTGAAAATTGCGTTTGCAAGTCCAGCTTCAATGGAAACAAAGAATCCAGCAGCAAAAGGGTTAGATATTATTGGGTCATGTCTGATCAATCTTGCTTAGAAATATATATCACCTTAAATTGAATAAATGCTAGCTTATACAAAATAGTCAAATGGCTACCCTTTCGCAAAGTAACATCAAATCACTTGATCGTGTCAAATGTATTTGAAAAAAAGTGCGAAATCTGTGTTTTTAACATAATATCAAAATTGTTTAATACTAATATATATATATAATATGGTGCAAGTATACTAATGAATGCCTAATGAAACCTATATGTTTGAATAAAAGAATGATTAAAAACTAATATGGGTTGACCAATTAGAATAACATCCAAAACCACTTCCTCGTGGCTAACGTAGCCTATACGAAAAAGTGGTATTGCACATGTTTCAGGGCCTATTCGTTCGGAAGGCTAAATATGTTAATTAGCGTGAATTATGCAAATTAGCACATGATATATTTTTTTCAAATTCTTTGTCGCGTGAAATTTAACAAAACAATGGCATTGCACATAAATAGCATTACATCTAAAGATTATTCTAACCAGGGTGAATTATGCAAATAAGCTTACCAACACCAAATCTAATTATATTTGTAAAGATGCAGACATGTTTAAAAGAGCAGGGATTGAAACAATGGTGAATATACAATTTAAGGGGTCTTTCAATCTGTATTAAAATGTAAGCGAATACTCTCTCAATCTAATTTAATTAAAAACATATTTTTCAATTGCATTTTACATTTATAGAGTTACATTTTTAGTCTTAATTACATTAGTGAGACAGAAAGCTAAATTTGATCAACTCAGCAACGTTTCTGAGTTGAGTGATCAACTCATAAACGTTGCTGAGTTGATCGAAATAATAATGTTGCTGAGTTGAATACGGACAACATAAAACGATCTTTAATGTATTTAAAATAGATGTATCATTGCCTACCGATGCGGTAGGGGGATGGCCATCAATATAAAGCACTTTGTTCAGTTTAAGATGTTTTCAATGATTTTTTTGCTAAATTATGAGCGTTTCTGAGTTGACACAGAAATTGAATACGCTTCAGGGGTGATTGTTTTGATTATAAAATAGCAGTTCAGATTGAATGTTTACAAATATTTCACCCACCTCAAAATATTAGGACTTTGCAGCTGTCTCTACATATCTCAAAGTAATTGAATGGAATCACACCACAATTTGAGGAGTTTAGATAACACTGGCGTTGCTGAGTTGACCGGTTTGCGTGAGACAACTGTATCCTTGGCAACTTTTTATACTGAGTTCATGTCTGTATATGAATAAACTCCGTTGAACATAACAATTGCGCTACAAAATAACTCGGGGTTAAGTTATTTCCAAGAAAGCTTCCATGTTAAAACAGTCTATGTTTCAGGTGTTAGATATTGGGAGACATTGCATATGTGTACAAATTTGTGTATTTTAGAACATTGCATGTTGAATAAAAAAAATTCGTCAGAGATATTGATTTTTTTTTCTCAGTTTATCGTATTGCCCATAGGACAATATTACAAAAATTCGGACCCACACAATACATAAATTCGCTCAGAATAGCCAAAAGACACTAAATGACCCTTAAATTGTATATTCACCCACAAACCTGTACAATTAAAACATGTGTCTTATATAAACATGATCAAGTCATATTTTAGACTATTTCATCCTCGACCTTGACATTTTCAGTTGACATTGACCTTCAATCGCAAAAATAACGTCCAGAATCACTTCCTGGACCTCATGTTTAACTTATTCAAAAAAAACGGTATTAAACTTGTTTCTAAGCATAGGCCTATTTGTTAAGAAGTTGTAGGCCTATCTTAAAAACGGTTCAGTATGTTAATTGTGGTGAATTTTGCAAAAAAGCTTATTTAAAATTCTTCCCAAACTTGGCGCGATACCAACAAGGTGAAAATGTTCTCAGTGTGTACATGAAGACTAATTAATTATCAATACAAATCCTTGAACCTAATTTCTTAAAATCCAATGCTCTCAGGGTATAGACTATATGAAGAAGTATCAATAAAAAACGTTGAACTTTAAATCCAGGTTCACATTTTGGAAACTTAACTGGACTATCTAGCAGCTCTGATATAAGGGATGCACCATTTGATATCTGGGGGGGGGGAGCCTAGAAAAAAATTGCAAAAAATAGTTTGTCGCCACAGAAGTCAGAAAAAAAAATTGTTGAAAATGTGGGCAGAAAAAAAAGTTTGTTGTCGAAATTGATGACAAATATTTTGACCAGAAAAAACACGTAGGATGTTAACGTAGGATACATAATAGGGAAAGCATACGACAAAAAAATTCTTCGACGACAAAAAAAAAAATGTCGGACGTTGATTGCCAAAAAAAAGATTGTTTTCTCTCGGATGTAAAAAAAAAAGTTTGCAAGCAACAAAAACTCTAGGCCCAGATATCTAATGGTGCGTCCCTAACTAGCCTTAATGGAATAGTCTACTCTCACACTGCTTTAATGTAGGCCTACTACAATTAGGCCGACAAACTGAAAGGAAAACAACAGTAACTGCTTACTTTTCAAGTCACCAGTTACAGCTGTTCGCCTTTGCACCACAGTGTAGTCTCTGAAAATGGATATTTGTAAATAACCCCTTTCACGTCTCACGCGTGTACACGTGTCATATAATGATATAGGCAGATGACAACATCAACAGAGATCAGCGCGTGACTGCAAACAATAGAGCACGTGCGCGGGCCACTAATCTCTGATCAGCTAATATTAGGGGTCATCCCATATGCTCTGAAAAAAAGATGGAGCATGGTTGGTAAAGGGGTTATAGTAGAGTAGCCTGTAGCCTTGTAGGCCTATTGAATTGGACCCTCAGCTAACCCAACCTCAATGTGAATGAGGGGGTATGGGAAAAAAACAAGTTGCAAAGAAAACAAGAATTAGACCTCCACAACTCAGAAGATCACAGAAGGTTTAGGGACGCACCATTTGATATCTGGGGGGGGGAGCTAAGAGTTTTTGTTGCTTGCAAACTTTTTTTTACCTCCGGTGGAGAACAAGCTTTTTTTTGGCGATCAACGACCGACAATTTTTTTTTATGCTTCGTTGAAGAAATTTTTTGTCATATGCTTTCCCTATTATGTACGTTACCATTTGGTGTTTTTTTCTGGTCAACATATTTTTCATCCATTTCGACAACAAACTTTTTTTCTGCCCACATTTTCAACAAACTTTTTTTTCTGACTTTTGTGGCGACAAACTATTTTTTTCACTTTTAATCTAGTCCCCCCCCCCCCCAGATATCAAATGGTGCGTCCCTTACAAGGAAAGTTATGTTTGTGTGACAACATTCAGGAAATTTTGAGACAGCCCCTAGCCTAGCCTAGCCTAGCCTAATTTGGTGTGTACACATAATTTCTTGATAGCACTCAACACACTCCTGTTGGTGTCACAGGTCGGCTGTAAAGGACAGGTTATCACATCTATAAAAGTTAGATTTTTATCAGTAATTTTCAGGATTGTTGAGATTATTTTGAAAAAAAAGCCATAGAGTATAGACTAAACCCCCTATGCTATTTTAGTAGACAGTAGTGTTTGCCAAATCGGTTGAGAATTGACTGAGAAATCATACAATTACAAAAGCATGCTGAGTGCTGGCCTACAATGTAGTCTGTATTGTACTGTAGGCCTACTCACTACTCAGGCTAATGTGTATGCTAGTGTAGGCCCTATGATACAGTAACAGTAGTTATAAAGTTACATTATACAGAGTCAAATACACTGACACTGGCTACTAGCCCTACAGACTTAAACTAACGTTAGACATCTACAGAACACTGTCAAGACTGTGTCTGTGTAGACCTCAGGCTCAGCTCTTAGTCTTACCCTCTATAAAAAAAAGTCTAAGGGACGCACAATTTGATATCTGTCTCAAAAACCTCTGAAATATTAGCAAAGTAGACAAAAAATGTAATTGTTAAATTGATTGCCACCTATATTATAAAAGTGATTGGTGATGATCATTGGGAACGGGACACCAATAAATTGCCGTCGGACATCTCACTTTTATATTCAGCATATATGCCGGTGTATCTTACAAGACGATGACAAATGCAAAAAGGTTTATTCCCTATTCACTCGTAAAACTCAGTATAGCTGGTATCCTCCTTGACCGAAAGAAAGCGTGCTCGGCCTCAGACCTCCAGGGTTTGAATATCGAATCCTGTGTCTTGAGGTCAGTGTCATCTCACCATCCTCAGGAGGGTATCCTGACCCAATTTAGCCTGTATGTGCACAAAAGTGGCCGAAAGCCCGATTCATTTCATTAATTTTATTCAGTACTCTGATACCTCATATTTGTTTAATACATTTTTGTATTTCAGAAGTAAAAAATATAACAGAGCAACTTGCGCAGCTCTACTCTAAATATCAAGAACAATCGTGTCACTGACCTTGTACATCAAATATACATTCTGGAGAGAAACACAGAAGAACTTCACAATGAAAAGTGAACATAAACTACAAGAAAACCAAAAGTAACTATATTTATATAAATAATAAAATTATTTATTTAGTTATTGTCGACATGTGATCTATTATGTTGATGTACAGGCAATCTAATGACTATTACTATTACTTTGACATTCTTCTATTACTATTATATTTTTTTTGAGCTACTATTACTCGCATATCATCTATTAACCCTTTCAGCGCAGGGACCGTCTATATACGTCAAAATCTGACGTCTGTAGATGTCAGATTCTCACGTATAAAGACGTTCCCCGCGCTGAAAGAATTAAAAAAATCCTAGTGGCCGTAGATCCATAACATAGGTATTCAAATGAGTCAGAAATAGCTAACTAAGACATTTATGATGATTTCAAATTGAAAAAAAAACCTTTGGACTAAAACTGCAAAAGCTTTTTAATTTTTCTGCCGCGCATTCACCAGTTAGGCTAGATATAGAAACGAAATTGCCGTATTTCCTATTTTCGACATGGTTGTCAATAATTAGAAACCAGGAATTTCGTCTCTATATCTAGCCTAGCTAATAAATGCGCAGCAAAAATAAAAATAAATTGCAGTTCTAGTCTATGGACATGTTTACATCATATGATCATATTAAGAAGCCAAAATAAAATCATCGAGTTTTTGATAACTTTAGCCTGGGCATGTCCCTTTAATAGATGAGTTATCGACTGTTTTATTTCTTTTTTTTTTAAATATTGGACATGTTGAAAGGCCACGGGCTTAGATATTGGGCTGGATATTTACTTTTCAATAATTATTCTGAATGATAGTTTGTTAGACATTCTAATCGCATTCCCAGTACAGTATGACTGTTTGATGATACATACGGTACAAGCGGTGGTTGCAATGAATTTGCTTGACATTGAGAGGTGTTGACTGTGTGACCATCTGGTGAGTGATGACATTCTGTCCCACCTGGTGATTGATTAACGTGAATAGTGATACATGTATTTGCAATGTGAGTGAGAAAATTTGCTATTGTAGATGTTTTTAGATTGACAGAGTGATTAATTTAGATTGACAGAATATTGTAAATACCTTTGTTTCATTGACAGAATGATAGCCTAGCTTCGTATTGTAGATGTCTTATTTTTCTTTGATCTGATAGTCCTTGCTATTGTAGGACCCACGGAGCGGATTCATCGCTGCTTGCTTTCCTACACTATTGTAGTCGCCTATGTTTCACTGGCAGAGTGATAGCCCTTCCTTTGTTGTAGATGTCTGTTTTATTGACACTCAGATACAGCGTTAGCCCTTGGTAGTATTTATTGCCTTTGTTTTATTGACACAGCGTTAGCCCATGGTAGTATTTATTGCCTTTGTTTTATTGACACAGCGTTAGCCATGGTAGTATTTATTGCCTTTGTTTTATTGACACAGCGTTAGCCCATGGTAGTATTTATTGCCTTTGTTTTATTGACACAGCGTTAGCCATGGTAGTATTTATGCCTTTGTTTTATTGACACAGCGTTAGCCATGGTAGTATTTATGCCTTTGTTTTATTGGCACAGCGTTAGCCATGGTAGTATTGTATTGCCTTTGTTTTATTGACACAGCGTTAGCCCTTGGTAGTATTTATTGCCTTCGTTTTATTGACACAGCGTTAGCCATGGTAGTATTTATTGTCTTTGTTTTATTGACACAGCGTTAGCCCTTGGTAGTATTTATTGCCTTCGTTTTATTGACACAGCGTTAGCCCTTGGTAGTATTTATGCCTTTGTTTTATTGACACAGCGTTAGCCATGGTAGTATTTATGCCTTTGTTTTATTGGCACAGCGTTAGCCATGGTAGTATTGTATTGCCTTTGTTTTATTGACACAGCGTTTGCCCTTGGTAGTATTTATTGCCTTCGTTTTATTGACACAGCGTTAGCCATGGTAGTATTTATTGCCTTTGTTTTATTGACACAGCGTTAGCCCTTGGTAGTATTTATTGCCTTCGTTTTATTGACACAGCGTTAGCCCTTGGTAGTATTTATGCCTTTGTTTTATTGACACAGCGTTAGCCATGGTAGTATTTATGCCTTTGTTTTATTGGCACAGCGTTAGCCATGGTAGTATTGTATTGCCTTTGTTTTATTGACACAGCGTTTGCCCTTGGTAGTATTTATTGCCTTCGTTTTATTGACACAGCGTTAGCCATGGTAGTATTTATTGCCTTTGTTTTATTGACACAGCGTTAGCCCTTGGTAGTATTTATTGCCTTTGTTTTATTGACACAGCGTTAGCCATGGTAGTATTTATTGCCTTTGTTTTATTGACACAGCGTTAGCCCTTGGTAGTATTTTCTTGCCTTTGTTTTATTGACACAGCGTTAGCCCTTGGTAGTATTTATTGCCTTTGTTTTATTGACACAGCGTTAGCCCTTGGTAGTATTTATTGCCTTCGTTTTATTGACACAGCGTTAGCCCTTGGTAGTATATATTGCCTTTGTTTTATTGACACAGCGTTAGCCCTTGGTAGTATTTATTGCCTTTGTTTTATTGACACAGCGTTAGCCATGGTATTATTTATTGCCTTTGTTTTATTGACACAGCGTTAGCCATGGTAGTATTGTATTGCCTTTGTTTTATTGACACAGCGTTAGCCATGGTAGTATATATTTCCTTTGTTTTATTGACACAGCGTTAGCCATGGTAGTATTTATTGCCTTTGTTTTATTGACACAGCGTTAGCCCTTGGTAGTATTTTCTTGCCTTTGTTTTATTGACACAGCGTTAGCCCTTGGTAGTATTTATTGCCTTTGTTTTATTGACACAGCGTTAGCCCTTGGTAGTATTTTATTGCCTTTGTTTTATTGACACAGCGTTAGCCCTTGGTAGTATTTATTGCCTTTGTTTTATTGACACAGCGTTAGCCCTTGGTAGTATTTATTGCCTTTGTTTTATTGACACAGCGTTAGCCATGGTAGTATTTATTGCCTTTGTTTTATTGACACAGCGTTAGCCCTTGGTAGTATTTATTGCCTTTGTTTTATTGACACAGCGTTAGCCATGGTAGTATTCATTGCCTTTGTTTTATTGACACAGCGTTAGCCATGGTAGTATATATTGCCTTTGTTTTATTGACACAGCGTTAGCCCTTGGTAGTATTTATTGCCTTTGTTTTATTGACACAGCGTTAGCCCTTGGTGGTATTTATTGCCTTTGTTTCATTGACACAGCGTTAGCCCTTGGTAGTATTTTCTTGCCTTTGTTTTATTGACGCAGCACTAGCCATGGTAGTATTTATTGCCTTTGTTTTATTGACACAGCGCTAGCCATGGTAGTATATATTTCCTTTGTTTTATTGACACAGCGTTAGCCATGGTAGTATTTATTGCCTTTGTTTTATTGACACAGCGTTAGCCATGGTAGTATTTATTGCCTTTGTTTTATTGACACAGCGTTAGCCATGGTAGTATTTATTGCCTTTGTTCCATTGACACAGCGTTAGCCATGGTAGTATTTATTGCCTTTGTTTTATTGACACAGCGTTAGCCCTTGGTAGTATTTTCTTGCCTTTGTTTTATTGACACAGCGTTAGCCATGGTAGTATTTATTGCCTTTGTTTTATTGATACAGCGTTAGCCATGGTAGTATTTATTGCCTTTGTTTTATTGACACAGCGTTAGCCATGGTAGTATTTATTGCCTTTGTTTTATTGACACAGCGTTAGCCCTTGGTAATATTTTCTTGCCTTTGTTTCATTGACACAGCGTTAGCCCTTGGTACTATTTTATTGCCTTTGTTTCATTGACACAGCGTTAGGCCTTGGTAGTACTTTATTGCCTTTGTTTCGTTGACACAGCGTTAGCCCTTGGTAGTATGTATTGCCTTTGTTTCATTGACACAGCGTAGCCTTTGGTAGTATTTTATTGTCTTTGTTTTATTGGTAGTATTTTATTGCATTTGTTTCATTAACAGAGTGTTAGTCCTTGCTAGTATGGTATTGCCTAACATGACAGAATGATAGCCCTTGCTAGTGTGGTATTGCCTTTGTTTCATTGACACAGCGTTAGCCCTTGGTAGTATTTTATTACCTTTGTTTCATTGACAGAGAGTTAGCCCTTGCTAGTATTTTATCATGTCTCCGCTCGCCTGCAGCCGGAGGCATTATGTTGTCGTGTTGTCCGTATGTCTGTTCGTCTGTCTGTCCGTCCGCATTGCATTTTTTAATGGAAGGGTAAGGCAGGGAAGGGGTGATCAAGGCCAAATAAAAAAAATCAGGCAGGGTGGGCACACGGGGGGATTTAAAAATATTGATTTTAATGGTCCTTCTTTCATTAAGAGCAGCCTCTGTGAATTACATTTCTCTCTGGGGGTGGGGGTTTGATGCCAATTTGATTATTTTTTGCCAGGGGAGTTAGGCAAAGGGGTTAAAAAAATGTGAACAAAAAAGTAGGGGGATCAAGGCAATTTTTTTTCTATAACCTCTTCGGATTCCTTTGTTTTTAGGTGGGTGGGGAGGTGGTCACAACAAATTTGAACAAATATGCAGGCGGGGGGGGGGGGGGTGTAAAGTTAAGGAATATTTATTTTGACTATCTTAAAAAAATAGGGGGGCGTTAGCAACGGAGTCAACGGAGGCATAGTCATCGATACACCTTTGTAATTGCCTTTGTTTCATTGACAGAGTGTTATCCCTTGCTAGTATTTTAGTGCCTTTGTTTCATTGACAGAGTGATAGGCCTTGCTAGTATTTTATTGTCTTTTTATTGACAGAGTGATAGCCCTTGCTAGTATTATATTGTCTTTGTTTCATTGACAGAGTGATAGGCCTTGCTAGTATTTTATTGTCTTTGTTTCATCGGCAGAGTGATAGCCCTTGCTAGTATTTTATTGTCTTTGTTTCATTGACAGAGGGATAGGCTTTGCTATATGATTGCCTTTTTATTGACATAGTGGTAGCCTTTTCTATATGTTGGCCTCTAATTGACATTGTGATAGCCTTAGCTATATGATTGCCTTTTTATTGACAGAGTGATAGCCCTTGATAGTATTTTATGTCTTTGTTTTATTGACAGAGTGATAGCACTAGTTAGTATATGATTGCCTTTTCATTGACAGAGTAATAGGCCTTGCCATATTACTGCCTTTTTATTGACAGAGTGATAGCCTTTGCTTTATGATTGTCTTTTTATTGACAGAGTGATGTCCCTTGCTAGTATTTTATTGTCTTTGTTTCATTGACAGAGTGATAGGCCTTGCTATATGATTGCCTCTTTATTGACAGAGTGGTAGGCCTTGCCATATGATTGCCTTTTTATTGACAGACTGATAACCTTTGCTTTATGATTGCCATTTTTATTGACAGAGTGATAGGCCTTGCCATATTATTGCCTTTTTATTGACAGAGTGATAGCCCTTGATAGTATTTTATGTCTTTGTGTTATTGACAGAGTGATAGCACTAGTTAGTATATGATTGCCTTTTCATTGACAGAGTGATCGGCCTTGCCATATGATTGTTTTTTTATTGACAGAGTGATAGCCTTTGCTTTATGATTGCCTTTTTATTGACAGAGTGATATCCCTTGCTAGTATTTTATTGTCTTTGTTTCATATACAGAGTGATAGGCCTTGCCATATGATTGCCTTTTTATTGACAGAGTGATAGCTTTTGCTTTATGATTGCCTTTTTATTGACAGAGTGATAGCCTTTGATAGTATTTTATTGTCTTTGTTTCATTGACAGGGTGGTATCTCTTGCTAGTATTTTATTGCCTTTGTTTCATTGACAGAGTGATAACCCTTGCTACAATTGTATTGTCTTTGTTTCATCAATTGACAGAGTGATAGCCCTTGCTAGTACTTTACTGTCTTTGTTTCATTGACAGAGTGATAGCCCTTGCTACTATTTTACTTTCTTTGGTTTATTGACAGTGTGATAGCCCTTGCTATATGATTGCCTTTTTATTGACAGATGTTAGCCCTTTCTATATGAGTGTATTTTTATTAACAGAGTGTTAGCCCTCGCCATGCCTACTGAGTTACATACTACGCGCCGGTGGTCAGATTGTAAGAGTACATCTAACCAGTGGACTGACGCACATCGTGGTATATTTGCTTCCCCCACAGAGTCTGTATTCGCTGTAAGAGTGAACAATCTGCCCCCAGATGATCTCCAGGACTGGTTAACTACGCTGTCACAACAAAACACGCAGAAAATACAAATGGCTAAGCAACAACTCTCTCATGTACGCTATTATATATATTGATGAAATGTCTAATTTTATTGGGGTTTTTAACATTTTAACACAGCTACTGCAAACAAATTCGTGAATGTTTTTTAACCATAGAGCTACCGAAGGGTTTAATCTATTAAAAGACTAATATGTATAGCACCAAAAAGATTCAGGTTCAGTGGTTATTAAATCTCTCGTTTATAAATGTCATTTTACAAAGTGGCCGTTTAGCTCCTTTTAACTTCAAGGCGACGACATATGAATGAAATAGAAGCCTAATGACTGTCTAATGTGTAAAAATATTTTTTTCCAGATCATTTATGCCAACATAGCAAAACCATATTATATTATATTTATCTAAACTTTACACTAGTTTAAAAAAAATTTGTCTGTTTTTAGGGTTGGTTTAAGACAGGTACTACCGCCGAGATGATCATGCTGATGTGTGTGAAGCTCAATTTACCGGCAGAGGCTCGATATCTGGCTCTAGAACTGTTTGATAGGTGAATATACCCCCCCCCCCGCCCCAACCCCCCCTCTCGCACTGTTTGATATATATGTAAATATGCACCCCCTCCTAAAAAAAAAAAATTTACCAGAGCAGAAGCCCGATTCCTGGCTCTAGAAGCAAATAAATATTATCTACGTATACCTAACCATCAAGGGCTCGATATCTGGTTTTAGAATTGTTTGATATATGTAAATATAAAAGCAGACCAGTACTCCCGAGTCCCTGTCCATTTCCCTCATTTTATTTTGCTCTGAGTTTTTCCCATTAGATTTATCTTTACCCTTATCCCGTTGAATTATTGTATTTAAATTTTCCGCCACATGAAGCTGTGTCTCGCTACCGCAACCCACAAATTCATGTGTTGTTGTCAGGAACATAATTTCTTAGAGGGGGGGGGGTCCACATACTCAATGAAAGAGATGTTAAGATGGCCGATCTCACCGTGTCAGGAATATGGTAAACATTGTAACACTGGAGGTGGGATGTGTGGAACTTACTGTAGAATATGAAAACTTAATTTGCCTTATATATTCACAATACAGGAGCTCTTTGATAAATTAATCGAGCACTATACACGGCTATGGTGGTGACTGGTTCATGGTACTACATAATAATTATGTTACTATGGTGACAGGCTCATAATGCTACATATTAATTATGGTACTTGGTGACAGGTTTATGGTGCTATATATTTATGAGGTTACTATGTTCACAGGTTCACGGTGCTGCATAATAATGATGTAAGTTATGGTGCTACACATTATTTATGTTTCTTTGGTGACAGGTTTATGGTGTTACATATTAATGATGTTACTATAGTGACAGGTTCATAATGCTACACATTTACTACATATGGTGACAGGTTTATGGTGCTACATAGTAATGATGTTACTATGGTGACAGGTTCATGCTTCTACATAATAATTATGTTACTATGATGACAGATTCATGGTGCTACATATTAATGATGTTACTATGGTGACAGGTTCATGCTTCTACATTCTAGTTATGTTACTATGGTGACAGGTTCATGGTGCTACATATTAATGATGTTACTATGGAGACGGGTTCATGCTTCTACATAATAATTATGTTACTATGGTGACAGGTTCGTGGTGCTACATATTAATGATGTTACTATGATGACAGATTCATGGTGCTACATATTAATGATGTTACTATGGTGACAGGTTCATGCTTCTACATTTTAGTTATGTTACTATGGTGACAGGTTCATGGTGCTTCATATTCAGGAGCTTCATAAGAAAGTTTACTCATCTGACAGTGACACTAAGACAGACGACTGGAAGGAAGTGTTGGCGAATGTTAAGAAGCAGGAAGTGCTTCGTGTTCTAGCGTGTTGTCAGGTGGCCAGTAAACTGACGTGTCATTATAAAGTAAGTGAACAAAAGATCAAATAGACCTCACGTGTCACTATAAAGTAAGTTAACAGAATATATCAATCTAAAATGTCATTATAAACTAGTAAGTTAACTGCATATCAAATTGAAATGCCATTATAAAGAATGTTGAGAAAAAACTAAACTCACGTGATCTCATTATTAATTAAATATTTTAACTATTAGATCAATCTCACATGTAATTATACAAAACATATTAAAACTTCGATCAAATTAACATGTCATTATAAAGTATTATAAGTTATGAGAAGATTAAGCTCACCTGATGTCATTATAAATTAGATATTTTCAACTATTAGATCAAACTCACGTGTCATTATAACCTGACGTAACCTGATAAAATAATCATGCCATTTTAAAGATAACATCGACAACTAACGTAACAGATCAAAACAATTACATAGTGATATTGTGTATGTAGTGACAGCGAGGGAAATGTACCATACTTAACTTTTTGTTATTTAGTTTGACATAATACTAATAGGCAATGGTGACGTAACATTTGCCCGTACCATATTATTGGTGTTATTGCGTTTGACCGTATAGGCAATGGGGACGTAAAAATTACGTATTTTCTTGTGTAGATACTAGTGAAGTAACATTTACACATTTTAGATAATAGTGGTGAGGAAGGTGTACCATTTTTTTTGTCATTGATCTTGGTGACGTAAAATGTACATATTTTTTTGGATAAAACATAACATTTACACATTTTCTCGTGTAGATAGTGACAGCGAGAAAGGTGTACCAGATCATGACTGAGTTTGGGTTTAAGTACAGACTGGAGGGAATTGTGCAAGCTGAGCTGAGGTTACTAAAGACACTAGATTACAGGGTACTGGTGCCTACTCCACATATATACCTGGAAACTCTACTGCAGATACTCAGTTAGTACACACTTTCTATTACATGTAAGTAAACTGTATGTAACCCGTAGTGGAGTGAAGACGAAATCAAATATCATGGAGGCACAACAAATATAAGTATGGATGTAGATATTCTTGTCAATGTGTCAAAATGCTTATTGAAACTTTCTGCTCTATTGTGATCTTGAAAACGAAAACCTGCATTTTCTGTCTCAAGTAAATGGCTGGCAGCTTAGACCTACGGTTGATTAACTGTTCTCAAAACAGTTTTATTCATGTTGCAAATATGGAAACAAAATCAAAATGTATTTACTGCATGACACCAGCCTCCTTCTCATGGCCACACTAGCACAGCTAGGTGGCCCTGCTACAGTGCTTTGAGAATCTCTTCTGTAATTGCTGCGTTCTGATAGGGCCTTGAAATCTGGTGTCTCGTGACCCACACCTGACCCTGAAACCCTGAAAAGGTCGAGGTTTCTTGCACCTATGAGAGACAAGTTTATATAATTATGTCCGACCCTATACTGGGCTATATGGTTGGCATTATATGCCTAGTAATAATATGACCAGTACATGCAATTCACTTTTTGTACTACTGTTGGTCCATCCTATTCAATGTTGGCCCGGCATAAAAGCAACATTGGATCTGCGTCTTTTATCTGTGTTATTTTAGACTTGCTTTTGTGTAAGACCAAGATACCAGCAGTATTTGCTGAGTGATTGTAACAACCACTCTTTGTTGATGCTGGGTCATCGTCAGCACGATAGACTGACCCAATATTGGTTTAACGCTGGTCCATTGTTTGCGACATTGGCCCAACATTAGAAAAATATTGGGTCAGTGTAGACCTATTGTGTTTACGCTGTGGGATTGACAATGGTGGATTGATGTGGATTGATGTATGTCAATCGTCTACGTCGCTGGCCCAACATAAAATCAACATTGACCATCTATTTAGAATTTATCTTCTGTCTTATATAATACAACAATGTTAGGATAGTCAATACACATGATAATGACAAGAGCACAATAATGTCAGGCTTAAATATCCACAGGATGTCAGGCCAAGTTGGACACGAAATATGGCATTTTAGATGTAATGATGTAGTCAAACCCCTCTTTGCTCCACCCCACCCTCTCTTAAACATGTTAAAAGTATCTGTTAATTTCATGAAAATAGTCACCTGCCTCGTCATGTGTATTGCTTGGCCTGACCATGTGGCTTAGAGTGTCAAGGACACCATTTTTGTTAAGTATTGCCTTATTGGCCAGATAAAAAATCAGGTCAAATTTATGAATATTTCTACAGAACACATTTCACACTGCAATTAATCAGAGCCACTAGCTGACGCTAGTGGAAATATAGTGGATCTGATGAATGAGAATGACATTCACCAGAACTAGATATACCCGGCAGACACAAGACCTTGAATCAATGTTGGTTTAACGTTGGTACAACGCCGTAGACGGTGGTTAAACCAACATTGATTCAATGTCTTGTGTCTGCTGGATACTCCTGTATCTGTTTCATGTGGTTTTTGATATGTGTTTTTGTTTCAGCTTATAGTTTTTTCATTAGTATAGCCTGATGCTTTAGACTTTTTTTATGCCGAAATTCTGATGCTGCTAGATTATTGTTACATTTTCTATTTTAGTGTGTGTCTCAGCTGATAATATTATTATCTATCTGTGGGTGTTTTTCACTCTGAGTCTATATATTGCTAGACTAAAGTTCCATTTTCTATTTAAGTGTGTGTTTCAGCTTATAATATTTGTATATATCTGTGGGTTTTGTTCATTCTGAGAGTCTGATGCTGCTAGATTTATGTTACATTTTCTATTTCTTCGTGTGTTTTAGCTTACAATATTCCAGATTTATCTGTGGGTAGTTTTCACGCTGAAAGTCTTATGCTGTTAGATTTATGTTACATGAGGAGAACTCAGATCTATGACACGCTATTCAAACTCTACACTAACGGCATCAAGTCATCCAAAACAACAAGGTATATAATGTGTACCATACCTTTAAACCTTGGCAGCCCTGAAATTCTTTTATACACACCACACCAAGGGGTTTTCTCAATTTGAAATCATCATAAATGTCTTAGATAGGTCTTTCTGATTCATTTGAATATCTATGTTATGGGTATACGGCGATTATTAAAATGTTTAATTCTTTCAGTGCGGGGATCGACTTTAGACGGCAGAATCTGACGTCTAAAGACTTCAGATTCTGACTTCTAAAGTCGATCCCCGCACTGAAAGAGTAAAATATTTTTACTGTTCGTGAATCTGGATCACGAATCTGACGTCTAAAGTCGATCTCCGTGCTGCAATAGAGAATATTGAGATTTGAAAGAGTAAAATCTAATGATTCACATCTTCAAGTATTTAAAAATGTATATACTCAATTAGTCCATTGTTACCCAAATAATAGCAGCAATTCATACCTCGTAAAGATTTCATCTAAATTATCATAATTTGAACATTCCATACTTATATCTACATCGCTGTCAATATGTGCCCTTCAGTTTGGCCCCATTTACAAACCACTACCTCGTGATTCAAATTCTGCAGAGCCCCCACTCGCACCCCCCCCCCCCCCCACTGACCCATTCGATCTCAATTATCACAATTTCAACCCTGTAAGCGCCAAACACTCAGTGGCGGATCCAGAATGTGCAAGAGGAGGGGGCGTAAGCCACATTTTGGCTGAAAAAGGATTGTTAGCTTTTCTTTATCCCAAAAAAATGCATGAAAATGCAATATTTTCACCAATAAGTGGGGAGGGCGTACGCCGGGTACGCCCTATGCCGGATCCGCCACTGACACTATTATAATCATTTGGATCTTTTCATTACCTGACTAAATTACTGCTATGAGGAATGAAAATGTTTAAACATCTTGATTTGCAAATAATTAGTCTAAAATAATTCTAATATTAGTATTTTTGGCCACTTGAAGTTGTACCCCGTTAGACACGTAGCTGAACATTAAAATCCAATAAGTTAGCGGTTAAAAGATTAAACATGCTTCACATATATGTCTAAACCCCTGGCAGTGTGTGGCTTTGGCCGCCTCTACACTATACGGCCTAGTGATTGATTCAAATTCTGCAGAACCCCCACCTCTACTGACCGATTTGATCTAAATTATCATCATTGAAATTAATCGTTTTCAATCTGTTTTATTAGCTGATCAAATCCTTGTTATAGTGAACGAAATATGTGTCTAAACATCTGCATTTACAAATGTATAATAATACAATTTTAATTTGAAAACTCAGTGATTTCTGGAGATTCTTGACTACGCGAACCCAAAACATAAATTGTATTAAACCTTACAGTGCGGGGATCGACTCTAGTCATCAGAATCTGCCGTCTATGAACGTCATATTATGATGTCTAAAGTCGATCCCCGCACTGTAAGAGTAAAACTGTTTCTAATGGCCGTAGACCAATAACATAGCTATTCAAATGAATAGAATCAGAAAGAGCTAACTAAGACATGTATGATGATTGCAAATTGATAAAACCCTTTGGTCTACATGATTTACATAAAAAAATCAGCGCTTCAAGGTTTAGAAACCCTTACAGCGTTGAAATATTTATGTATAAACCATGGAAACCAATGGTTTTTTAAAATCATCATAAATGTCTTAGTTTAACTCTTTCTTCTTCATTTGAATATCTATGTTTGGGGTCTACGGCCATTAGAAATATTGTAATTCTTTCATCCTTGGGACCGTCTTTGTACATCAGAATCTGACGTCTGCAGACGTCAGATTCTGATGTATAAAGACTTTCCTCGTCCTGGAAGGGTTAAGATGGGAACAACGCCACGAGAAAGAAATTGAGTAGGTTTTCTATGATCAATCTTATATGACGACCTCACTACCATCTTACCCCTAGCAATCACAAGGTTCCCCGTATTATGTCATTCAGCATTGTGAACAACAAATTAACCTTTAAAGCGCTGAAATATTTTATGAAGACCTTGGAGGTTACAGGGTTTTTTCAATTTGAAATCATCATTATTGGCTTCGTTATCTCTTTCTGATTCATTTGAATACCTATGTTATGGGTCTACGACCATTAGAAATATTCTTACAGTGTGGGGATCGACTTTAGATGTCAGAATCTGACGCCTACAGACGTCAGATTGTGTCACTAAAGACTAGTCGATCCCCGCACTGTAAGGGTTTAAAGACTAGTCGATCCCCGCACTGTAAGGGTTAAAATGCAGCACGTTGAAACACATGTTTCCTAACAGATGATGCTGTATGTTACACTCGTACCATAAGAGGATGAGCCAGTTGTTTCTCAGAGTTAGCCATCTGAAGCAGCTCATCTCACTCCACA
Source organism: Flabesymbios commensalis (assembly GCA_964017125.1). Taxonomy (NCBI): domain Eukaryota; kingdom Metazoa; phylum Annelida; class Polychaeta; order Terebellida; family Flabelligeridae; genus Flabesymbios; species Flabesymbios commensalis. The sequence continues at coordinate 66,950,656 of OZ024917.1, read as the reverse complement.
AAATGACACATATCGGACACTTTCCCGACCTATTTTCTTATTCAAATTTGTTTCTTTAGTTGGACGTTTTTGCTTGTTGTTGCTTAAAGTTATTACTGGTATGCAAAGTAAAAATCAGTATCTGCTTACTTTTCATATTTATAAGCAGATATTTTGAAGTTTATTTCATTGATTTGCAGTTTTTGGTTGCATCAACAGGTGCAGGTTTAAAGTTAACCCTAAATTAGATAATTAAACTCTTACAGCGCGGAGATCGACTTTAGACGTCAGAATCTGACGTCTGTAGACGCCAGACTCTGACGCGCTGTAAGAGTAAAACTATTTCTAATAGCCGTAGACTTTTAACAAATGTATTTAATTGAATCGGAATGACCTGACTAAGACATTTATGATGATTTAAATTGAAAAAATCCCTTTGATCTCCATGACCAGTAAAAATAAAAAAATTCAGCGTTTCAAGGGTTAACTATTGAACGACTTGACTTGTCTCACTACCGAGACACGCGGCTTCAAAGCACTGATATTGGGAACAAAATGTGTGTTTAAACACCAAGACTTGCAAATGTTTGGTCTCAAATTAAACAAATATGAGTAATTTTCAACCATTTGAAGATGTGGGTCGCGTTAGCGAGAAACAACTTCAAGTGGCAGTTAAATGGTTAAGCATGCTGTGCATATATATGGCAAGATGTGCCTGTGCTGTGAGTGTCCATTCTCGTCATTTGACAGGCTGAACCACTCGTCATTGGTCATGGGTACAATACCACACTTTGTATTCTCGCACTCATGCTGTTGGCTTTCACTACGAGACGTATGGTGAGATCAGCCCATCTCACACTCTCTCCTATACGCTTCACTGCTCAGTTTGATTTTGCCGTTTTAGATTGATATTTGTACGACAAAATGCATACTGCATCGCTGGTACGGCGAGATGGGCTGATCTCAGCACTCGTCACCACAGCAAGCTCTCGCCTAAAGGCTCGGGCTTGATGTGGTGACTTGTGCTGAGATGAGCCCATCTCGCCTTCCCAACGATGCCGTATGCATATAGTAGCTTGGTCCCAGGAACACAAGTCGTTGAGCAAATCTTGGCTTTATTTTTTCATACAGTCATTGACATAAACCAAGGTCATTTAATTTTGCTACAGGTTGGAGTTCGCAGGTGTGGAGAATGACTTGATGTTGCAGTCCACGTCAATTATTGCTTGTGCTGTGTATATAGTGGATGAACAGAAAACAGCTCAAGTAGGTTATTTTCTAAAGCTTCTTTATATGTCAATTATGGTTCTCTTCTTGTTATTACAACAGTCATATCGACGTCTTTCACTACTCAGATTTCAGCACCGTCATTTAATTTCATTACAGGTGATAGATAATCTGAACCACATTACAAAAATCCCCACTGAAGAAATCACAGACTTCGCAGAGATTCTGTCCAAGGAAGCATTGTCCTGAAGTGCAATGTTATGTGATGGCATAATCAATGGATTGCAATATGTATATAAGATATTTTGTTATTAGAAGCGTAGATTAAAATTGACTGTACAATAAGATTATCAGCCTCAGACAATTATATATATATATCTATATACTATGTGTGCTGTATGGTATATTATATTATTTATACTAAATAAGTGTTACAATATATATATAATATCATACATTACACTACAGATAGTACTCAATGGATACAGTAGAAAAGATGTATGCTCTTAGATAAAAGATAATATGGGCTACAAACTATCAGAGGGAGTTAAAACAGAAAAAAAATGTTTTCAGGCTATAGTGATTTGCCAACTTAGCACGTTTTAATCATCAAGTTTTTTTACTTTGCAGCTTATGATGTAAATTTGATCAAATAGTAACACATAATAAACTGCTGAAGCAAACGAAATTGTTAAAATAAAAAAACACATGTGTTTCTATCATATAATAACAATACTAGACCAGTTGAATGTGTTATAGTTGTAAAAGTGTGTTTGAAATATTACCATACCAGCAACTTTCTTAAAGGGCGATACACATTTATTTTTTGTTAGATCAGATACTGATTTATTTATACCATTGTTCAAACTATGTGGGCCTATAATTTCAAGTATAATATAATGTTTATATTGTTTTTGACATATAATGTTATGTGTTATATGTGAAAAAACGTATACCTGTTGTTTTTTAAATGTTGTCAGATTCTATAATATATTTGTTGGTAGATCCAACATGCAAATAGTATAGCAAGTTGTACATACTATAGGTGATATAAGATATATATATATACTCATATATTAAAATTTGAATACATCTGTGTTATTAAATGCAAAGCTTATGATGTATGTTATAGCATATCCATATACTGTTTTACATTTATTGTCAAATATAGAGCTAGTATACATATCGATAGGCATATACATACAATGGAAAACTTCATATGTATCTACATATTGCCATCAATATATTGAACTATGTATTCTCTGGCAGGATTTCTTATATCTTGAGAACAAATGTGATATCATATACACATAGAAGTATTATAATACTGTATATTTTATTTTATTTTTGCGTGTTAAAATTTTCGCAAATTTCTGATTTTTGGACTTTTCACGAAGTTTATAATTCGCGAATTTTCATTTTTCTATAGTAGCACTATTATAATAATAATTTTCGCGAGATTCTTGAATTTGCGAATTTGTCTTCCTCGTGAATTTTGCGAAAAATGAAACCTCACGAATATTACCGGATCTACAGTATAAAGTAACATAGATTACATTTTTATGAGATGAGGACAATTTCATGGTAACACTTACCATGCTTTTACCGTGCTTTTCGCGTCTATAGGCGTTTTTAATCTTTCTGTTTGTCCATAGACATGGAAAAGAATGGACTGCCGACTGGCACAAGATCATCGTGAACTTACGGAGGGCATGCGCGGCTAGGCAAAGGGATAACTGATTTCTGGTCTACCTATATATTGAATTGAATACATGTATATACGTCAAATCTTAGGTGTTGCCGAGTCGCTGGGTGTATTGGACATGTATTGGACAGTTTACAGCGGAAGTAAACCATCCCTTCTCTCGCCAATTCTCGTTGACGGAAGCTCTCGCACATCAATCAGTGTCGTGAGATTTGAAGTCGGCAGTCCATTCCTCTCCATGTCTATGCTTTGTTCTTCGAACAAAGAAAATTTGTAAAAAAAATTCAAAGGTGATTTTTTTAAATAAGCAAATTTGGCATATAGTTGGTTCAAATATAAGTAATTTTCACCCACTTGAACTTGTGGGTCGCGGTAGCGAGACACAACTTCAAGGGGGTGAAAACATTATTCTTTAATTTAGTGTTGAAATTGGCGTTAAAATGGTCGCTTGGAGTAGGGGTATAAAATATACATTGTATATATATGTGAGGATGAAGCACAATGTCTGTTTTTAAAACCCTTTCAGCGTACCATCTGGGTACATTGAGAGATATCATATAAGGCTGTCAGCCCACTGTACCAATGTGCGTACCATCTGCGTACATTGAGAGATATCATATAAGGTTGGCAGCCCACTGCACCAATGTGCGTACCATCTGCGTGCATTGTTTTTTTCTCAGCATATTTCGTAGAAGGTCACAGTAATGTTCCAGCGATAGACTATAAGGTACTTTTCACGATGCAGAAATTACCATTACACTCAATTATAAAAGTCGGATTTAAATTAAATTGTTTGGAGAACTAAATTATTTGTAGTAGATACAAAAGTTTGTAAATATTATGTATAGATGCTGATGGCATATGTGTAAATAACACCATGTAAAGATACCGAGAACGGTTAGAAAATTTGAGCAATTTCTCTGAAGTTTTTTTTTACTTTGTATTTATAAGGTCGTATCTGTCATAATGAGTACCGGTATGGGTTCACAGAAGCTACAATTTATTTATCTATCAGAATGAGTTCAGTTTCACAAAAGCTACAATTTATTTTATATGTCAGAATAAGTATAGGTTCACAGAAGCTAAAATTTATTTATATGTCAGAACAAGTATAGGTTCACAGAAGCTACAATTTATTTATATGTCAGAATAAGTATAGGTTCACAGAAACTACAATTTATTTATATGTCAGAACAAGTATAGTTTCACAGAAGCTACAATTTATCTATCTGTCAGAACAAGTATAGGTTCACAGAAACTACAATTTATCTATCTGTCAGAACAAGTATAGGTTCACAGAAACTACAATTTATTTATATGTCAGAATAAGTTTAGGTTCACAGAAACTACAATTTATCTATCTGTCAGAACAAGTATAGGTTCACAGAAACTACAATTTATATATCTGTCAGAACAAGTATAGGTTCACAGAAAGTACAATTTATTTATCTATCAGAATAAGTTTAGGTTTACAGAAACTACAATTTATATATCTGTCAGAACAAGTATAGGTTCACAGAAGCTACAATTTATTTTATATGTCAGAATAAGTATAGGTTCACAGAAGCTACAATTGAATTATATGGCAGAACAAGTATAGGTTCACAGAAACTACAATTGAATTATATGTCAGAATAAGTATAGGTTCACAGAAACTACACTTTATTTATCTATCAGAATAAGTTTAGGTTCACAGAAACTACAATTTATTTATCTGTCAGAACAAGTATAGGTTCACAGAAGCTACAATTTTATTATATGTCAGAATAAGTATAGGTTCACAGAAACTACAATTTATTTATATGTCAGAATAAGTATAGGTTCACAGAAACTACAATTTATTTATATGTCAGAATAAGTATAGGTTCACAGAAACTACAATTTATTTATATGTCAGAATAAGTTTAGGTTCACAGAAGCTACAATTTATATATCTGTCAGAACAAGTATAGGTTCACAGAAACTACAATTTATTTATATGTTAGAACAAGTATAGGTTCACAGAAACTATACTTTATTTATATGTCAGAATGAGTTCAGGTTCACAGAAACTACAATTGAATTATATGTCAGAATAAGTATAGGTTCACAGAAGCTACAATCGAATTATATGTCAGAATAAGTATAGGTTCACAGAAACTACAATTGAATTATATGTCAGAATAAGTATAGGTTCACAGAAACTACAATTGAATTATATGTCAGAATAAGTATAGGTTCACAGAACTTACAATCTACTTACAATAATTCATTATTCAACTGAACTATTTCATCAAAATAAAAAATCACTTCAAACCTTTTTCCTGCCAAAGTATCTTATTTAAAGTTCACCCACTTGAAGTTGTGTCTCGCTACCGCGACCCATAACTTCAAGTGGGTGAAAAATTACTCGTATTTGTTCAATTTTTAGACCACACATTTTCAAATATTGCTGTTTAAATAATCTTTGCATTCCCAAAACCAATGATTTAATCGCTTAACCCTTTTAAACCTGGATTTGCCAATTTCACCATCATCCACTACAAGTGTCTTCACACAATACAAAGGCAAATACTGTGAACGCTAATCACGACTGATACCGTTCCTAATCCGTATTATTAGCCGACCAAATCACAGATAGTTTTGGAAATGTTTAGTCGCAAATTTAGCCAATAATATGAGTAATTTCCACCCACTTGAAGTTGTGCTTCGCCACCGCGACCCACAACTTTAAGTGGGTGAAAAACTCAACGTGTCGAGGGTTAAATTTACACCTAAAACTTCAAAGCAATGAAATAATATTTTTTGGTATTTTCATTAAATTTAAAACCGAGTTTTGCAGTTTTCAAATAAAAAGAATTCTTTTATCAAGGATAGATCTACCCGATATATGATTGTAGTGTTCAATATTTTCTGCCGACAACTACTTTCATTTTATTTAATGATAAACTAGTTGATCACCTATTTTTATATTTTTTGTGAGTGACGAGCTTAACATTGTGATATGTTATTGTTAAATAAACGTATTGTCTATAACCGCAACATGTTTCTATTTTTTTTGTTTTTAATGCCCAACATTGCGCCAAGTATTTAATGTGTGTGTACTGCCAATAGGTACAGGAAATAGAAAACGTGATATTATTTTACATGTATAAATGAATGATTGACTAAAAAAAAAGAATGAAATAAAAGACAAGCAGCGATTATCAGAACGGGTAAATGAGAGAACAAATGAATGAAAGAAAGAATAAATAGACAAACTAACTAACGCATGAAAGAATAAATAAATAAATGACTACATGTAGCCCAGTAGGACTGAGTGTGGTATCCCATCTCAGTCCAGCAAAGAGCGATTGGAAAACCTCGTGGCTGGATTTTGACGCTATAAAAAACATACAGACAAAAATATAAAACATACCTCGCTCATTCTATGTATCTCAGCTAATTGTCGGGTATATTAGTTTTCCGATTTCAGTACCGACACTCGAATATCCAAAATTATTAGACCTGCTACCAATAACACTCCAACGTCGTGGCTGTCTTGTGCAGTGCTGTTTGTACAGTTTCCGGGAGGCATGCGTGGTGGTATGACAAGAAACTGTCAGTATACACTATATACAGACATGGCAAAAATGTTTGAAACATAATTTTTGAAACAAATCCGAGTACAAAAAAATACAGTTACCATATGTGTGAATATTGCTTTACGTCGATTTCTGCACAATCATGGCAATATCGCAAAAGAAGGAAGTCTTGAGTCGGAACTCTGTCCTACTCTTATTGAATGAATTCGAGGATTCTTTGAAGTGCACAATAAGCCTACCATAGACAGCACTGCATACTCTAGTTTTTTTAACAAATTGCAGCAAAACTGGACCGAATGAGCCATCAGGTCCGGGCCAGTCCACATATAAATCGGTGTGCAATACAGAGTATGTGGTCATTGCCGGGCGGGGGCCCTAGGGTAGTGGTTAGCACCGCTGCCTTTCACGCCAGAGTTCGGGGTTCGGTTCCCGGTCTCGGCGGTTTCACGTGTTTCCACGTGTGAAAGTCAGTATCGTGGGGAGCCTCCGTGACCGAGAGGTAGCGTGCTCGGCCTCAGACCGCCAGGGCTCGAATTTCGAATCCTGTGTCTGGAGGACAGTGTCATCTCAATCATCTCACCATCCTCAGGAGGTTCTCCTGGCCCAGTTTAGCCTATATGTGCCTAAAGCCCGATTCATTTCATTTTTATGTGGTCATTGCCATTCGTAAAGTTGTGCGCCCAAAATCCGGTCGAGGCGATCGATTGTACAAGGAATTAATGCGTCGTTGTTTGATCAATGATTTTCATTTTATTTTATAATGACAGATTTATATCTCATCGGAATAATAGGCCTACGTCAACGTGAGGATTTAAATGCCAGTCTGTACAGGTAAACTTATCATTTGAATAGGTTTACCCTCACATTTTTCATGAAATTCTTGATCTCGGCGTACACTGTCTACCAGCATACAAAACTACAGTACCCCTCTTTCTTTTGAAATAGTAATGCATAGGGGAGGGGAGCAGGCTGACTTAACAGACGCGGTCTGCTGTGAAAACTAAAAGGTTTGTTTGTGAAAATCATATCCACATATGCCACTGGTCACAAAATAGAGGGTGATCACCTCGTGAACAATCTGCTGAAAACATGTGAGAAGCCGAAATTAAATACGGCCGCCGGCATTTTGAATCCGGGTAATTTGTAACTTTTAAAAACAAAATCATATTCAAAATAGCCACATGTTTTTATAATCAGTGGATGATTTTAACCCTTATAGCGCTACATTAACTATATATATTAACCCACCTGAATTTATGTCTCGTAACCATGATCCACAACTTCAACTGGATGAAAATTGCTGGTATTTTTAGCTCCCGCCGTCACCGTAGGTGAGACGGAGGGTGCTATGGATTCCGCCTCCGTTCTGTTTTTTACCTCTTCTTTTGCCTATAACTTTGCAAGAAAATAAGCTAGGATAACAATTTTTGTATGTGGGTAACTTCCAGGTGGATAATGGACAGGTTAAAATATTTTTAATCGAAATTCAATATGCAAGGTCGCAGAGGAGGAAATGATGATGTTGCCGCGTTGGGCCGTCCATGAACATTTCGTTTCCGGAGCATATCTCTAAAAGTACTTGTCCGATTGTCTTCAAATTTTACACACAACACCTCTAGGGAGTCTAGTTGTGCCTTTTGGCGTATATGAACTTTGACCTACTTTTGGTTCAGAACTATGACCTATTTAGACGTTTTGACACACACTTCGTGTCCAGAGCAGATATCGAAAAATACTGGCCCGATAACAGTCATATTGCACATACAGGCTCTCTAAGGTCCCTAGATGTGCCTTTTCAGGTTTTTGGACCTTGACCTTAAAGTTGACCCAGCACTTTGACCTAATTTATAACATCGGTAAATCCGACTGAAATATTTTGCAGAATATCATGAAAACCGCTCAAGATAGCTACACCATTACTATAAAACAAATTGTAAGGTTTCAGGAGAGGATGCATCTTAAAAAATTTCAAGTCGATAAAATTCAAAATGGCCGCCTATCGGCCATTATTCACCTCGACAAGCCTCATATTGCGGAATATCATGAAAACCGCTCAAGATAGCTACACCATTACTATAAAACAAATTGTAAGGTTTCAAGAGAGGATGCATTTAAAAAAAAATTCAACTCAGTCAAGTTCAAAATGGCCGCCTATTGGCCATTATTCACCTCGACAGGCCTGATATTGGGTAAACCGTGCTAGATGGCTAGACCATTACTATAAAGCTAAATGTGAGTTTTTTCGGGGAGTATGCACCCTGAAATTTGTTAACTACGAATTCAAAATGACCAACAATCAGCATTATTTACCTCGATAGGCCTGATATCAGGTAAACCGTGCTAGATAGCTAGACCATTATTATAAAACAAAATGTGACGTTCCCGGAGAGGATGCCTTTTAAAAACTTTCGACTCAATCGAATTCAAAATGGCCATCATCGGCCACTATTTACTTTCAGATTGCTGATATTTGGTAAACTGTTTTAGATAGCTAGACCATTACTATAAAACAAAATGTGAGATTTCAGGAGAGGATGCATCTTGAGAAAATTTGTCTCGTTTAAATTTAAAATGGCCGCCTATCGGCCATTATTCACTTTCACATGGCCGTTATTTGGTAAACCGTACTAGATTGCTAGACCATTACTATAAAACAAAATGTGAGATTTCAGGAGAGGATGCATCTTGAAAAATTTAGACTTGATCAAACTCAAAATGGCCGCCTATCGGCCATTATTTACTTTCACATGCCCAATATTTTGCAAACTGTGTTAGATACTAGTCCATTACTATAAAACAAAATGTGAGGTTTCGGGGGACGATGCACCCTGAAATTTGTTAACTAGTCTCTATCGAATTGAAAATGACCGTAAATCAGCCATTATTTACAGGTGTGGTCTCGATTAGCCTGATATTGGGTAAACCGTGCGAGATAGGTAGACCATTACTGGGATACTGATTAGGATCATAAATTTCAATGGAGGTTTGCAATCTCTGACAGACTGTCTAGTTCTTATCTTCCTCTTAGACTGAGTCTCTTAGACCTAGTTGTCTTGCGTCTTGATTTTTGACCCAGCCTAGGACTACATTAATAACCCTACACAAAATTGCTTAAATCAAATTCTAATTCGGAGCGGGAGCTCCTGGACTTATGTAGTCTTGTTTATATAAATTTGAGACCTGACATTTGCATATCTTGCTCAGCGTTGATGGTGAAACACACATTTCGTTTTAACTGAATAATAATACGGATTAAGCCGGGTTGAAGTTGAAGGGTCAAAATGTAAAAAAACATTGCGGTGAGTTTGTTTTTATTGATTTAGTTGAAAAGGGGGGTGTTACATAAACATGGGAGCTAATTCAATTTCTTCAGAATTACGATATAGACATATTGGATTTTTTTATTCCAACGACAAGACATCACCAAATAATCAATCAGCAATGTGAGTATACATAGCCATGCATATAATGATCTAGAAAACGTATCAATCAAGTTGTTCATGGATAATCAACGAACAAGATTATATTAAGATCAGCGATTGACTAATATCATGTTTAAATGGATAAGGCCATGTTGGATTTTAACAATGTAGAGATTACCAAATTGTAACAGGACCTTAACAACGCGCTTTATAGGACAGACAAAGTCATACGGGAAGCTGGTATTACACAAGTTTCCAAGTCAATTAGTTCTAAAGTTATATAGGAGCTCTGGCGGCGATATGCCACCCATTTTTTTTAATATCACCTCCTGAAATATCGATATATGTCTAGGGTGAGTACACTACATATGACTAAACTGCTATTGATCCTTGACTTGATGAAATTTGATCCCATCCTTTAGCTCCCGTCTCATATTCGCTGCATAGATAACATGTGTCCATGATTTGACCACTTAAAAACAGCGAATTACCTGTCGAATCAAAATAAATAAACTTTTATAATTTTAATATACTGTGACATCGTCGGGCTAAAAGGAAAGGGGCGTGGCGATTAGGTAGAGCCAGTAATGTATGCGTCACGGGTTCGAATCCTGTTGAGTGACGCGTGGGTTCACTCGTTTCACCAGTGTCTGTCTACTTCAGACACTGTTTGTTTCTCCCTTCTCAATGTGACTAGGTAATCACGTTAATTTGGCAACCTCGTCTAGCTGAGGTTTAAACCAGTGTATCGACGTTAATGTTGCCCAGGGCTGCGCGCACATCGCTGGCCTAATTGTTGCAATGTGGTTTCATGCTCATTTGCTTTCCATTTTATACCGATTTATTTTGCGGACTGTATTTTTTGTTGAGATATTTTGTTTTAAAAATTATGTTTCATACATTTTTGCCATGTCTGTATATTGTGTATAGGCCTACTGACAGTTTCTTGTCATACCACCACGCATGCCTCCCAGAAACTGTACAAACAGCACTGCACAAGACGGCGACGACGTTGGAGTTTTATCGGTAGCAGGTCTAATAAGTTTGGATATTCGAGTGTCTGTACTGAAATCGGAAAATTAATATACCCGACAATTAGCTGGGATACGGAGAATAAGCGAGGTACGTTTTATTTTGCCATTATATTTTTGTTTGTATGATTTTCATAGCGTCAAAATCCAGCCACGAGGTTTTCCAATCACTCTTTGCTGGACTGAGATGGGGTATCACACTCAGTCCTACTGGGCTAGACTACATGAATGAATGAGCGAGCGGACAAATGTGGGAATTATGTGAAAGAATGAATGAATAAATGAATGAATGAATGAATCAATCAATCAATGAATCAATAAATAAAATAATAAAATAATGAATGGTAGGGTGAATGACCTCAAGTTCAATGCGAATGAATTAAAATATAATTGTTAACACATGTTATTTGTCGCTCGACTGCGAATGTCCAATATAGTCTATAGTCTGACAGGTTTTGGCACACTTCCTCGCGATCCTCTTGATCCTCAGGCTTGAAATGTACTGCTCTCTGCGCTTGCTCTGGGAAATGTGAACGACAAGCTAGACTTCTATGCATACCTGGATATATAATAGTTATACTATCAGAAATACATAAGATGTATTTCTGATGCTGTGCATGTATACTGGTGATACAGACGCTGATATTGCCAGTGAGTAATACGAAGCATGCATGTGTAGACTTATGTAAATGTTTTAACAAACATGCCATACACATGTGAAGTTGCATGTATTGTTTTTTCATACTGCCAATGGTATTCGTTACCAGACGCGGTTCTGAATATTTTACAAAGGGAGTATCCGATTGGATTTTGATTGTCCTATCGCCAAAAAAGATTAATTTAGATGTCAATATACTTATTCAGGTAATGTTGTTTTGAGGCAACATCCTTGAGGCAATATCCGTTTGAATTTGTTAATGACAAATGCAAATATTTCTGCATTTTAGAGCGATTTTTTTTAATATACCTAATTGTATTTTTTTATTTTTTTACCTTTGACCTTGAAGTTTACCTTTTGACCTTGACAATGCCCTTGGATTATCAAAACAATAACACGAATAGTTTATCCAGTCAAAACACATCAAAATGAGGTATAGCACTTGTACCTATAATTGTATTTGTGGAGAATCATATTTTTACCTTGAAATTGACCTTTTGACCTTGATTTTGACGATGCCCTTGGATTATCAAAAAAAAAAATTAAATGTTTTTTCCAATAAAAACACAGCAAAATGAAGTACATTTGTAGCTATAATCGTTTCCATGGAAAGTCATATTTTGGCACTTTTGACCTTGAAATTGACCTTGCAGATGAGCTTGAAGAATTGAAAATAACCAGGAAAAATAGCCAGGAATGGATTCTTAAATCAATAGCACATCGAAGAGAGGTATCACACTTGTTCCTTCCTTTATTTTTCGAAAAATCATATTTTTGGACATATATACAATGACCTTCACTTTGAAGGTCACTCAAGTTAACCAGAGGTCACTGCCAAGGTGGTTCCATTATCGTGTTCAATAGATGCAATCATCGTCTCAGGCCCGATCTTAATCGTGGTGTCTTGCCTGGTCAGCAAGTGATGGTTCGCTGCAGAAACTCGGTCAAAGTAGATGATTTCTTTAATTCATTCTTTATCCATTCCATATTCGTGCAGAAATTGTCAGATATATTGTGTGCTACTTAGTCCCGTGCGACAGGGGCGGCTATCCAGCCACGCGGTTGAATGTGTATGACGCGGTTACATGTCTGACTTCTGAGAAGGTCGGTGGAAGAGTGAACAAGCGCGGCCGGGCCGCACATGGCTTGAGCCGGGCGGAAGTGCTGACCTGTCGATCAGCGATTCCGTCCGGTTCGAACTCGGGCGCGATAATCTGCAAGTGAGTTCGCCACACTACCCCCGGGCTAAGTGACAACGTATATCTACAAAACTATGCTTGTGGTTACCTCAACGGCAGATATCGTAAATTTACTGTTAACTACGCGCCGACCAAGTAGCACCAATTTGTACCATAATATCAACATTATAACTATAAACATGTAAACAGCCAAAGTCGTGATACAGCGTGGGTTGTTGGTGAGTTATAGTGAGTGCGGCTATGACCAAATCTTTATTTATTTCCGATCCTCCTAGCAAATGTCCTTTTAACTGGCCATGCCTAAAACTCTTAGCTCTCATCCAACTGACTTAGTTACTTAACAGATATGAGAATAGTGAAAACTTTCATTATTTACTTAACAATGATTTATTTGTGCCAGGCCTAGTAATAGTCGCGTAATTAAGAAACATTCAAATCGCCGTCTTTATCGTTTGGCACTATAGTAAACCGCCAGCCGCACGAATCGAGCAGGTGTGTGGATAGTGCGTCCAACAACACATGCTAAATATAAAACGATTTATCGCATTCGCTGATCATTAGGTGCAGTAAGTTAGTACTGTATCGAACGTGTGTTCGCATCATCGGTTCGGTTCGTGGGGTCGATTGTGTGTATCGTAGCGTCGATTCGAATGCAAATTATACCCAAATCCCCGTTAGTGCGAGGAGTAAAATGCTGTATGAGAGTGCTCGGGCCGTGTGGGCCTTTATTGTGAGCGATCACAGCTGGCGTCTCACCGTGTGATAGCCGTGGGTTGCATTATGCGGTAACGCTATGACGTACCTGGCTCGGGCGCATGCCATACTACAGGATTTATTATTATTCTGCGATGTGTCGCAAAAAGACATGATTACATGTTTCGATGTGCGGTGGAACTGGTTGTTCTGCGAAATGTCACGTGTGGGACATGACCGGCTACGAGACGCAAAAGACCGGCTACAAACGCAAAAGTCGCCCTCTTGCGTTGGCAATACAGTAAAGTTAAAAACGCACGTGTCTGCGTCATATCACCGGACGTGCGGTGAAAAGAAACAGACCTATGCATTAATTTATCGTAAATGTGGTTGCGATGTATCATAAAAGTCGGAGGCGATATGAAGTACGAAAATATTTAAGCTTAAATTAATAAAAAATTCACCATTATTGAATTGAATGATGCTTAATTTGAAAAATATACAGGATATGAAATGATCAATGTTCGGTAAGCCTAATGCAGGTAGGTATAAATAAAATGGCTGCTGAAATTGTAGAAAGTCAGTTAAAATTATTGGTTAAAACTGAATACTAAAGTTCTGAGGTCGATGCTGATCTGGTTCTTTGCTCTGGAAGGTCCATGATTATTATCATTATTGTTGATTTCAGCAATGTGGGGTGTAAGAGGTCTCGCACTTGCTAAAAATGTCTGTTGATCGCTGGGTCTGGTCATGCTGTGCTGTTGATACGTGTTGTACAGGGTTGTACATGCCCACGCTGTGTTCTGTGTGGTAGACAGGACCGGGGTTGAGCAGTAATTATGTTATATTGAGTTATTTAGATATGTCAAGCAAATTTTTCAACACGCTTGTAGGAATGGGGTACAGATCACATGATTTTGACGAAGAGCGCTAATTAAGTAAGCTTTTTAATTTCATATTCTGTTGCGGTGGAATTCTATACCACTATACATTGTTTGCTTTGTCCCACCACTACATTCTTAGCTGGAAATGGAGAGTTATTGTTGACCAAGTACAGACCAATTATCATGGTAGGCCCATGTTATTAAAATCAGTCAGGTGTGGCCGAGCTGTTGATTATGAGGGATCCTCCTTATGTTCGGGTGTGTTTTAAGTCAGTTAAAACCCTCGGAGTTCTACATTCTTAGCTGTGAAAAAGGCATCGGCCTTCGGCCTCGACCCTTTTCACAGCTAAGAATGTAGACCTCCTCGGGCTTTATCCTATGCAGAATGTTTTTTATGTAGTTCCATAGGCGACGGGGATAATCCGTTATGATCACGCGGGTCACCTAACCCTTTAACCGCCGTTCCCGATTATTTTTGTTACATTTTTTATTATTACATTACATATTAGCTTTTAAACATGTTGAGGAGAAAACGTAACATAAATCAGAAGGATTTGAAAATAGTTTATCTCCATTTTGTCAAATCTTAATAATTTTCAATCATTTGAAATTGTGGATCGCGTCACCGGGACACAACTTCAAATGAGTGAAAATTCCAATTGAATAATTTCGCAGTTAAAGGGCTAAATATGAACAATCTGATAACATTTCTGTACCTTATGATATCTAAACCTGCGCCTTTGCTGAATTAGTCGATAGGTTTTTGAGATGAAGCAACTCAGGTGCGTTTTAAAGCACGCAAACGTAAAGTATAATGAGGTGATGACTCGGCAATACTGCTCTACAAAGCCGAAATGTAGTATCTGCTTGGTTGTAAAGTGAGCAGATACTGTAGAGCAGTATACCCCTATCACGGTATCCGGCCAATTGCTCCCGGGACAAACGCCCCCCGGACAATTGCCCCCGGACAAATGCCCCCCCGTGGACACAAGCCCCCTGTCACACCTCTATATTATCCACACCCTGGTGCTCCCACAGCGACCTCAGCAAAAATGTCTTTTTTTTTCAATTTAAAAAATCATCATTTTGATGTATAAAATAAAATATTATAATTATCATTTAATATTGATTTTTTTCATATTTTTTGAAATTCTTCAATGCATTTTTATTTTATTTTTAAACATTAGCTGGTATAACTGGCTGGTAGCCCCTATTAAATAAAACACGATGTGTATCCTAGAGGTAGGCCCTATGTATTGCAGTGGCCGTTGACCCTTAGAACACCGAGCTATTCAATTTAAATTTTCACTTGAAGTTGTGTCTCGCTACCACGACACACAACTTCAAGTGACTGAAAATGTATGTAATTTGTGAAACTTAGGTGCCAATATATATCAGTGTTTCAAGATTGAAGGCATATTTTACTTTTAACAACTGGTTACCAGGGGTTGCAAAGGTGCTTATAGAAATACAGACTGTCTCTACTGTAGTCGATGTCAGTGCTCAGGGGGGTAGTGCACCAAACAGTCGTTAGTGGGTCGGTCCAGGGTAAATTACCAACGTCGTGTTAACGTCTAAGACGTTGACAAAACGTCTGGTGCACTACTGTGACGTTTGCAACGCTACTCCTCATCTAAGACCAAAATGTCACGTCTACGAGGGGGTAAACGTTGCTGGGGCGTTAGCTGAGATCGTGACGCGCATTTCATTAATCCTGACACTTTCATCGTCTACTAATGCCGAACATTATCCCTCTAATTATGCGCCAGGAATAGACTGATAGCGTTTTCTTCTGAAAGTGTTTATATCGTAGGTATGATGTTAATGTTCATGACCTTTTTCTATAAATAAAGAACAGTGGATGCTTCATTCTTAAACTTTATCCAATAATCTTGATTTATCATGGTACCTCTGATATGTTGCACGGATTGCTTCAAACGTAGTTTTCTTAACCCTCGAACTGCTGACACTAAATACCCTTTAGTAGGCCTACTGCTCAATTGACAGGGACAGACAGACATATGACACACCCACAATTCCAAATGAAGGTTCTGTGGAACTTTAAAAATATTTTTTATATGATAAATGTATCAAAAATTGTATAGTTTTCCGCTTGGGTCATTTTTGTTTCAGCTTGACGATTTTATTGTAAATTTTCCAAAAAACGAGGGTCTCGTGGTTTTGAAGTTTTTGAGAGGTCATATGCGGATGTTCTATGAATACTTTGAAAACAATCTGGAAAGAAAGCCACGCTGAAAAATAAAAATTGACAACAGGGGGCCTCTTTTTGCACTTATCGGCACTTCCACAAGCTAACAAAAACAAATAATGACAGAGAAAGTCAATTTTTATCAAAAATCAGTCATCCATACCAAAGTGACCATAATTTTATTATGCATCTTTTGATAGTAGTCGCGATACCCGGAATTAAAAAATGGAGGTGCTCTGGCACTGTAAACATATTTACTGTTTATATATCCGTTATATGCCTGGGATATATGATAACTAATTTTTTGTAGGTATGTCTATAAATGTATAAATTCTCATGTCATAAGCCTATATTATTAAATTATTATCACTATTTTATCTTGTATATACACTGAATTTAATTTTCGTCTTTATCACATCTTGCAATGATAAAAAAATGATGCAAATTATTTTTAGTGTTACGTCTTTGAATCATATTTTTTATTTTATTTCAAAAATAATGCATAGGCCTAATCGACGTATATGACAAATGACATACGTCGTTCGAAAGAAATTGATATTTTACTTTTAAGCTCCCTCATCGCCTTCATTCACAAGGTGGCCTATTTTGAAATAAATTCATTGAATACAAGATTGTTTAATTATTATTAGTCCCAATAACAAGCCTTTGGGATTTGTAGAGGTATTATGAGAAAACACTTAATTTTATTTACCTGCTTGAGATCAGAATTGCGGCAAGGTTAATAAAATTGGTAAGAAATATAAAAACAAAGTTCAAAGTGAAGAAAATAAATTTAATAAGCAAAACAATATACTTTTAAGTAAGTTTAAAGAGGATAATTTGAATTTCGCATACTTTAGTTTACTCTAGATGCTTCTAATTGTATCTACATCAGAGTCTTTTGGTCAGTTCGTTAGCCATGTTACTGTTAGCAGTGCACGCTGAGCTGTAATAACAAGATTACAACAACCCATCTTAGCCGAAACTAACAAGGGGAAATAGGCCTACTATCACGGGGTTTTAAAAGACGCCAATTGGAGGAGAATTGACACCTTTTTCCAAAAAGATATAGAATATATATAGAATATCGATGCAAAAATAAATTCAAATGTTAATTAATAGCTTATAAAGTTGAGCAAGGAACACAAGTTTATATAATAAAATACAAATACAGATTTATGGTAGCTTAGCGAACATAGTTTTGATACCTAGTTTTGATACAGAAATGGGCTATGACGTAATTTATTGGCTAATTTCTTACTTTTATTTAACATTATACGGTTCATATTGTAATAGAATATGTTCCATTAAGTTTATTCTGAGTCACTGAGATAGTATGCGTCCGTTTAATAGTTTGTTTACCAGCTTGGGTAGATAATAAACCTTTTACTGTTGTAAAATCATTGTGTTTTTGATTACCCCATGTGGGAACGCTGTTCTTTAGTGAGAAGTTGTAACGACCTTGTGCTGTGCACCTGACGTGTGTCGGGACAGTCAGTGTCGGTCGTTACAACGTCTGACGTGGGCAATTAACGCCACACGTTAGACGTAAAGTGGTGCACTGGGCGCCTGGAGTTAACACCTATACGTCGACCATAGTCATATTTCTCTGGCTGTACTCCCGCTCGTCTAAACCAGTTTTTGAAAGAGAAAAATATCTTGCAAGCTGACTTTTTAAACGTCAGTCACTTGAAGCTGTGGATCGCAACCCAGCGACCTCAACAAAAATGTATTTTTTAATTTTTAAAAAAGAATTATATATATTGGATTTTATACCTATTTTTTTATATTTTAATCTTATTTTCAAGTGGCAGTAGGAGCGCCAGCATGAGCTGCTATAACAGGCTGTTAGCCCCTATTATATAAAGCACTGGTCTGGATCATAGAGGTAGTTATTACAGCGGCCGTTAACACCTACGTCGATCATACCCAGCAGACACAATACGTTGAATCACTGTTGGTTTAATGTTGGTCTAACGTCGTAGACGGTGGACAAAGCTCGTCTAAACCAGTTTTTGAACGAGAAAATATCCTGAAATCTGTCTTTTCGAACTCTACGATGAAACTCGCATGGAGACTTCATTTTACAAATCCAAGTCATTTCAGTCACTTGAAGCTGTGTTTCGCGGTAGCGAGACACAGCTTCAAGTGACTGAAAATATAAATTTAATAGCTGAGAACTCTGAGGGTTAAAGTGTCGGTGTCGTGATGTATGACACTTGAGCCTTCACTGCAGACCCGCATAAATATAAAAATGAGCAATAAGAAGAAGAATAAGATGTGTTTATCTCAATAACCTATACTCCCCCCCCCCCCCGGCCACGTGAATAAGTCGATAATAACCCTTTCGCCCCTAAGAACGACTAAAGTGGTTTAACCCTTAGAGCGCTAAATTAATTTGTAAAAAACATCCCAACCAAAGGTGGTTTTTTAATTTGAAATCATCATGAATGCCTTCGTTAGCTCTTTCTGATTCATTTGAATTATTATGTTATGGGTCTACGACCAACATAAATATATAAATATGTTTCCTGGATCGACTTTAGTCGTCAGAATCTGACGACTACAGACGTCAGATTCTGACGACTAAAGTCGATCCTTGCGCTGTAAGGGTTAATCTGCTTCATTGGCAGGTTAAGTCCCAGTTATTGGGAGTGTGAGTGTTTAAACATCAAAATTTGCAAATGTTTGGTCAAAAATTAAAAAAATGTGAGTAACTTTCACCCACCTGAAGATGTGGGTCGCTGTAGCGAGACGCAACTTCAAGTGGGTGAAAATTTAAATTATGTAACTTAGGTGGCAAAGGGTTAACCCTTGCGTTACTGAATTGGTTGCTTCTATTTTTCTTCATTCTGATCCTAGAATTGATAAGGCAGTACAATTTCCAGATTCAATATAACGAAAAAGATCTCAATTAATGTGGACATTATGAAAAATAAACATCTATCTTTTTAAAATCTAAGGTTTAAATATTTTTGTATTAACCATGGAGACCAAAAGGGCTTTTCAATTTGAAATCATCAAATGTCTTAGTTAGGTCTTTCCATTTGAATACCTATGTTATGGGTCAATGACCATTATAAATAGTTGACTCTTTTAGCGCGGAGACCGACATTAGACGTCATAATCTGACGTGGGTTGAAGAACTACGTAATATAGAATTCATTATTTACCCACTTGAAACTATGTCTCGCTGTCGCTCAGAACTACAAATGGGGAAGAAATAGGCTAGTTAGACGTGTACAATGTGTATGGGGAAATATGGTAATCCAGCGATTATAACCCTTGCAAAGCTAAAATATTTTTGAACAAATCATGGAGACCAAAGAGGTTTTTTCAATTTGAAATCATCATGAATTTCTCAATTAACACTTTCCGATTCATTTGAATACCTATGTAATATGTCAGCGGCTTTTATAAATATTTTAATTCTTTCAGTGAGGGATCGTCATTATACGTCAGAATCTGACGTATAAAGAATGGTCCTCGCGCTGAAAGGGTAGATACTGATTCATCTTGAAAGTCTAACGAATCTAGAGGCTGAAAACTGCCATAGACGTGATTGGTACTTCAAGGGTTGGGACTGATAGAATAATAATATATAATAATACCCGAATCTAAATAACAACTAAATAACGGGCGCATATGGACCGCGGTTATATGCTGATGTTGCCACGTGATTAGACTGCGCCCCTGTCAATTTACAAAAAAATAAATATTTTGGACCACTTTTTTCATTCATATAATGATCCCAACCAACTACCATCAAACACGTCATGATGATGTTCCCAGTGCGACCTGAGAAAATTACAAAAAGATTATAATTAAAAATATATATTTATTTATTTCTATTTGTTATTGATTAATTTTTCAGGTCGCTTTGAAAGCGCCAGTATGAGTGTAGCTTTGTGTAAGAGAGGTATCACAGCGAATATAAATAAAATGTTAGAATAACCATTTATCCAAAGAGAAAGACCAGGCTTCTATAATATCTAGTGAACACGATGCACCGACCCAATGTCGGCGCAATGTTGAGCCTGCGTCGCAGACGATGGACCAACATTGAGACAGCATTGGGTCGATGTATCGTTTTGACTAAGATGCGTGGTTTCCGCCATCCATACCCTAGTATTCAAAGGGTGCAGGTTTTTTTTATGGCTGAATTGCGTAGCAAATGAGAACTTTGCGACATATGACCAATAAAAAGGCTTAGTTAACGAGATCTTGATTGCCTAAAACTCCGTAACTATTTCAGCGTATATTCACCTTTTGTAGCTTTATCATTTAGAAGCTGGAGACGGAATGTCCACCGTGAAATAAATAAAAAGATATAATTCTCAAAGTGAACGTGATAGACAACATAACTGTGTGTTATACGACATCTACAAGAGCAGGACAACTAGGCTTTAATATTACATTTTTTGTAGCAGCAGACATTTAAATATGTTTATTTTCATGCCTTTGCAATCATGGTGTTAATGACATCTTGATCGCCGCCATAACGTGGCAATAATCTAAAAAACAAGAAAAGAAGCATTTATTTTACGAGCCAGCTGAAAAACAGGCCCCGATGGTTCATCTTCGCAGACGGTCAGACATATAAGGGTTTTTTTTTCAAAATTATGTTCATATTATTGCTTGCTTATGTATCAAGCTTTTAGCTTGTTTTGGAAAGTTCTTTTTAAAGAATTTACCGAACAAAGTACATAACAAATTACATAACAATAAAACAACTAATCAAATCAACAATAAGAAAACGAACTAACCAGAACACACATCTATTTTACACCGCTCCTTAACATCTAATGATATAGTATGTTATGTCTGTCCGTCTGTCTGTCTGTCTGCCTGTAAGTCTGTCTGTCTGTCGGCCTGTCTGACGGTTTTTTTATTCATTTATTTATTCATATATTCATTTATTTAGTCATCCCTTCCTTCCTTCATTTATTTATATTCTATCCTTAATTGGTACACAAGTAGTAGTCATAACAATAATTCGAAAAAAATACAAATTAACTGTTTATTTGTTCCTATTACGAGTCTTTGAAGTCTTTTTTTGTCATCTATTTTACACAAAATAATTAAAGAAACTTGTTGGTTGCAGTGTTTTGTGCAATAAAATGTATCATAATTAATTACATATAACGCTATTGTTGAGAGGTTTATGATGATGAAACCGTGTCATATATATAGGCCTACTGGGCATCAATTAACTAATCAGCAGAAAATTATCATAGTAAGACATATTTCATCCTCCAAAAACAGCTTACACCGATATATTTCTTCTGATGCAGGTGAAAACCCCAACTTTATCTAAATTGTTATTATGAAATGTGTGTTTAAAGCTTTACAAGGCTGAAATGTTTTTGTATAAACCCTGGAGACCGAATGGTTATTTGCAATTAAAATCATCATTAATGGCTTATTCAGCTTTTACCAATTCATTTTAATACCTATGTTATGGGTATACGGCCGTTATAAATATTTTACTCTTTCAGTGCGGGGATCGACTTCAGACGTCAGAATCTGACATCAACGTCAGATTCTGACGTCTAAAGTCGGTCCACGCGATTTGCAAAACACAACAACGATTTTCATGACATCACGATTTGTAAATGTTTTGTTTCATATTAAGCAAATATTATTAATTATCTCCATGAGTTTTGAATTCAATTCTATTCAATGCAATATATTTGGTGACAATATACAGCTACATGCAATAAACAAGTTAAGTACATAAAATATTTGTGTAATATATGTACGTAATAAACAATGTGATAAAGACAATGCAATAAACATAAAATATTAAACAAATAAACATAGATCACCTGAGAGAGATGCTAGACAGGCTTCAGTGGAGCCTCTACAAGTAGATCCCACCCAATAAATGTTATACAAGATACATCAGTAATAATATTAAATGATTTCCCACCAGTCCCTCACAATTTAACTTTACAAACGACAATTATTACATAAACATTTAAAATACCACGAGCAAGAATCGTTGCTCATGAACTGACTATCTACCTTTTCTTGAAAACATTGTTTTAATTCAGATATAAAAGTATTAGAAACAAATATGCAACGAATACTCTGTGGAAGAGAGTTCCAAATTTGAACAATCCTATTTAAAAAACTAAGTTGAAAACAATCTGTGCGACAAAGTGATGGTATCATTAAAAATCCTGAGTCATTTGAGCTGCGTGTAACATGGTTGATGTCAGAAGAAAATTTAACAAAATCATGAGCATTAATATCATAGCCTACATGCCATGTAGACACTTCCATAGGAACACAATGTCTTCATACTCGCGTCGCATTGTTAAAGGTAGCATATTAAGTTGTAACAAACGGTCTTTGTAATCTATATCAGCATAATATAGCATATATCTTGTCATCGATCTTTGAATTGTTTCTAGGGACTTTATATTCTTACGAATGGTACCGCTCCATAATGGGGTACAATACTCTAATAGGGGACGTACTAATGAACAATACATAATATATGTGGTCCGGGTAGAAGAATGCCATCCTAATGTAGGCCTACGTTTGACTAAACCACTCATGCGGAAGGCTTTACTTAGAATACTCTCGATGTGTTTATTCCAGGAAAGTGAATTAGTAATGGTGATTCCTAAGTCGCATACCATGTCTACTCTCTTCAGGGGTACTCCATTCATAGTATAGCTGAATACAATTGGATTCAATGATTTATTATATAGCATTATATAACGATATTATATAGCATTTTTAAATACTAAAGTCCATCCTCCTCTTCTGGGACCAT
The DNA here is from genome assembly GCA_964017125.1 of Flabesymbios commensalis. Lineage (NCBI taxonomy): Eukaryota > Metazoa > Annelida > Polychaeta > Terebellida > Flabelligeridae > Flabesymbios > Flabesymbios commensalis. Next base: position 66,927,299 of record OZ024917.1, on the reverse strand, counting down.
TCAAACAAAGAATCTATAACATTTTGTAACTCTATACATGAATACATGAACTCTATTATGAATATTTTTTAAACATTTACAATCGTCTGCAAATAGGGCTATAATAGTATCTTTCACGCATAAGGGAAATCATTAACATAGATTAAAAAGAGCAATGGTCCCAGTATCGAGCCTTGTGTGACGCCTGATGTGACTGAAAGCCACTCAGAAGTTGAACCAGAAATAGTCACCCTTTGTTTGCGTCCTGAGAGATAACAGTTTTGAGTCACGGTAGCGATACACTTTATTTTTTATTATTTTTAATCATCGATTAGGTTTTGTATAGGCAAATATATGCAATAACAGTACAGATATGCAATTTTAAATACAATTGTGTACATGAGGATGTCACATTAGTCAGGCAGAATATTGGCATTTTGGGGCTGAACCTTGCAATGTCGAATTACAATAGTTTTTTTGCATTTTTGAATGGACAATATCCATTTATTTAAGAATCAGCTGGCGTTCCATACCCAAACCTTGTGGGTTTTTCAAAATTCAAGATGGCCGCCAAGATGGCCGCCGTATCACTAAAATTGCCGTAACTTTGTTAATAATCGACTTATGGTCCTGAATTTGGTGTCTAATAGTAGGTTTTGGGTGGCAAGGAATCCATTTATGTGGTTTATTTTATGGTTAGGTGTAGTATACATTCTAATTTGATGAAATCACAAAAAATACAAGACTAGGCCTACGGAAATTCAAGTGATCCCGCCCCGAATGTGATTGAAGCGATTTTGTATTATTAACATAGTCCAAGACTGGGTAAAAAATCATGACGCAAGACAACAAGGCATAAGAGGCTAAGTGTAGAGTAAGATCAATAACTAGACAGTCAGTTAGAGACTGCAAACCTTCATCAAATTAATAATCTTAATCCGGATCCTGATAGTAATTCGGATCATTCCCACAATTTAATGGATTGGTCCTTGGCCAGAGACACACCTCTGATAAAAGTTTCATGCAAATCTGTGAGATCCGGATCTGGATCATAATCCGGACCATCCCCAAAATCTAACTGTTGTTCCTTTGTTCCTTGGCTCGAGACAAACCTCTGGTAAGAAATCATGCAAATCCGTTTGTTTCTTTTTAACTTACAGGTGACCAGCACCCTAACTAAGTTTGACATCCATAATACACGGTGATTAAAAGTAACATTGTAAAAGATAATATTGTGACGACCACGTGCCAAGGAGGGCTCGATCATTTCTGAGTTATTGTTAATATGCAGTATTTTAAATTGATGTATTACTGTGTTCTATGTTAGGATGCGTGTTGAACCACGATATTAGTGTTATTCATTTGTTCATGACCTTTATGCTTGATCTATTGTAGTCAGTAATATTCATAGAATAGGCCTAGTTTGCGTTATTGTAGTCTTGGGCTTAAATGTGGGAATTAGCAGTGACTTAGTGTTAGGTTTAATAATACTATATTATTTTCTAATATTTTTCTACATTATTATTAGTCTACAATGTATGAATGATATAAATTCATTTTTTTTGTGCTTCGTGGCTGGCTGAGAGGAGTGGCTCTTGATGGCCTTGTTTGGGAAATCCGAATACCCGGAAACCCGATTAACCCGGATTCCTGAATACCCGGAAACCCGTGATTCCGGAAACCCGATATTCCAAATTCCCGGAAACCCGATAACCCGGTTTCCCGCTTAGGCTAAAGTCTATAAATAAGAGGGCCATCTCCCAGTTGAATTGAAGATCCTGTCTCGTGCAAGCTACGTCAGGCCTCTCTGTGCCTTTTATTATTTATTTTATTTGATAATTTATCTTCTATAGTGGTGTTGTGTGAGAGTTTCTGGATTTCTGGACTTGTATTGGGATTGGAACATTTCTGGGAACATTTTTATACCTATTTATCAATATTTTGTCTGTGAATTTTAGAATAGACTGGACTATGTTTGAACTTTTAGCTGCACTTTTGATCTAAATGTAGTATATTCTTGGGGAAGTTAAGGTTAGTTGGGTTACTTTTATTGAATAGTAGTAGGCTATGTATAGTGTAGGAGCTAGGGGTATTTAGTGGCTCTTATTTGCAACCTGGCAGACTGATACAAGGACCTAATGGAGGAATTAGACGGCGAGGGATCCGCGCGAGAGAACGAAGGTAAAGAAACGCAGTCGCATCATGAGGAGTGATTTCCCTGAGAGTAATGCCAGAAGACTGTCTCATATTTTACACCAACTGCAGTGTGATGCCTGGACCTAGGGTGTGAAGGCCGCAGGGATAGTACCTGAGCGTGGGGCTAATGAAGTGCGTGAATTCCGATAGGCCCGGGCCTATATTTGAGAGAAGACAAACATCAAGGACGACTTGCAGCGGTCCCTGAGATTCGCGAAGTACGCTAAGTAGTGATTTCACACTTCTTAGCTGAACCAGCCTGACAGGAAATGTTGGATGGAGTCTTGACTCTTGGAGGGAAAGAGCTATTTGTTGCAAATGCTTGACACTAGGATATTTTTACAGATTTTTAGAATGTTGTATAATATTTATCTTTGTCATGTCATTTATCACCGGTGATTCCACTGATTGGCTGATTGAGGTTATTATATATATTTATCGCTATACCACTTATCGCTGGTTATTCCAGTGATTGGTTTTGAGGTACATGCCACTTCACCAGTGATTCTGGTGGTCGGCATTTATTGGTATTTTTAGGCTAGCTTCCTATACCACAAGTGATTCTGGTGGTTGGCCTGCCTATAAGGTTTTTGTGAGTGATATCTCGGTGACCAGTAAGTCTAGTTTGATGATATTTGCCACGCTACCATTCATTTTCCGGATGTTTGTATGGTCTATGTGTACATGTATGAGTGATTTTGTATTTTTATGTATATGATAAACTTTGAACTGGCTTCAATTGTTGGGCATCCTTCCTCATGCGATGCGATTTCTGGTAATTCCGTAACCTGTGACGGGTGTGGTAGGACTTGAGCGTCAAAATATACAGAATATATATTAAGCAGAGATAAAATAACTACATATCAGCATAAATAGTAGCGAAAAAACACTCTGGAAAGTGCAAAAACTAGAAAAAACTAAGTTCTAAATTGGCAAAATTCTCATAATTGCTGGAAAACCCACTGGGAATAGTTGCGTCATATTAGTTAGGTCAAGAATCCAAATTCCGCGACCACTCTCTGGCTAGTAAGGTTTGACGATTGATTTGACTTCTAGAGACCTTTTAGAAAAAAATTAGACTCCATGTCCCTCCCAAAAATCCAAGCATTTTTTTAGAGGCTAAATCCAAGATGGCCACCGGCGAAGCCAGCAGCCATCTGGAAAAGAGGGGTAGATCAGGAAACATGCAAATTAGCCCAGCCATTACCAAGATTCGTTTTTTTTCTTATTTCTTTGTAAATATTTGTCGTAGCTTAATAAATATGTGTTTCCATTTATATTTCTATGATCAAGGAACATGACTGACACATTTCCAAACTAATAAAGTAAAAAAATAGTTCAAATTATTAATATAAGGACTAACATAAGTGATGAATGAATAACAAAATGACAAATTATACTGCCAAACAACTGTTTTAATCGCTGGAATTGGAAGTTCAAAACATGCAATCAAAAATCCTGGTCTCATGCAAACTATACCTTTTTGCCGTCGGTTTCACTAATTACACAATAGCAGACAGACAGACAGATATTTTATTGACAGAAAAAAAGTCATTACAGACTTATTTGTCATAGAAATATATGTACATGTATATACAAAATTGTTAATTTGTTAAAATCATATGACAATATGCATGGTATGACATACACAACTAAAATCATGTTAAGTGGCATTGCCAAAATAAAAACTGGGTACTTCAATAATATAAATGTCCACTACTTAAAAAAAGCATTACCAAGATAACATAGATGTCTATCATTTTGTTTTGTTTCCCGCACCAAAACCAGAGATAAAATAGCTACAATGTATGACATACTAATTATATATAGTAGCAAAAAAGAAACTCTGGAAAGCGTAGAAACCTAAAATATATACAAGTGCATAATTATGCTACAGTAACTGGAGTATGCAATGAGACTATAGTAAAAATGATGTGGTATTTTATAAAATTAAATATGATATGCAAGTACAACAAATATCGCAATCCATGAAACAGGCAGCTCCGAGTCATGTGACCATGCAAGCACAGTCGCTATATGAGCTCGGAGATTCCCTGATATTGACTAGTGGTACAAAACTTAACAACGTAATAACAGTAGTAATGGCGGTTACCATGGTTACATGGCCCTCGCACAAAAACATTGCAGCTTATTTTAATTCACTATATTGTTTAATTCATACTAATTCAATCACGACCTAGGTGGTACCACATAGGCCTACTCAGAGTTACAATCGAAGAAAAACATTCCCGACCTCATAGAGAAAATCAGTTGACTAAGCAACTCTGAAATCCTCCATAAGGCCCCACCTCGTCTGATAACAAAGTGACGTAAACGTCCCTAACCGGCCCTAAAAAGCCAAATAATAAAATCCGAGAGCACCAACCGTCCTGATATGTGGTAATACCCGAGTCAGATCATGAGGGCATGATAATATGAATAATATAGCGACAGGTGACAGATCTATTATACTCAGTATTTTTAACCCTTAATTTGTTTAAAGCAACCATAGATAAATTGCGCTAGTGACTTCACCACTGTTATGTCTCTAGATGTCATAATTCGTAGAAACATTTCATTTGTCGGTTGTATATTGATAATTGCGGCTACAGAATTAAACAAGATTTCGCGTTCATTATTCATAGCGCTACAGTGGAGAGGAAGATGTTTTTCGTCGTCAATTTCGTTTAATTCACACCTTGTGCATATTCGCTGATTTTTTAGAGTGATTGGATTATTGAATGTGTTGTCGGATCATCAGTGTAAATCGTCCCGTGTCCCCATATATTGCAGGTGTAGGTGTTTGCTTTCTAACGCCGAGTGCAGATTTAACAAATTTTAGATGGATTTTTTCCAGATCGTTAATATCATCGCCTGTATACCATATATCACTTCTATATTCTAGTATCGGCAATATTTGGCAATCATATACCTTGAACGCAATAGTGGGTGACAATTTACCGACCACAGGACGATACTGTTTACGTAGAGCAAAAATTGCTTGCCCAGCTTGGGGAGCAAGATGAGAAAAAGTTTTTTTTAACACGTTATTAGCGGACTTTGTGCTATACACCACACCCAGGTATTTATATTGTTCAACCTTTTCTAAGTCACAACTGTTTTTGCAATAATATTTCAATATTAGTATTATTATCTTGTCTAGTCAAACAAAATTTGCTTTGAGATGTTTCATTTGCTAACGATTTTACAAATGTATTAAAAAGAGCTTTTTCGCAGTATTATTAGTTATCTCGTCTAGTCTTGTAGAACAGCTGATAAGAAAAGCCTATTGTAGTAGTTTAGTTATCATCGCCAGTCTTCCTATTGTGTTAGTAGTGAAACCGATTGAGTTGTTGATTTGTCTAAGTCAAAACTGTTTTTGCAATAATATTTCAATGATAATATTAGTATTATCTTGTCTAGTCAAACAAAATGTGCTTTGAGTTGTTTGATTTGATAATGATTCTACAATGTATTAAAAAGAGCTTTTCTGTGGTATTATTAGTTATTTCTGGCATAATGTTTTGAGTTGTTTAAGCTATAGCTAATAAGAAAAGCCTTTTGTAGTATTTTTAGTTATCATTGCCAGTCTTGCTATTGTGTTATTAGTGAAACCGATGGCATGTTTTGAACTTCCAATTCCAGCGATTAAAACAGTTGTTTGGCAGTTTAATTTGTAATTTTGCTATTCATTCATCACTTATTTTAGTCTTTATATTAATAATTTAAACTATTTTTTTCACTGTACTTGTTTGGAAATGTGTCACTCATGTTCCTTGTCCATAGAAATGTCAATGCAAACACATCTTTATTGAGCTACGACAAATATTTAGGAAGAAATGAGAAAAACCACGAATCTTGATAATGGCTGGGCTAATTTGCATGTTTTTTGGAAAAGACTATTACTTTATCTCAACGAAATGTCCCTACCATATTCCTTGACCATGAAAATGGGGGTATAGACACCTTTTCTATTGAGCAATCACAAGTATTTATCCGGTTATACGGAAAACAAACAAAAAAACAGTGATGGCAGAGCTAATTTGCATATTTTGGAAAATAATTATCTCTTGATCTCAATACAAATGTTGCCATCATATTCCTTGATCATGAAATTGGGGTATAGACACCTCTTTTGTTGAGCTATGACAAGTATTTCTCCGGTGATACAGCATTTGCTAATTTGCATATATAGCCATGTTTATTTTCGCGATAATGTGTAGACTCCTCTAAATTTTAATATATGGCCCTATGAATCATTAAGAAAAAAATAACTACTGCTTTATATAGTTGTTTCCTGATCTACCCTTCTTTTCCAGATGGCTGCTGGCTTCGCCGGTGGCCATCTTAGATTTAGCCCTCTAGAAAAAAATGCTGGGATTTCTGGGAGGGATATATAGTCTAATTTTTTTCTAAAAGGTCTCTAGAAGTCAAATCAATCGTCAAACCTTACTAGCAAAAAAGTGGTCACAGAATTGAGATTCTTGACCTAACTATATCCCTTATTTATTTATTTATTTATTTATTCATTTATGGATTAATTCATTTACTTGGTTATTTATTTATTCATGTATTCTTTCATCTATTTGGTCATTCCCTCATTTATTTATTTTTTTATTGTTAATTAGTACACAAGTAGTAGTCATAATAATAATTTCAAAAAATACAAATTACCGGTTTACTTTTTCCTATTACAAGTCTTTATAGCACTTTTTTGTCATCAATTTCACACAAAATAATTGATAAAAACCTAATTGTTGCACCTTTTTATGGAATAAAAAGTTCACGTAGACAAATTGATCATAATGGATTATAACGTTCTTGTTGAGACGTTTTATGATGATGTGACCGTGTGACACATGTAGGCCTACCATCAAAAAAACTTTCCATCGAGTTGAAGTTGTGGGACGCTGCGTGTCACAGAATTCATTCAAACCAAAATGAAACAGAAAAAGCTGAATAAGACATTTTTGAATTCAAATTAAAAAAAAACCCACTCTGTTCCCCATTCTTTATGCAAACGTATTTCAGCGTCGTGAGTGTTTGAATATATTCTTCTGAGTTTCACGCTTTAAATGTTAAAATGAGTCATCTTTGTATTCATTAATTCACCTCCTCCCCACCCCCACCCCCCCCCCCCCACACACACACATCCTGTCAAGCTACTGCGAGCCCCTATAGCATAGCAATATGTACATTGGTAATTATTCTATACATTGCAGCGTATGACAGATGACTACAGTGGTGGAAGTGAAACTAAAGGAGCATGAGTAATAATGAACACAGAAACAATACCCGGTGTATCGAAAAAAATACATTAATTAAGGAGAGAAACAAGAGCGACTGTCCAACGCACATTATCATTATATATTATCTCATTATAAAGGCATATTTAGCGTTCGATGCATTACCCGAGAAGCGTGTGCCATATACATTTGATAAAAATGAAATCAATGGAGTTTTAGGCCACCTTTGTACACACATAGGCTAACCTGAGGATGCTGAGAAGATACATGTGGTGAAAACTAGTCGAAAGGTCAACCCAGTGTTTGAAAAAATGCACGGATTCATCATATTTATTGTAGTTATTTATACGAACTTAAACCATCACATGACTTGTAATAATGACTACGTCCCATTGGACACGTTAAATCAACGTTAATAATGTTGATTTAACGTCGCAACAACGGCGTGTGCCCAGTTGTGTAATTCAGTCTTCAGCTCCCTGATTGGTTGAGACGTGATCACGTGTTGATATTTAAAACCTTTGTTTTCGGTTGGATGGTGAAACCGGGACCCAGGCGTCTATCCCACTAATAATCTAAACCGGGACCGAGGGGACCATCCCGCTAAGAATCTAAACCGGGACCGAGGGGTCCATCCCACTAAGAATCTAAACCGGGTCCAAGGGGACCATCCCACTAATAATCTAAACCGGGTCCAAGGGGACCATCCCACTAATAATCTAAACCGGGACCGAGGGGTCCATCCCACAAAAAGTCTAAACCGGGACCGAGGGGTCCATCCCACTAAGAATCTAAACCGGGACCGAGCGGACCATCCCACTAAGAATCTAAACCGGGTCCAAGGGGACCATCCCACTAATAATCTAAACCGGGTCCAAGGGGAACATCCCACTAAGAATCTAAACCGGGACCGAGGGGTCCATCCCACTAAGAATCTAAACCGGGTCCAAGGGGACCATCCCACTAATAATCTAAACCGGGTCCAAGGGGACCATCCCACTAATAATCTAAACCGGGTCCAAGGGGACCATCCCACTAATAATCTAAACCGGGACCGAGGGGACCATCCCACTAAGAATCTAAACCGGGACCGAGGGGACCATGCCACTAAGAATCTAAACCGGGACCGAGGGGACCATCCCACTAATAATCTAAACCGGGTCCAAGGGGACCATCCCACTAATAATCTAAACCGGGACCGAGGGGTCCATCCCACAAAGAGTCTAAACCGGGACCGAGGGGTCCATCCCACTAAGAATCTAAACCGGGACCGAGGGGACCATCCCACTAAGAATCTAAACCGGGACCCGGGGGACCATCCCACTAAGAATCTAAACCCGGACCCAGGGGACCATCCCACTAATAATCTAAACGGGGACCGAGGGGACCATCCCACTAAGAATCTAAACCGGGACCCAGGGTTCCATCCCACTAAGAATCTAAACCGGGACCGAGGGGACCATCCCACTAAGAATCTAAACCGGGACCGAGGGGACCATCCCACTAAGAATCTAAACCGGGACCGAGGGGACCATCCGGCTAAGAATCTAAACCGGGACCCAGGGGACCATCCCACTAAGAATCTAAACCGGGACCGAGGGGACCATCCGGCTAAGAATCTAAACCGGGACCCAGGGGACCATCCCACTAATAATCTAAACCGGGACCGAGGGGACCATCCCACTAATAATCTAAACCGGGACCGAGGGGACCATCCCACTAAGAATCTAAACCGGGACCGAGGGGACCATCCCACTAAGAATCTAAACCAGGACCGAGGGGACTATCCCACTAATAATCTAAACCGGGACCGAGGGGTCCATCCCACTAAGAATCTAAACCGGGACCGAGGGGACAATCCCACTAAGAATCTAAACCCGGACCCAGGGGACCATCCCACTAATAATCTAAACCGGGACCGAGGGGACCATCCCACTAAGAATCTAAACCGGGACCAAGGGGACCATCCGGCTAAGAATCTAAACCGGGACCGAGGGGACCATCCCGCTAAGAATCTAAACCGGGACCGAGGGGACCATCCCACTAAAAATCTAAACCGGGACCGAGGGGACCATCCCACTAAGAATCTAAACCGGGACCCAGGGGACCATCCCACTAATAATCTAAACCGGGACCGAGGGGACCATCCCACTAAGAATCTAAACCGGGACCCAGGGGACCATCCCGCTAAGAATCTAAACCGGGTCCAAGGGGACCATCCCACAAATAATCTAAACAGGGACCCAGGGGACCATCCCACTAAGAATCTAAACCGGGACCGAGGGGTCCATCCCACTAAGAATCTAAACCGGGACCGAGGGGACCATCCCACTAAGAATCTAAACCGGGACCAAGGGGACCATCCCACTAAGAATCTAAACCGGGACCCAGGGGTCCATCCCACTAAGAATCTAAACCGGGACCGAGGGGACCATCCCACTAAGAAACTAAACCGGGACCGAGGGGACCATCCCGCTAAGAATCTAAACCGGGACCCGGGGGACCATCCCACTAAGAATCTAAACCGGGACCGAGGGGACCATCCCACTAAGAATCTAAACCGGGACCGAGGGGACCATCCGGCCAAGAATCTAAACCGGGACCGAGGGGACCATCCCGCTAAGAATCTAAACCGGGTCCAAGGGGACCATCCCACTAATAATCTAAACCGGGTCCAAGGGGACCATCCCACTAATAATCTAAACCGGGACCGAGGGGACCATCCCACTAAGAATCTAAACCGGGACCGAGGGGACCATGCCACTAAGAATCTAAACCGGGACCGAGGGGACCATCCCACTAATAATCTAAACCGGGTCCAAGGGGACCATCCCACTAATAATCTAAACCGGGACCGAGGGGTCCATCCCACAAAGAGTCTAAACCGGGACCGAGGGGTCCATCCCACTAAGAATCTAAACCGGGACCGAGGGGACCATCCCACTAAGAATCTAAACCGGGACCCGGGGGACCATCCCACTAAGAATCTAAACCCGGACCCAGGGGACCATCCCACTAATAATCTAAACCGGGACCGAGGGGACCATCCCACTAAGAATCTAAACCGGGACCCAGGGTTCCATCCCACTAAGAATCTAAACCGGGACCGAGGGGACCATCCCACTAAGAATCTAAACCGGGACCGAGGGGACCATCCCACTAAGAATCTAAACCGGGACCGAGGGGACCATCCGGCTAAGAATCTAAACCGGGACCCAGGGGACCATCCCACTAAGAATCTAAACCGGGACCGAGGGGACCATCCGGCTAAGAATCTAAACCGGGACCCAGGGGACCATCCCACTAATAATCTAAACCGGGACCGAGGGGACCATCCCACTAATAATCTAAACCGGGACCGAGGGGACCATCCCACTAAGAATCTAAACCGGGACCGAGGGGACCATCCCACTAAGAATCTAAACCAGGACCGAGGGGACCATCCCACTAATAATCTAAACCGGGACCGAGGGGTCCATCCCACTAAGAATCTAAACCGGGACCGAGGGGACAATCCCACTAAGAATCTAAACCCGGACCCAGGGGACCATCCCACTAATAATCTAAACCGGGACCGAGGGGACCATCCCACTAAGAATCTAAACCGGGACCAAGGGGACCATCCGGCTAAGAATCTAAACCGGGACCGAGGGGACCATCCCGCTAAGAATCTAAACCGGGACCCAAGGGACCATCCCACTAAGAATCTAAACCGGGACCGAGGGGACCATCCCGCTAAGAATCTAAACCGGGACCGAGGGGACCATCCCACTAAAAATCTAAACCGGGACCGAGGGGACCATCCCACTAAGAATCTAAACCGGGACCCAGGGGACCATCCCACTAATAATCTAAACCGGGACCGAGGGGACCATCCCACTAAGAATCTAAACCGGGACCCAGGGGACCATCCCGCTAAGAATCTAAACCGGGTCCAAGGGGACCATCCCACAAATAATCTAAACAGGGACCCAGGGGACCATCCCACTAAGAATCTAAACCGGGACCGAGGGGTCCATCCCACTAAGAATCTAAACCGGGACCGAGGGGACCATCCCACTAAGAATCTAAACCGGGACCAAGGGGACCATCCCACTAAGAATCTAAACCGGGACCCAGGGGTCCATCCCACTAAGAATCTAAACCGGGACCGAGGGGACCATCCCACTAAGAAACTAAACCGGGACCGAGGGGACCATCCCGCTAAGAATCTAAACCGGGACCCGGGGGACCATCCCACTAAGAATCTAAACCGGGACCGAGGGGACCATCCCACTAAGAATCTAAACCGGGACCGAGGGGACCATCCGGCCAAGAATCTAAACCGGGACCGAGGGGACCATCCCGCTAAGAATCTAAACCGGGACCCGGGGGACCATCCCACTAAGAATCTAAACCAGGACCGAGGGGACCATCCCACTAAGAATCTAAACCGGGACCAAGGGGACCATCCGGCTAAGAATCTAAACCGGGACCGAGGGGACCATCCCACTAAGAAACTAAACCGGGACCAGGGGGACCATCCCACTAAGAATCTAAACCGGGACCGAGGGGACCATCCCACTAAGAATCTAAACCGGGACCAAGGGGACCATCCGGCTAAGAATCTAAACCGGGACCGAGGGGACCATCCCGCTAAGAATCTAAACCGGGACCCGGGGGACCATCCCACTAAGAATCTAAACCGGGACCGAGGGGACCATCCCACTAAGAATCTAAACCGGGACCAAGGGGACCATCCGGCTAAGAATCTAAACCGGGACCCAGGGGACCATCCCACTAAGAATCTTTAAATTAAAATCATCTTCTTTTTGTTTAATGACATGTGGATGGTGTGTTTACAACTGCACTCTGTTGTGTCCTGTTCGCTCGGCTTGCGAACGCCACGTTCACGTGACTAAAATTAGCATATGGCGTGTTTACACAAATTCAAATGGCGACAGTTTGATATAATTCGACGATACAATCATTAAAACATATTATGAGAGTCCCGAATGATGCAGTATGGCCACATATACACGGCATTTTATATGATAATTAAACTGAAAGTCTTGTTTTGGAAACTCTATACCAGAATATACTTCAATGTAGGAACGTTTAAATGTCTCTTATTTTCATTAGAAAAGCTTAAATTTATCTAATGAAAATGAGAGGGCTCGTATTCTCGTACAAGTTATCGTATTGGTCGAGAAGGGCATCTGGACTAATCCGAAGCCTACGATATAAAGAAGGAAGGGATGGATGGATGGATGGATGGGGGAGGGGCGGAGGGAGAAAGAAAGGAGGAAGGAAGGAAAGAAGGAAGAAAGGAAGGAATGAAGGGAGGGAGGGAGAGAAAGAGGGAGGGAGGAAGGGAGAGAGAGAGGAAGAAAAGAAAGAAGGAAGAAAGGAGGGAAGGATGAAATGAAGGGAGGAAGGAAGAACGAAAGAAAGGGAGGAAGGAAGGGAGGCAGGGAGGGAGGGAGGGAAGGGGGAAAGGAGGGAGGGAGGAAGCAAGGAAGGAGAGAAGAAAGGAAGGGAAGAAAAAAATAAGAAGAAAGGAAGTAAGGAAGGGAGGAAGGAAGGAAGAGAGGAATGAGGGAGGGAGAGAGGGAGGGAGGGAGAAAGGAAAGAAAGAAAGAAGGAAGGAAGGAAGAGAGGAAGGGAGATGGAAGGAAGGAAAAATGAAGGAAGGAAGGAAGGAAGGAAGGAAGGAAGGAAGGAAGGAAGGAAGGAAGGAAGGAAGGAAGGAAGGAAGGAAGGAAGGAAGGAAGGAAGGAAGGAAGGAAGGAAGAAGAAAAAAAGAAAAGAAGGATGGAAGGAAGGAAGGAAGAAAGGAAGAGAGGGAGGGAGGGAGGAAGGAAGGAAGGAAGGAAGGAAGGAAGGAAGGAAGGAAGGAAGGAAGGAAGGAAGGAAGGAAGGAAGGAAGGAAGGAAGGAAGGAAGGAAGGAAGGAAGGAAGGAAGGAAGGAAGGAAGGAACTATTCTAGCCATTTATTTTTTATAATTTAATGAATTATTTCAATGTGAGGATCGACTTTAGATTTTTTAGAATCTGACGTCTCTAGACGTCAGATTGTGACGTTTAAAGACCGTCCCCGGGCTGAAAAAGTTAAATGGACATGCCCAGGTCTATAATCATAAAAAAATCAGTGATTTTATTTTGGCTTCCTAATATGACCATATGATGTAAACATGTCCATAGACTAGAACTGAAAAAGTTTTTTAATTTTTGTGCTGCGCACTTACCAGCTAGGCTAGATATAGAGACGAAATTCCCGTATTTCCTATTTTTGACATGGTTGTCAATAATTAGAAATCAGTAATTTCGTCTCTATAGCTACCCTAACTAACCGTTGGAGTTGAAGATATAACTTTATAGTTATAAGACTATTTGATGTGAAAAGTTTAGAGCTATGACATGGCACATGTACTCGTCTGCTGGTGGACAAGCGTTCAACCAGAAATGGTTTATTTCCTTGCGCTCGTTATGTATTATAATCAGCCCGTGCCATTAGCGACACCTCGACCAATCACATGGGTGATAATTAGGTCAAGGTGACCTAGATACCAGCACCGTCACGTTTTTTCCACCCAACCCCCACCCCCCCCCCTCACAAAATGACCACCTGCATCACCAGAAATAAGACATATGATTAATAGCTCAATAAAAACATATCCTTTTTCTTAACGGCACACGATCAGTACATATTGACATTATGTTTCCTAGGTAACCGTCTACGCTGAGATGCTGCGTAGCCATAGAAACATGGTAATACAACAATGATAAGGCACAAATAATGGGTTCTGAAACTGTTTCCAGTTTTAGATATAATGTGCTTATCATAGTTACCCTGATATGTGACATGCATGGTGTGTTTAACAAGACGCATGTTTTAGTCGAGCTGACATCGCCGTGTCGGCCCTAGCGCTCAGAATACGGAACACAAAGATACGGGTAAATTAACCATTTAGACGCTGAGGGAGACTTCCTCGCACAGTCACATTGAGTTATACTAAATTAACACATAATAAGGGTACAAAAAAAGTGAATTAAGTTTGTCAAACGCGTCACTTACACATAATCTAATTAGTATTCTATATCCTTTTCAAGTATATTAATTTACAACCACACGTGGAATCGATTCCGCAATCCCGTGTGATGTTAAATGAATAGGTGGGGGCCTGTGCTTAGAATGTTTATGTTTCTTTTAATATCTCCTCCGTGCTAGGATGCCCACAAAGACGTGAGGAGATCGCGCTGGGTTGTTTTTTACTGCGTCAGACGTCTTTGTACATCTATAGCACATAGTCCACACTACTATTACTATCATCTACAGATACAGGCATCAAATACAGGTCAGTCAAAGTCAATTTACTTGTCCAATCAACTCATAAAATCACATTAAAAAGAGATAAAAACATATATTAGAATAGCGGCCAATTCTTTTTAATATCGACACTGTCTATAGTTTTTTCAACACCTGTTTTTCAAGTAATCTTCGCCCTTGATAATTTAAAAAATGGAGCTCGACCAATTATTAAAAACAGAATAATTAAATAAAGTGAAAATAGATGTTAAACAAACTGTGTTTTCATTGTTTTTATGAAAATTCTGGTAGTTGGTTTCTTGTTTTTTCTTTAAAAAAATGGTTTTAATATAGATTACAATACACTTCACCTTGAGAGTTTTTCTAGTTAGAAGGATCTCGCCCCAACACATTGTGGAGGGTGGCGTTTGCTAACTATAAGCGCTCAGACAAGGAGCTAGATGTGCTCCGCCATTTTGTCGGCCGTTTAAACTGATTATATAAGTACTTGATTCGAACTTTGCATTGTTTATAATATTTTAACGTGACCCTACACTTGGTTGTGTTGAACAGATGCATCTAGTGTTTTTTTCGGACCAAGTCAAGTATTCTACCCCGACCAATTGAAGAGTGGTTCAGCCTGTCACATGACAAGATCATTCAGTTGTTATTTAAAGCAGCCCCTTTGGATGACATCAATTTTCGTTTTTAGTTCCGTACTGAAGTAGTGTATCCCACGAATCATGTTTTTATTTTTTTCAGAATTTTTATAGTTTTACAAATATTTTTAATCAACATTTCTATGAAACCAGAAGTAACCCAAACAAACTATTTGTATACCTGAAGGACGATTGAATGTTTTCACAGCACTGGGCCACATGCTGATGGCATCGGCCCAGCGTTGGGTAGACATTCAGTGCTGCAGGTGTGTCCTCCGGTGTCCTGACTATGAGACACCAATTAGCGGCGACTGGTTTGATCTTACCGTCTGATACGTGGGAATATGTGATCTAAAGTGCTGAATATTGCTGACTTGTTTTGTTTACATAGCAATATACGACCTGGAAATACAACTATTTCACTCTTTTTCAGTGCTTTAAAATTGTTTTTTGACTTTTTCGTATTTTCAGTTAAGATCAGTAGGCTATATAGCTTCATATAAATTAAATTTTCAAAATTGACAACATTGAAAATGTCTCATCCCAAGGGGTCCCTTTAAGCTAGGGGTAGAATACCACACTTGGGTCGTTTTTTCTATAAGCCGCTTGTCATCCGTGTCTATGACCGGTGATCACGCCAGCTTTTATAGTGGGATTCACTTTAATCCTTACTGTGCGGGGGTCGACTATAAAGTCGATCCCCGCACTGTAAGAGTAAATATATTTATAATGGTCGTAGACCCATAACATACGTATTCAAATGAAGCAGAAAGAGCTAACTAAGACATTTATGATGATTTCAAATTGAAAAAACTTTGGTCTCCATGGTTTATACAAAAATATTTCAGCGTTTTAAGGATTGAACGTGCAGGTGCAGTTTTCAGTCAATCAAATTTTATAAGTACTATATATTTTAGAGTGGTGTGGCGACTACCATGAAAATACCACGAAAACTATTGTACAGTTTAAAGCGACGCAATCATGCTAAAATCATCAAGAAATCGATAATTCTATTTTGGCTTCAAAATATGACCATATGATGTAAACATGTTCATAGACTAGAACTGGAAAAGTTTTTTTTTATTTTTGTGCTGCGCATTTACCCGTTAACATGGTCATGATGGTTAAGCGAGATATAGAGACGAAATTCACGTATTTCTTATTTTGGACATGCATGTTCGGAATAAGAGATCGGGAATTTCTCGCTTAACTGGTAAATGTGCAGCACAAAAATAAAAAACTTACGCAATTCTAGTCTATGGGCATGTGCACATCATATATGGTCATAATAAAAAGCGAAAATAAAAATACTAATTTTTTATGAATTTAGCCGGATTGTGTCGCTTTAAACATGGACAACGCGGTCATTTTTAAAACTGTTACACTTTCGTCGCGCTGGACGTCGCGTTGTTGTGTGGACAGTCACGCGTTTTCCTGTCGTTACGTCCCTCGTAGAATGACTAATCGCGCTCGCGTTCGGGTTGATGTGTTTGGCACTTAACTTGTACCAGAATAAGGGCAGCTGGTCAGCCCTGTCTGTGAACGGCGACCTTGGTATATAATAATAATGATAATAAAAATAATAATAATAATAATAAAATAATAATAATAATAATAATAATAATAATAATAATAATAATAATAATAATAATAATAATAATAATAGGTGAGCACTGAGTGTCATTTTTTTCAGTTAAGTTTTGACCAATATATATAATACAGATACAAAAATGTACACATTATATCATTATAATATTATATACAACATTGGTCGTGCTGCGCTACTGCAAGCTAGGTAGCAACTATATTCATATATGTACAAAAAGTAGGCCGATAAGCATAAAAAAGTATAAAAATTAATATACATAGTATTATGTTTCTTGCGCCAAAACCAGAGATGAAATAATTACATATTATTATATATAGTAGCAAAAAACACACTCTGGAAAGCGTAGGAACCTATAAAATACATACAGGAAGAACACTTTTATCAGTCTTATAGCTGTGGTGCTAGTGGAGTGACACCCATAGACAATGCAGCAATGTGACTTTTCATTTCTTGCCATATTGATGAGGTTACAACTATTAAATGAACAAAAAGTACATTCGGAATTCAACATGTTCAACGCAGGAGTTTTGAACAAAAGCTGGAGTAAGTGTAACACCCCTTTTTCGTGTGATTTTGACTGCAAAATCTATTTCTGATATTATTTTAATGATTCTGGATCATCCTCAAGGTCAAAATGTCAATTTCAAGGTAAAATATGAGTTTAACATTTAGCTTACAAATTAGAGCACGTTATGTAGAGTTGATGTCCCGCGTTAATTCTTGGTTAATGTTATATACATTAGCTGTAGCTCCTATGTTAGATAAGAGGAGGGGGGCAACCTCTCTTTCAGATTGACGGTTAGTGGTTAATGTTATATACATTAGCTGTAGCTTCTGTGTTAGATGAGAGGAGAGGGGTGCAACCTCTCTCTCAGATTGGCGGTTAGTGGTTAATGTTATATACATTAGCTGTAGCTCCTGTGTTAGATGAGAGGAGAGGGAGGGGGGCAACCTCTCTCTCAGATTGACGGTTAGTGGTTAATGGTATATACATTAGCTGTAGCTTCTGTGTTAGATGAGAGGAGAGGGGGGCAACCTCTCTCTCAGATTGGCGGTTAGTGGTTAATGTTATATACATTAGCTGTAGCTCCTGTGTTAGATGAGAGGAGAGGGGTGCAATCTCTCTCCCAGATTGGCGGTTTTTATAACTCTCTTTGCAGCTTATTGCTGTCAACCATTACGGAGGTCAGTTTGTGGCCGTTTACCAGTTAAATATAATTGTGCTGGTGTTGGTGTTGGTATATATAGATTTGGAGATGATATTAAACCTGGTTTTTGTGTGGTTTGACTGGATAATTAGATTATGGTATAGAGGGTTTAATGATTATACATGTTCACGGTTAAAATATCAATTTAACTTTGTGCAGATGTCATTTTGAACAAGCACAGTTAAAAAATTACAACTGTGTCCTCGTAACTATGCTAAACGAGCGAGAAGTGCTTGGAGTGGCTCTTATAGTGGCTTAAATTCGATAACGTATTTATTGCATTCAAAACCCATAGAACACTATAATGTCGACTATAGTAGACATTCTGTGTTTTTGTTAGCACCTGTATAACCAGTTGTTAAAAATAAAATATTCTTTCAATTTTGAAGCACAGATATATGTTGGGACTTAAATTTCACAAATAACACAAATTTTCAGTCACTTGAAGTTGTGGATCGCGGTAGCGAGACACCACTTCAAGTGGCTAAAAAATTATATTTCTTAGCTCTAAGAGCTCTAAGGGCTAAAATTCGACAAAGTCTACTATGAAATCAATATGATGGCGATACAGAAATGTTTTAACAAATCTGGTTAAATGCGCTTGTCTAGTGTCGTTAGGGACGCACCATTTGATATCTGGGGGGAGGGGGGGCTAGAAAAAATTGACAAAAATGGCAGATACACCCTTGAATATCCAAGGGGTCGGTGCTCTAGAACAGATTGACGGACATCACGCGAACATCACCATTTTTTGTGGACGCAAAAACTAGTTGTCAATTTTTTTGAAATTTTGATCGCCATTGGTCAGCTACATATTATTTTGAGGCACAAAAAAACAGAAAACTGGCTGTCAAAATAAATACAAATTTCCTAACCACGGGGAGATGTGCAAAGGGTTTTTTTAAGATATAGAAGTAAAATTCGAAATGGCCGCCACAGCTCAAATTCATATTTTTTGTGGGCGCAAAAACTCAAAAAACCTGAAATCAGACATTAGTCAAATATACATATTCGCAACAATATAATAATATGGGGATGTGCAAGTGATTGTTTTTTATAAATTTAATGAAATTCAAAATGGCCGCCACGGATCGACTTCATATTTTTTGTAGACGCAAAAAATAACAAAATATACAATCAGAAATTATTACATTTTGATATAACATTCCCAACAAGCTGGAGATGCGAATTGTCTTTTTCAAGATTTCACTGAAATTTAAAATGGCCGCCACAGGTCTCGCTTTTTTGTAAGCGCAAAAACTAGTGGTAAGAGTTTAAGTAAATCAACATTACTAACTATTCAGAGCTGAGAACATCATTTCTCGGGCTCCGTCTCTTTTCGACTTTTTTGTGATGATTTGTGAGAAGTTTTGTATATATTTTTGTGTAAAATGTTAGATTAGTATATAGACATCTGGAATATGGAGGATCTATACAGTTAATTACTGTGCTTTTAACTCGTTTTTGTGATCTTTATATTCATTGCTGTACGATCAGCAGACACCTGTACATAATTGTACACGCTGACCTGGATTAATCTCCGGATTACTATTGGCACAATTGTATATTGTTTGGACTGTACAATGAATGCCACAATACACTGATTGACTTATATTAGATTGATTGCTATACAGTAAACCAATCTCAATACATCCCAACCTCGAAGAAACTCAACCACAACCGTTTACAATGGACGGCAACAACAAAGGAAGGTGTGAACCGGTTTTCTTTAGACAGAAAGATTTTGAAGCTAAAACCAACGAAAATCAACTTACAACATATGAAGTTTGTATGGCTGTTGCTGCCGTAGTAGGAAAAGCAAAAGTTGATGGAGCTAAGAATATACGCGGCACATGGCGTATTTACCTGAATGACAGAACAGCTCGGCTAGAACTGTGCGTCAGGAGAGGGATAAAATTGAAAGGGATAATAGTCCCTATATTTGATAAAAAACCGACAATAACCAAACAAGATTCACCAATAGAAAAAAGGGAGAAAATTATTATTAAAGACATCCCTATATCTGTGGCCACGGATGAGATTATACAGTACTGAAAAGGTAAATCTGTATCTCTGGTCACGGACATCAGATACTCAAATGAAAGAGACCCCCAAGGTCAGCTAACATCGTTCAAAAACGGCGACCGCTACACGTTTGCAACTGGACCAATAAGTCCTATTCTACGGAGAAATGTGTCTATTTATGGGAGACAATGCAGAATGTTTCATGATGGTCAATTCCAGAGAGACTGTAAATCATGTGGAGCCCGCGGCCATCGAGTGGGATCTCCCATATGTGACGCATATAATGCGGAAGACAATGTAGTGGCATATAGCAACTACCAGCTAGTTTTATCTAATCTATATGCATCTCCGCTAAAGGTATATGATCAACAATTTGGCAGTTTGCAGCAAGCATGGTTATGGCAGCAAGCCATACAGCTGGGCGATGACGACGTGGCAAATAAGATCATGAACGCCGAGCATGCTGGACAGGCAAGTAGACTGGCTAGACAAACTTTGGACGAGGAGAAAGCGAAACATTGGGAAAGAAATAATGTGGAGGTTATGAAAGAGTTGCTCAAATTAAAAGCAGAACAGTGTCCAGTGTATAAGACAGCACTCATGGAAAATAAAAAGATTCTGGCAGCAGCTATACGAGACCCCTTCTGGGGCACTGCCCTAGCACACAAACAGACAGAAAGTACCAATCCTCACTACTGGCCTGGTAAGAACATGCTGGGAGCTTTGCAGATGGAGCTAAGGGAACAGCTACAGAGAATCCCCTCAACTGAAGAGCCACAGAATTCACAGTCCGACAGAGATATAACTGATACTAGATATATGATACTAGTATAAACGCTACTGCTGAAATAACGGAGCCTGATACCGGTACTGATGGAACAACTGTTACTGAAGACGCTGAGCGACCTTCAAGAAACCGTACTCGAGAAGCAGGTGCGAATACACCAGCCAATAGACACAGACGTACCGTGGGTGTGCGTAGTCACACCCCAAAACCTAGAACACCTGCAGGCCAAACAACCCCAGAATCAAATACTGAACAAAATGCAGACGGACTTTTTGGAATCTTCCGCAAGAGCAAGCCGACGGCAAGTCCGCCCGAAGAAAATTTAAGAAAACTGGCCAATCGGCGTAGTTCGAACAGCGAACATCCCACTGAAAGCCACAATGACGCCACTAACGCAGGCGACCGTGAAGAAACATCAGAAAGTGTACCTTCATAAAATATGATAAAACGTAAAATGGCTAAATCCGATGATGACGACCCCATTTATATCCACGGACTATGAACTTGATGAGCCTAATGATATTATTTTGAAATTATGGATAACATACGCACAAACGGACAATCAAAAGTGATCACTCATAATACAAGAGGATTACGAGACAGCCAAAAACGAAAGACAGTACTGAACTGGTTAAAAAATAACAAAGCAGATGTTGTATTACTGCAAGAAACTTACTTCACACCAAAAATGAAGAATATTCTGGATAGAGAATGGGGAGAACAGCATTATCATTCTTACACAGACTCCTGTCACAGCAGAGGTGTGTCTATATTATTATCAATTAATCTTAAAATAGACCATGTCAATGTTAAAACATGTAGCGAAGGTAGAAAACTGTTGTTAAACCTAAGTATAAACAATGTGTACTATACTATTGTGAGCTTATATACACCCAATAATATTGAGAACAGAATACAATTCTTAAAGCAGGATAATTAAATGGATAATTAAAAATTCTCAGCATGATAGTCATGTCATTGTAGCAGGATATATGATGTGTATACGATATTAATTATAGATCCTCGGGTAAAATAGACAAAAGGAGTAAATATTTTCTACAGCTTCAATCAGATATAAAAATATGTGACCTGTGGCGAACGGTAAACCCACAAGGGAAGGCATACACCTACATACCTCCAGACGATAGAAATGTCGGAAGTAGAATAGATTATATAATGTCAACCGACGCATTAAAGAAAATTGTATCTTCAGTTGATATAATAACTGCTCCTGTACCAGACCATAAGGCAGTAGTAGCAACATTCAAACACTCTAACACCAGGAGAGGTAAAGGTTACTGGAAAATCAACAGCTCTATATTAAATAATAAAGCTTACATAGAATCTATTGAAAATATGTTTCATAATACAATAAGCGAATATCATATGTGCCCTAAACGAGATGTATGGGATCTATGTAAGATTCGGTTCAAAGAATATAGCATAAGACATTGTACAGAATTAAATCTAAAAACGAAAAATGAAATATCTGAAATAGAACAAAAGATTAAAAACTTAGATAAAATACTAATACATGACAGGAATAACACAAACATAAAAAAGACACGGGATAATTTAAAAGGCAGATTTGACACGCTAACAATAAATAAAGCAGATGGAGTACAGATAAGATCAAGAGCAAAATGGGTAGAACAGGGTGAGAGGAGTACCTCTTATTTCTTGGGTCTGGAGAAATCAAGACAGGTAAACAATACTATTAAGTGTCTATTATCAGATTCCAATGCGGTCTGTGACACAGATCACGACATACTTGAACAATGTACCCATTTCTATGACTCCCTGTATACTAGCAGAAATCCATCAGATGAAAAAAAAAAAAAATTCTAGGAAGCTAGGCGAAATGAGTAGCTTAGACGATACAACTAAAAGAAAGTGCGAGGGGCACAGTTAACAAATTATCTATAAACAAATCTCCAGGCCTAGACGGCCTCTCAACAGAATTTTATAAGAAGTTATGGCCAGTTGTAGCCGAATACGTCACGCAAGTTTTCAATGAAGGATTCGAAAATGGATGTCTGTCTAATACACAGCAGGAATCGGTTTTAACCTTGTTATATAAAAAGGGAGACTCAAAACGATTAAAAAATTATAGACCGATTAGTATCACAAATATAGATTACAACAAGTGCTTCCAGATATTGTAAGCGCAGATCAAACAGCGTACGTAAAAGGTAGAAATATCACTCAAAACATTCGAATTATACAAGACGCTATAGAATATACCAAACAGAAAAAAATGCAAAAAATATTATTATTTCTAGACTTTGAAAAAGCGTTTAACTCTGTAGAGCATAATTTCATTTTTAAAACCCTTGGAAAATTTAATTTCGGCCCAGATATAATCCGCTGGATAAAAACAATTTATACATCTTGTACCGCAAGGGTTAAAAACAATGGGCACATATCACCGCCAATCTCGATAGCCAGAGGGATTAAACAAGGGTGTCCAGTGTAGAGACACTGGCCCTCACCATAAAAAAAACAAGATTACAAGGACTAAAAATTAAAGTAGAATACCATTTTAAAATAGCGCAGTATGCAGACGACTGCACAGTTTGTATTAGCTCATTTGATCAAATACCAATACTTTTCGAGAAAATATCACAATTCTCCAATGTTGCTGGACTCAAACTAAATATAGATAAAACAGAAGGGATGAGAATAGGACCTTATAAAGATACAGAGGGCACTATCCATGGAGTAAATTTTAAGACAACCCCCGTTAAATTCTTAGGAATATATGTGGGAAATGATCCTGAAAAATGTAAAGAAAAAAACTGGGATGAAAAAATCAAAAAAATCAAAACAACTCTATTATTATGGAAACGGCGAGATTTAACTATTTTCGGAAACAGAACAATTATTAAATCATTAGTATTACCTATTATAACATTTACTTCACAGAGCACATGTGTACCCCCAGATGCTGTTAAACACATACATAGAATATTCTTTGATTTTATATGGGGCAAGCGAGATCGTATAAAACGTAATATTATGTATCAGGACATTCTACGGGGTGGAGTAAATATGATAGACATGGATGCTTTTTTTATTTCAATCAAAGCTGCATGGCTACCCAAAATTTTATATGAATGTGATACCTGGAGCTGTATTGCCCAGATGCATGTTTTATCTATTGTAGATACTACTTCAATAACCAATTTCCACTTTGAGAAAGAGAACTGTCTAGATGAAATAAATGCATTGCCTACCTTCTACAAAGACGTTATATTTAGTTATGCTAAGGCAAATAAATACCCTAAGCCAGTTACCAAACAGCGGAGCCTTGAACTACCACTGTGGGGAAATAAACATATAAGTATTTACAATAAAACTACCAAAGGAACAACGACCTTATTATTTAATGAATGGACTGTTAAAGGTATACACTATATTAGAGATTTAAAATTTATAAATGGAAAGTTAGACCAGGCATTCATTGAAAATATTATTACAAATAAGAGAGATATATGGAGGCAGATGACATTGATGAAAAAAGCCCTTAAGCCCTTAATACCACTCATAGGAGATCATACGCCTCAAATAACTGATATCAATGACATTAATGTTACTAAATTAACAGTAAAGAGCTTCTATAAGACATTAACAGAGCACAGTGATACAAAAAAATATTCTCCTTTTCAGGTTTGGGAAAATATAATAGGGCAATCATGCGATTGTAAGGCAGCATTAAAGCAAAAAATTTACAATGTAGAAGATTTCAAATTAAAGTTCAATTTTAAGGTAATCCATAGAATTTTGTCATTTGAAAAGATGGACGTTGCAAGACCATGATAAATGTATTGAATGTGGTAACCAACACTCTATCTTACATCTACTTTATGAATGTCCTAATTCGGGTATTTTGTGGAGACTTGTAGAGGAATGCTTTGGCTACTCTGTATCACCTTATAAGATAATTTTCGGCGACAGTGAGGAAACATATATCAATTTTATAGTATCTCTAATTTGTTATTTACTTTATAAATATTGGTTACTAAGGAAAAATGAACATATCACCTTGTCTTTAAAATATTTCATAGTCAACGAGCTAGAATACAGAAATCAAGTGTATAGAATACTAAATTGGGAAGAAATACAGGTAAATATAAACAAATTAAAACATTACATTATGCTCTTTATATAAGATATAAGATAATAATGTATGAGCTATAGGAAAAAAAACCTATGTTCAAGCCCGTATTATAATATGTATAAATATTATTGAGTAACTCTTAGAAGGATTGTTTCAGAGATGGAATAACGTCTATGACGTCTTTCCGGCTTTTCACTGATATATTGGTTTGAGTGTGTTTATATTGAGAGTGCTTCGTATACTTCTGGGTCTAATCTTTCAGCATTGTTAGTACGTAAAAGTAATTTTGAAGGATTAATTAAATCATCTTATCTAATTTCTATAATTAACTTAAAAGAATGTAAATTATATCAAGTTATTACAGCATCTAAACCCAATTACTGTTATTGCACTTATGTATTCCTCCATTTTCGTGATTTTTACAAATGTAATTACATCATCCCTCTTCGCAAGGAGGAGTGATAAGTAAGATATCTGTCTGCAGCTATAACTATATATTCCAACACACATGCATGCCGTGATCAGGTGATATACTTTTTTTTATATCCGTGCATGTGAGTGGTAAAATGTTGTGTTGTTGTGTCTTTTAAATGTTTTGACCTCACCATAATATTATTGTGACCTCACCATAACATTTGTGAGGTCACGGCAGCTGGTCTCGAGGGTCAAGATCTAGAACACTTGATCAGGTTCAGGTAGTCGATTGTCGACCAACGCTGAACCAACAGCAAAGTTATCTTCTTCCCCCAGCAGGCGCAGGGTGTTGAATCGGTTTCGCTTCAGCGTTGGTTCGGTGTCGTCGATAGTGGACCCGCGTTGAACCGGCACCGTCTTGTGTCTGGTAGGTATGTATTGTATTGTATTGTCAACCGTGATACCATACCACATAGCCAGAAAACGGGAGACGCTGGCATGGTGTTAGTTCTGTGCCGGGCCAGCGTTTATAGCTGGACATTGATCTAGTATTGTGACAGTGTCTCGCGTTCACTGAGTAATAGTTTTTTTCTGTGAACATGACTGTGTCAGTAACTCGCATTGGGCCGATGTCGATTCTTTGTTCTTTTACAATGAGTCGGCAACGGCTTCAATGAATGCGCTTTTAAATGAACAATTTATTTACTGCTAATACATAATTTGTATTTGTATTGTACATTTTATTCAATAAAAAAAAAAAAAAACATTACTAACTAACAACATGGTCTGTGAACATGACTGTGTCAGTAACTCGCATTGGGCCGATGTCGATTCTTTGTTCTTTTACAATGAGTCGGCAACGGCTTCAATGAATGCGCTTTTAAATGAACAATTTATTTACTGCTAATACATAATTTGTATTTGTATTGTACATTTTATTCAATAAAAAAAAAAAAAAACATTACTAACTAACAACATGGAGATGTGCAAGTGTGTTTTTAAAGATGGTACCCAAATTCAATCCTCAGGTCAACTTTATCATTTTTTGTCGGTGCAAAATCTCAAAAACATAAAAGCAGAAGTTATTCCACATGGAGATGTGCAAGTGATTATTTCGAAGATTTTACTGAAATTCAAAATGACCGACACATGTCGACTTTTAAATTATTTGTGGGCGCAAAAACTTAAAAACTTATTAGTGGCGGGGATACTATATGATTGTAAGCCTCTTGTTATCTGTATTTAATTTATATTGTGTTCAACTAAAATAAATATCTTACTTCAGTACATTTGCTGTTTCTGTTATATTTTGCTTTTACTCTGGGTTACATCGTCATTCACCAGATGGCGCTTCTACCACCGTGTTGTCCTGTCATATTTTGCTTCACGCACACAGACCCCTACACCCTTATTATCAGCAAACATGATACGCCCACCCAATGTGGGCAAAATGTAGGCCCGCGTCATAGACATCGGGCCAACGTTAAACCAACATTGGCTCAACACGTCTCTTGTTTAATGGGATAGAACGCGCATTTTTGTGCGGTATTTGGGATACTGTATTTGACTTCAAAGACAGTATCTATATATTAATACTGTCCTCCAGAGCCAAAAGTAACCAGACACTGCAATACGGCATTGCAATGGCAGTATATATAATATATCCCACTTGGCACACGACGTTGCGACGTTGAATCAGATGTTACCCAGCAGACAAAAGACGTTGAATCAATGTTGGTTTAACGTTGGTTTAACGTCGTAGACGGTGGACCAACGTTAAAGCCAACATTGATTCAACGTCTTGTGTATGCTGGGTAACTTATACAGATTGTATGTCAAAACACGGTATCTCTGTATGTAGTAACTGAGTATGATAACACAGTATCATAACACAGTACTCATAACACAGTATCTGTGTGTTTAGTAGGGCCTACATCAGTGAGTGAATATTGCTTTACGTCGCTTTCTGCACATTGTCAATCATGGCAATATCGCGACAGAAGGAAGCCCGAGGTCGGAACTATACTACACTCTTATCGAATGACTTCAAGAGTTCTTAATAAAACTGATTTTTTTAATACACGATGTAATTTTAAAAATGTACAATTGTTCGTTACAAGTGTTGGCCACCTCATGTCCATACCATGCCCATATTATGCCCATACCATACCTATACCATGCCCATACCATGCCCATGTGATGCCCATATCATGCATGCCCAAATCATGCCCAGACCATGCACAGATCATGCCCAGCATATTTGTCGTCAATGTATTTCACTTGGAGACGATATTTCTTGGAGCTGATGGGCTGTTTTCAAGTTGCTGCTAGTGATAGCTATAATTAGCCCTCATTAACCAGTTGCAAATAATAATTAGCTGCAAAAAGGCTAATTAGTTGCCCTAAAAATGTTATTTTTCAACAAACAAATTAATGAGAAGTGCAATATATCATTTGACGCAATTTTCAGTGGAGGCATCATCTGTCTTGTGTTTAACTCTTGAAGCGCTGGAATATTTTTATATAAACCAAGAGTACAAAGGGTTGTTTTAATTTGAAAACATCATAAATTAATTAGTTAGCTCGTTCTGCTTCATTTCAATACATATGTATTATAAATGTTTAACTCTTTCAGCTGTTTAGTGCTGGGATCGACTTTAGACGTCAGAATCTGACGTCTGCAGACGTCAGTTTCTGACGTCTAAATTCGGTCCCCGCACTTTAAGGGTTAACTAGTCTATTTTCAAAAAAAATGAAAAAACGCAGATCTCCGAAAAAATACAAATAAAGATAGGAACAAGTAACGAAGACTATTACCTCTTTTTATATATAGTTTTCAACAATTGGGTATGTTATAATGGCCGCTGCCAGGGGTAAATTGTGAAAATCTGTTTTTAACAAAGAAATACATTGCATAGTAATATTACCGTCATTCCACTGTATGGCGTGGTAATATCAGCAGTATCCCGGCGATGTGCAGAATAAGATATGCCAATCGTGTTCATTGGTGGGCGGTATTGTAAAATGTATTCGGTTATTCACTCTTAACACAGAAGGTTCTTAAAGGTTCTATTTCATATATTAATATAGAGAACGATTCCAGACACATACCAGGTAAGGTTCTTAAAGGTTAAAGGTTCTAGTTATTGAGCTCGGCCTCATACTGCCAGGGCTCGCTCGAATTACGAATCCTGTGTCTGGAGGGCAGTGTCATCTCATTCATCTCACCATCCTCAGGGGGTTCTCCTGGCCTAGCATGCCTATATCAGGCCTAAAACCCCATTCATTTCATTTATTTTCTTAAAGGTTCTTTTCCATATATTGTCATAGAGAAAGGATCCACATACACACACTCTATATTACTGTATGGAAAAGAACCTTCGAGAACCTTTTGTATATCGATGAATAATATACAACTCCAAACCGCGCATTGCTGTTCCAATTTTCGGTTTGTAGTGGATAAAGATGACGAGCAAATAAATATGTGAAGGGAAATGGGAATTAAAATGGCGATATCAACTTATATATTAATTGAAATTGCACACATGCCAGTAATTTGTGCCTATTTGAAGTTATGGATCGCGGTAGCGAGACACAACTTCAAGTGGGTGAAAATTTAATTCCCTGACTAGGCGCTTTGAGGATTACTCTCGTTATCTACAATGGCCGTAGGATGGGCACTGGATTCACTGGGTAGTATTGAATAATATTAATTGCTAATTTATGCGGCGGTTTCGCTGCTTGGCGCACGACGCGGCGCAGGGGCAGACCAGAATTGAGAAAAGATAACTAGATAAAAACTAACTGCTTCAAACGGAATCGATATTTTGTCTTTCTAATCGTATTTGTGCGCTCAGCCTGCATGGCAGTGCTGTGACTAGGGTGGTGTAAGATTATCATGTACTGAGACATTGTTATTTATGTAAAATAAACAGATATTGTAGTCTGAAAAATGGATATAATTAAATGAGAGATACTCATCTTCAATAATCAAAGAATTAATGACATGTGTTGGTTTCTTCATATTTATATCTCACAGCAGAGATAATATGAGCTTTGTCATGTATCGAGATGATACGTTATCAATAAGATAAGTTTACATGTAAACAGGAAGAATGGCATAAATGTAATTGAATGATTATCAACTCGTGTTCAACCTGCATCTCGGTGCTCCGATAAATATGGTATGAGGTTTATAGTGTAGTGAGATGGGACCCCAGCAAACACAAAACATTTTTCAATCATTTTTAAAAGGTCGTATGAAAATGTTTCATAATTTTAAAACGTCGGATCCACAGAATATTATAAAACATAATATAAAAATGTTAAGCAAACATTCATTCAAAAACGTTTTGAAAACATTTTTAAAATGCATTTTGTAAATATAATATGTAAATATTATAAAAAATGATTTTAAAACGTTTTTTGAATGATGTTTTTAAATAATATTTTAAAATAACGTTTTAATATATTCCGTTGACACGACATTTTCACAACATTTAGTCTAGCATTTTATAAATATCCATAGAATGTTTTTGTGTTTGCTGGGACATTGTCAATAAGTAAATAGAAGTAAGGGGTTTTGTCAAGTTTAAAAACCTATTCGAGTTTTTTTTGGATTTTTAGATTTTTGTTAACTTGACAAGACCCCTAAGCAGAAGTAAGCAGTATTATAGTCTTAAACCCTAGGCTGCTGAACCGTTTGTTTTTAGTTTTTATTCGTTTAACCCTTAAAACGCTGAAATATATGTGTATAAACCATGGAGACCAAAGGGTTTTTTCAATTTGAAATCATCATAATTCCATAAATATTTTAGTTAGCTCTTTCTGCTTCATTTTAAAACATATGTTATGGGCCTACGGCCATTATAAATATTTTAATTCTCTTAGTACGGGGACCGTCTTTAAACGTCAGAATCTGACGTATGTAGACGTCAGATTCTGACGTATAAAGATGGTCCCCGCGATGAAAGGGTTGAGGCTTCAAATACGAAAAATATATTTTTATGTGAATGATAGACGTCCCCTAAGTTGACCTATTCGATGAGCTGAGCATCTCTTCTGGACTATACCCTAGGTATATTATGGGAGCTCCCAGAGTATACCCTAGGTATAATCTGGGAGCTCTCAGACTTTACCCTATGTATTGCTCTCAGACTTTACCGTAGGTATATTCTGGCACATAGAAAAAAATCACAGCGTGTTTCACAGTACCGTTGTCATTTAAAAGCGCTGAATTATTTTTGTATAAACCATGGAGATCAATGTGATTTTTTTTTAAAAGAAATCATCATAAATGTCTTAATCAGCTCTTTCTGATTCATTTGAATACCTATGTTATGGGTGTACGGTCATCATAAATATGTTTACTCTTACAGTGCGGGGATGGACTTTAGTCGTCAGAATCTGACGTCTCCAGACGTCAGATTTTGACGTCTAAAGTCGATCCCCGCGCTCTAAGGGTTAAAGGCTACCCTATAGGCTGGTAAAACCTTACATTATTAGTGGGCACGTTTAGTAAAATCATTATGTGAGTAACAATTATTGTTACAGGCCTTGTCCACTCCAATTGTTGTTTAGTTTATATATATTCACCAGGTGGCGTTTTAACCTCACCTTTTTTGTAAGGAGCGCGATGCTTTCTGGGTATATTCTTATACCTTTGATTGTTCATAGTGGAACACAACTTAAAGTGTGTTCCTAACAGACTGATGAGCTCATAATGTGTTCCCAACAGACTGAGATTCTCACAATATGTTCCAAACAAACTGAGGACAGCACATTTTACACCATTGACATTTTTAAAGATAGTAATTTAATAGAGAATTGAAGCACATGGAAGGGAAAAACAATCTAAGCTATGACTTTGATATTTCACACTTTCATGTTTTATTCATTCATGGTAGCTTAGGGTGTATTCTCAAAATTGTATGATGTCCCAATATGTGACCTGCCACGCGAAAATGTAGGCCTACATCCAGGCCGTAATTGTTACAATATTTTTTACTATTTATCGCGTCATTTAAATTGTAATGGGAACCCTTGAGCGCTGAATTATTTTTGTATATTATTATAAACCATGGAGACGAAGAGATTTTATAATTTGAAATCATCATAAATGTCTTAGTCAGCTATTTCCGATTCATTTGAATACCTATGGTATGGGTCTACGACCATCATAAATATGTGTACTCTTAAAGCAGCCCCTTGGGATCAATTTTCGTTTTTAATTTCGTACTGAAGTAGTGTATCCCACGAATCATGTTTTTATTTTTTTCAGAATTTACAAATATTTTTAATCAACATTTCTATGAAACCAGAAGTAACCAGAACAAACTATTTGTATACCTGAAGGACGATTGAATGTTTTCACAGCATTGGGCCACATGCTGATGGCATCGGCCCAGCGTTGGGTAGACAATCAGTGCTGCAGGTGTGTACTCGGGTGTCCTGACTATTAGACACCAATTAGCGGCGACTGCTCTGACCTAACCGTCTGATACGTGGGAATATGTGATGTAAAGTGCTTAATATTGCTGACTTGTTTTGTTTACATGGCAATATACGACCTGGAAATACAACTATTTCACTCTTTTTCGGTACTTTAAAATTGTTTTTTGACTTTTTCGTATTTTCAGTTAAGATCAGTAGGCTATATAGCTTCATATGAATTAAATTGTCAAAATTGACAACATTGAAAATGTCTCATCCCAAGGGGTCCCTTTAAGTGCGGGGATCGACTTTCGAGGTCAGCATCTGACGTCTACAGACGTCAGATTCTGGCGTCTAAAGTGGATCCCCGCGCTGTAAGGGTAAAAGATTACATAACTAATATTACAAAGTTTGAAATGTCATAAAATCAAAGGTTTTACAAATTAAAAACAACGTATTACAGTTTATGAAACAGGAAAAGCACGGCTATCGATTCTACTAAAAAATAATTTTGTAAAATTATGTATGTGAGGAGCGCGCAGCGCGGGGCCCTGCGCGAAATTAACGCCCATTTATTGAGACTGCTCACAAATACGAGCACCACTGGTATTGTTGGGTGGCTGGTGCATTCCTTGTGTTCTGCTTGAGGAGCTGATCCAAGATCTAGAAGGGGGGGGGCGATTTAAGTTTGGTTGGCTTTCCGCATTTTTTTAAACCCTTCACCCTTATGTTGCTAGGACCGCATATATACGGTTTATCCCATATGCTGCTAGGACCGTATGTAACGATTTAACACTTATGCTGCTAGGCCCGTATATATACGGTTTAACCCTTATGCTGCTAGGACCGTATGTATACGGTTTAACTCTTGTGCTGCTAGGACCGTATGTATACGATTTAACCCTTATGCTGCTAGGACCGTATGTATACGGTTTAACCCTTGTGCTGCTAGGACCGTATATATACGGTTTAACCCTTGTGCTGCTAGGACCGTATATATACGGTTTAACACGTATGCTGCTAGGACCGTATATATACGGTTTAACCCTTGTGCTGCTAGGACCGTATATATACGGTTTAACACTTATGCTGCTAGGACCGTATATATACGGTTTAACACTTATGCTGCTAGGACCGTATGTATACGATTTAACACGTATGCTGCTAGGACCGTATATATACGGTTTAACCCTTGTGCTGCTAGGACCGTATATATACGGTTTAACCCTTGTGCTGCTAGGACCGTATGTATACGGTTTAACCCTTGTGCTGCTAGGACCGTATGTATACGGTTTAACCCTTGTGCTGCTAGGACCGTATGTATACGGTTTAACCCTTGTGCTGCTAGGACCGTATGTATACGGTTTAACACTTATGCTGCTAGGACCGTATGTATACGGTTTAACTCTTGTGCTGCTAGGACCGTATGTATACGATTTAACCCTTATGCTGCTAGGACCGTATATATACGGTTTAACACGTATGCTGCTAGGACCGTATATATACGGTTTAACCCTTATGCTGCTAGGACCGTATATATACGGTTTAACACTTATGCTGCTAGGACCGTATGTATACGATTTAACACGTATGCTGCTAGGACCGTATATATACGGTTTAACCCTTGTGCTGCTAGGACCGTATATATACGGTTTAACCCTTGTGCTGCTAGGACCGTATGTATACGGTTTAACACTTATGCTGCTAGGACCGTATGTATACGGTTTAACTCTTGTGCTGCTAGGACCGTATGTATACGATTTAACCCTTATGCTGCTAGGACCGTATATATACGGTTTAACACGTATGCTGCTAGGACCGTATATATACGGTTTAACCCTTATGCTGCTAGGACCGTATATATACGGTTTAACACTTATGCTGCTAGGACCGTATGCATACGATTTAACACGTATGCTGCTAGGACCGTATATATACGGTTTAACCCTTGTGCTGCTAGGACCGTATATATACGGTTTAACCCTTGTGCTGCTAGGACCGTATGTATACGGTTTAACCCTTATGCTGCTAGGACCGTATGTATACGGTTTAACTCTTGTGCTGCTAGGACCGTATGTATACGATTTAACCCTTATGCTGCTAGGACCGTATATATACGGTTTAACACGTATGCTGCTAGGACCGTATATATACGGTTTAACCCTTATGCTGCTAGGACCGTATATATACGGTTTAACACTTATGCTGCTAGGACCGTATGTATACGATTTAACACGTATGCTGCTAGGACCGTATATATACGGTTTAACCCTTGTGCTGCTAGGACCGTATATATACGGTTTAACCCTTGTGCTGCTAGGACCGTATGTATACGGTTTAACCCTTGTGCTGCTAGGACCGTATGTATACGGTTTAACCCTTATGCTGCTAGGACCGTATGTATACGGTTTAACCCTTATGCTGCTAGGACCGTATATATACGGTTTAACCCTTGTGCTGCTAGGACCGTATATATACGGTTTAACCCTTGTGCTGCTAGGACCGTATGTATACGGTTTAACCCTTGTGCTGCTAGGACCGTATGTATACGGTTTAACCCTTATGCTGCTAGGACCGTATGTATACGGTTTAACCCTTATGCTGCTGGGACCGTATGTATACGGTTTAACCCTTATGCTGCTAGGACCGTATGTATACGGTTTAACCCTTGTGCTGCTAGGACCGTATGTATACGGTTTAACCCTTGTGCTGCTAGGCCCGTATATATACGGTTTAACCCTTGTGCGGCTAGGACCGTATGTATACGATTTAACACGTATGCTGCTAGGCCCGTATATATACGGTTTAACACGTATGCTGCTAGACCGTATATATACGGTTTAACACTTATGCTGCTAGGCCCGTATATATACGGTTTAACACGTATGCTGCTAGGACCGTATGTATACGGTTTAACACTTCCCAGGACCGTACGTATACGGTTTAACACTTATGCTGCTAGGACCGTATGTATACGGTTTAACACTTATGCATCGATCTTTTAAAAAAATATGGGGCTATACACTGCCAATGTAGAGAAGATTGTAATATTGGTAAAACTACATGTAAAGGGAGTAGTTTGGTTGATTATATTGTTATATCTCATGATTTATTTCCCATAGTGAAAATGTTTGTAGCTGATGATTTTAACCCTATGCTATCAGATAATCATAATCCTGTTATATGTACTTTAGCTTGCAACGTAAAATATAATAATGCGAATAGTGAAACCGAGGATGATTTAATAGATGATGCAGTATATAAACTTGCACCGATTAAACCCACTTGGAAATCAGAAACAAAATGTATGTTTAAACATGAGTTGTCACATAAACATCAAAATAAAAAAAATTATATTGATTTATAGCCTAACAATATGCTACGAAGCGGTGTCGATGAGCAGACTTCTATTAATGCAATGGCACAGAGTATTTGTAGCATTTTAGTAGAGACAGCGGATACTTTGCACATATGTGCACAAAGGTGGCCTAAAACACCATTTATTTCATTTCACATTATCTGAGGAATACCAGCTCTAACAATGTGTATTCGTAACGATATGACAAATCTGCTTAAATGGTACATACAGTTTTCGTATTTTGAGACATTGCCATATGTTGCGACGTCCCCTAAATAATCATCTAGTTGTCATGGAGTGACGTACGTCACATTATATCGTCGCTTTGAATATGTAAGGGTGTAACTGCCACTTTACAAAGTGACAGATACACCCTTTCACATCCGAGGAGACGAAAAACGTCTTGGTTATTGTATATAACCTTATCAGTCATATCTCCCAGACATAATAATCAACACAGACTGATATATCGATACGGGCTGTAGATTCAATGGAACAGCAATTGAATGTTTCTTTATCAAAGATTTCAAGCTCTAAAATATTGTAAAAAAAATATCTGAAAATTTTATTACCGAGGTAAATTGTAACATATGGCGATGAATGAATAAAAGAATGAATAAATAAATGAGCAAATGGATTAATTAATTAATTAATTAATTAATTAATTAATTAATTAATTAATTAATTAATTAATTAATTAATTAATTAATTAATTAATTAATTAATTAATTAATTAATCAATCAATCAATCAATCAATCAATCAATCAATCAATCAATCAATCAATCAATCAATCAATCAATCAATCAATCAATCAATCAATCAATCAATCAATATATTATTGTACGAATGAATGAATGAATGAATTAATTAATGCATGAATGAATGAATGAAGGCATGAATGAATAAATAAACGAATGAATGAATGAATGAATGAATGAATGAATGAATGAATGAATGAATGAATGAATGAATGAATGAATGAACGAACGGATTAACGAATGAACGAACGAACGAACGAACGAACGAACGAACGAACGAACAAACGAACGATTGCATGAATGAATGAATGAATGAATGAATGAATGAATGATTGAATGAATGAATGAATGAATGAATGAACGAACGGATTAACGAATGAACGAATGAACGAACAAACGAACGAACGAACGAACGATTGCATGAATGAATGAATGAATGAATGAATGAATGAATGAATGAATGAATGAATGAATGAATGAATGAATGAATGAATGAATGAATGAATGAATGAATGAAAGAATGAATAATTGAACGAACGGATTCACGAATGAATAAATAAATGAATGAACGAACGAACGAACGAACGAACGAACGAAAGAATGAACGATTGCATGAATGAATGAATGAATGAATGAATGAATGAATGAATGAATGAATGAATGAATGAATGAATGAATGAATGAATGAATGAATGAACCGATTAACGAATGAAAGAATGAATGAATGGATGATTGAGTGAATGAATGAATGAATGAATGAATGAATGAATGAATGAATGAATGAATGAATGAATGAATGAATGAATGAATGAATGAATGGACGGATGGATGGATGGATGTGTGGGTGGATGGGTGAATGGATATGTATATGGGTTGATCGATCGATAAATGAATGGATGGGTGAATGGATAGATGGATTAAAGAAAATGAATTACTGAATGAATGAACGAACGAGCGAGCGAACGAGTAAACGAACGAACGAATGAACGAACGAACGAACGAACATATGAATGCACAAATCAACCAATCAATCAATCAATCAATCAATCAATCAATTAATCAATCGTCGAATGAATGAATATGCTCGCCTTAGTGTTATGATTTTATCGCATGGTAATGTGATTTATATAGGCTTAATAGCCATTTGGTTTTCTTGAAACACGTTTACATCAGAATATTTTTGAAATATTTTTTTATATTTCCAATGCACGAGTCTTTATTAAAGGGGGCGACATATGAAAACAAGATAATTAGGCTTTAAAACAATACCTCGCTGTGCTTGCCATGAACACTTGTGATTACTCATCCGCATTTATACTGGTGACTTCCACAATGATGCATATAATAGCTCTCTCACAAATCACCCATTTTTATAGGTATCTCACATGCGGAGCATCTTTGTGACGCTCGGACGATACCCAGACGATTATCGGGTGGCCCGGCGGCCGATGATCGACGGCTATCATTCCCGGTTATCAGGTTATCCCCTGGTATCCTTCGAGCTGATAGATGTGGGAATAGATCGCATATGTTCGAGCGCAATGCTTGCTCGCTCATAGTCGTTACGTGTGTCCTTCAGTAAATTGTTTGTGTTCTTGAGTAAGTCCTTGGGTAGGTCGCTTGTGTCCTTGGGTAAGTTTCTTGTGTCCTTGGGTAAGTTGCTTGTGACCTTGCGTGAGTCGCTTGTGTTCTTGGGTAAGTCCTTGAGTAGGTCGCTTGTGTCCTTGGGCAAGTTGTGTGTGTCCTTTGAAAGGTCGCTTGTCTCCTTGGGTAGGTCGCTTGTGTCCTTGGGTGAGTCGCTTGTGTCCTTGAGTAAGTCCTTGAGTAAGTTGCCTGTGTCCTTGGGTAAGTTGCTTGTGTCCATGGGTGAATCGCTTGTGTCTTTGTGTAAGTCCTTGGGTAGGCCGCTTGTGTCCTTGTGTAAGTTGCTTGTGTCCTTGGGTAAGTCGCTTGTGTCCTGGTGTAAGTCCTTGGGGAGGGAGGTTCCATTCACTCCCAGGTGCTTCTCTCTCACTCAGGTGTAATTGTGTACCTGGTATAGAACAAAGATGGTAATGTGTTCCTAGCGTCGAAATGACAGGTGGGCTGCATGATCCTCTGGGAGTTGAAATGGCACATGAATGAGCAGGTCCAGTGACCATGGGTGAAATGTAGTGTCGGTTTAATAAATCTGCAGATATCAGACTATACATGTACCTACACCATGGCATATGCTTAAACATCGATCGAAATGTCCAAGTTTGTATTTTACATCCATAATTTACTAAGTTGTATACCCTCACTTCTAATCCGAGAAGAGTAATATGTAGATCTGGTGATTATCGTGTGTTTAAATTTTCGCGAATTTCCGATTTTGGGCCTTTTCACGAAGTTTAGTATTCGAGATTTTTCATTTTTCATTAGAAGCGCTATTATAAAAATATTTTTCGCGAGATTCTTGATTTCGCGAATTTAAATTAAAACCTCGCGAATATTACCAGACCTACAGTATTAAAAAACTCCACCAGATCCCCCCCCCCCCCCCTCCGGCAATATTTTTGATGTGCCCCTGCTGTACATTTTATCTTTACATGTATAACGTTCGTAGGTAACTAATCCCTAAAAAATGAGAAAAATATCTTGGTTACTACGATTCGTCTCCATGGCAACGTGCTGTGTAGCAATGCTGAATATTAGCAGATTAACAAGCCAGATAAAATTAGCAGACTGTCATATTTTATCGATTTAAACCGGAGATGTTATAAATGTGAGCTGTTTCTGCGGCGATAACGCGGGTAACACATGAATACGGGATAGTGTGTTGTGCAACAGCGCTGATAAATCGGCATTTTTCATCACTCGTTTGTCACCTTTGGTATTAAAGGGTGGTATCTGCCACTTCACCAAGTGTCAGATACCACCTTAATACTAACGTGGCGATGTGTGTTCTAGTCGCCTGTGGCTTATCATGATAAATGACAGCTAAGTGAAGTGATGCGTGCACAGCCCTCTAACCCTTAGTGGCCTGGAATATCACCATGAATAGCATTGACACCAAAGGGTTAATCATTTTAACCCTTAAAGCGCTGAACATTTTTGTATTTTTGACTTCGAAAATCTTCATAATCGTCTTAGTCAGGTTTTTCCGATTCATTTGAATACCTATGTTATGTATCTACGACCATTAGAAATAGTTTTACTCTTACAGTGCGGGGACCGCCTCTAGTCGTCAGAATCTGACGTCTACAGACGTCAGATTCTGACGACTAGAGGCGGTCCCCGCGCTGTCAGGGTTAAGACGTCATAAATGTCTCACTTAGCTGTTTCTGTTTTATTTGAATACTTATTTTATTATTTTATTTCATTGCGGGGATCGACTTTGACGCCAGAACCTGGCGACAAAAGTCGCTCCCCGCACTGAAAGGGTTAAACACACAGATGATAGCCGTTCTCTCTTTCCACCATACACCCCTCTGGCACCAAAGGGTCACAACTTCCCCTTTGTAGGGAGGCAGATACCGGTGGAGCGAAGCAAAAGCTATGTAAACCGGAACATTTTGCAAAATCATCACTTCCAAATTGCTTGAAAATAATATCGGAGGCGGGCTGCTTACTGAATTCCGCACTGTCCGCCGCAGTTTTTTTTTCTAAATAGCAACAAATAACAACAAAAATGAATTGTAGCATAACGTTCTGTTCATTGTACTTCGCGTTTAGTACACACAGTAGACAAAAGTTCGTTTATCCCCAAAATGATGCCTATTACACCGATGCTCAATACCCTGAATGAATCACAGCATATAAAATCAAACCCGGATACTTTATTTCATTTCACAATTAATATTTAGTAGGGTAGCCACTCAAGGGCGGCTGCTCTCCTGAGCAAAAATGAAAACAATGTTGTGGCTTTTGCAGTACGAATTCTGTCAGGACTTCTGAATAATGCTGCTTTACTTTCTTTACTGGACCCATAATTACTATACACAGCCATAAGTCTGTATAATGATGTTTAAAACATATGTGGATAACATGTGGTTCATCTTAAAAACTTTAAAATCATATACGAGCAGTATATACGAGCTGGCGGCTCAGTAGTGTTTAAACAGTGGTTTGTGCATCAGTTCTATGCATGAATTGTATGGGAGTGAACAACCTTATGTCTACTGTGTGTACACTGCTAATAAATCATCTTGTAGACTAATTGCTGCTCGTGTAACATAAAGGTTACACATAATTCTAAAGAATTACGTGAGTTTTTCATTATGATTCAACAGAGTCATAGATTATGTTAATCTAACTAAAACTGAAAATAGCATGAGGTTAGCATTACAAAAAAATGAAATGAGTCGGGCTTTAGGCCACCTTTGTGCACATATAGGCTAAACTGGGCCAGGAGAACCTCCTGAGGATGGTGAGATGATTGAGATGACACTGTCCTCCAGACACAGGACTCGAAATTCAAGCCCTGGCGGTCTGAGACCGAGCACGCTACCTCTCGGTCACGGAGGCTCCCCACAATACTAACTTTCACACGTGGATGGGGAAGAAACAATTTTGTTTCTTTCAAACCGCCGAGACCGGGGACCGAACCCCGAACTCTGGCGTGAAAGGCAGCGGTGCTAACCACTACCCTAGGGCCCCCGCCCAGGTTAGCATTACAGGATGATTAGGGCCTACATTTTGTCCTTGAACCACTCAGGCTATATATAAATATCCCGGCCAGTCGTTTGTGTATATATGTATTTTTTACGGGGTATCTATATTCAGTGGTCTTGACCTTGATCTTGACTTAGAGCCTTCATTTTTTAACCACGTGTTGTACACTACACTAGTTTCAGTGTCATCAGATCACGGGAACCAAAATGGCTTGTAAGCGCGATAACTTCATTATATACACCTTACCTAACCCTTTAGAGAGGGACGTGGCGCAGTGGCTAGAGCGCGGAACTTTGCCAATGTCACTGCCTGCCGTGCGGTTTTGAATCCCGCTTGGTGCAGGATTTTCAAAGAAATATCATTTTTCTCCCTTCTCAATATTGGGACATTATTTCGATGTTGTGTCCTTGGGCAAGTCACTTTACCCTCACATGCTTCACTTGACTCAGGTGTAAATGAGTACCTGGTACGACAGAGATGGCGAGGTGTATAATTAGTTCCTAGCGCCGAAATGGCTACAAGTGCTGTATGCTCCAAAAAGGGAGTTGAAACGGTACATATATTGTGAAAATTAGAATCCAAAGGAATGTCTTGGGATTTTGTGTTGTTGTAAACTGTTCACATGGGTTAGATTGCTGTCCCATAAACATTATACACATGCTGCTGTGTGCTAGGACTTGACTCTGGTGTTGGCAGATATTAGGCCTAACCAGCTAACGTTATTATTAAATTCTATATAAATAATATTATAATTAATGTTCAACAATACGATACAACTTGTAGGCTATTCTATTGTCTATTGTTACACACAGACATCCAACTGTTTTTCTTTCTGTTTTTATAAGAGAATTGAGCTTCAATTATGATTTACCTGAATTATAAACTGAACTAAAATTATAGGCCTATAAATAAAACTGGATTTAGTTATACAGTAGTTATGTGAAATGTAATACATTTATAACACGTATTAAAATTATGTCATATGGAAAATGCAAATGTTCGACGCAGGGCCATTTTAGTCAGAT
Organism: Flabesymbios commensalis; assembly: GCA_964017125.1. NCBI lineage: Eukaryota > Metazoa > Annelida > Polychaeta > Terebellida > Flabelligeridae > Flabesymbios > Flabesymbios commensalis. Next base: position 66,885,558 of record OZ024917.1, on the reverse strand, counting down.
GTCCGCAAAATTTTTTCGCGGACACTGAACTCACCATAATTAACCGTTCCAGTCATGTGTTTATATATATATATAAGCTATACAGCCATAATTCAAGTATCCCTTATCAAGTACATGAATCATGTAACATGATTCAAAGATTAGTCAGAATTATTTTGAAAACTGATTTCACGATTCTTTTTGTTCTCATCTATTCACATTTCAGATACATAATAGCCCAGTATCCAGTGACCCAATAAACACGCGACGTTGAGCTAATGTTGGTTTAATGTTGGGTCAACGTCTCCGACGTTGGCCCAGCATTAAACCAACAGTGGCTCAACGTCTCGTGTTTGCTGAGCGAGATAAACACGGAATATCGATCCAATGTTGTTTTAATGTCGGGCCAGCGTCGCAGGCACTGGCACAACATTAAACCAACGTTGACTGAATGTTTCGTAATCCAAAGAAAACACGACATGTTGACCTAATATTGTTTTAATGGTGGGCCAGCGTCGTAGACGGTGGATCAACATTAAACCAACATTGACTCAACTTCTCGTGATTCTAGGCATAGCACACTTTGAGTGTGGCCCAGTGTCGCGGGTGCTGGGCCAACAATGCTGCGACATTTATTTTGTTCAGCAAAAACTTTTATACTAAATGTAGTTTTTTTATCTCTGGTTTTAGCGCGGGAAACAAAAATTATGTATAGTATATTTTTATTTAATTTCACTTTCAAGTGTGGGCGGGGACCCTAGGGGAGTGGTTAGCACCGCTGCCTTTCACGCCAGAGTTCAGGGTTCGGTTCCCGGTCTCGGCGATTTGAAAGAAACAAAAAATGTTTCTTCCCCATCCACGTGTGAAAGTCAGTATTGTGGAGAGCCTCCGTGACTGAGAGGTAGCGTGCGCGGTCTCAGACCGCCAGTGCCCGAATTTCGAATCCTGTGTTCGGAGGGCAGTGTCATCTCATTCATCTCACCATCCTCAGGTTCTCCTGGCCCAGTTTAGCCTACATGTGCACAAAGGTGGCCTGAAGTCCATTCATTCAGCAATGACTCCATTCAAAAATCAGTGTTTCCAGCAAAAATGCGTTGGCCCAATGATGTTTTATGGTTGACCCAACGTCGCAGACAGTGGGCCAACCATAAACCAGCGTTGTGTTGACGAGTTTGAGGACAGTGCCCCAGACTGCCACCTCACAGACAGAGCGTGTGCCCTGAATGCATGTGTGGAGAGGTGCAGAAAGGTCCACCCAGGGGCAGATCCACAAATTTGTAAAAGGTGGGGCAAAGACTCGTGTGGTCTAAAGAAATGTGGTGTCGAAAGAAACGTAGGGGCCAAATAAACGTGAGGTCCAGAGAATCGTGGGGTCAACGTGAGCTCAAAGAATCGTGGGGCCCAAATAAACGTGAGGTCCAGAGAATCGTGTGGGGCTCAAAGAATCGTGGGATCCAAAGAAACATGGGCTCAAAGAATCGTGGGGTCCAAAGAAACGTGGGGTCCAGAGAATCGTGTGGGGTCCAAAGAAACGTGGGGTCCAAAGAAATGTGGAGCCTAAGAAACGTGGGGTCTAAAGAATTGTGGGGTCCAAATAAACTTGGGAGTCCAAGGAAACGTGGGGTGCAAAGAAACTTGGGCTCCAAATAAACGTGGGGCTCATAGAATCGTGGGGTCGAGAGAATCGTTCAGTTTGAGGGCCAACTCTGGGACACGTTGAGGTTTATTGCACAACTCCGGGGCATGTTGAGGTTTAGGGGTCAACTCCGGGGCATGTTGAGGTTTGTAGCACAACCCCGAGACATCAGGAAGAAGGGGGTATCGTGCACCCCCCCCCCGGAAATCAATTTCTAATTGATGTTTCTAGATTGGTAAAATATCATAGAATACGATTTGGTATGTTAAAAAGTTTTCAAAATGTCTCACTACCATTTTTATACAAATTAGTGCCGCCATTACTGGAAAATGTATGTCTTATCATATTTCAGCCCAGAGTGCAGATAGCTCAACATTTAAGGTGTCTAACCCAATGTTTTGAGGGTCCAAGCGCATTATAAAACTATTTTTGAAGTGATCAGATGTGTTTAACTCATGATATTGTGCAAAATATTGCCGCCATTAACGAAAAGTCTATTTTTCGCCATAGCTCAGCCAATATTAAAGATAACTGCTCATAACAAGTTTCCAGACCTATGTTTTGTGGGTCAAAGAACATTAAAAAACTATTTTCAGAGTGATCTGATATGTCCTTTGCATGTATGTAAGCAATATAACAGCACATATTTTGCATCTATGTTTTTATTTCATCTTTGCGTCCCAATATCGGTGGTGCTATAAATACTTCATAACCTTTTTGGTCACAGAGAGCGTGTGAAGTTGTCCAAATGTTGATTAATATTGCGTATCGGCACTGTTCTCACTTCTTGTCTCTGCATTGGGATGTCTGTAAGCTCTGTTACCAAAACACACATTTTATATGTGAGCATTTTGTCTTTTGTTAGTTGCTGATATTCAAGAGACATCGTACCAAAGGTGAATTAACCCTAATGTTGGGCAAACATTATTACGGTTAGGCAAACATTGGGCCAACTGCAGCTTCTGATCAAAAATGAAATAGTGAGACATTTCTGGTTTAAAACAGGGCCACTGTCTGCAGCTCTGGCCCAACGTTAACCAAATGTTGGGCCAGCGTTTCATGTGTTTGTGATATACAAGCAAAACTGGACTTTGGCACAATGTTGTTTTAATGACGGGTAACGTCTGCGACGCTCACCCAACATCAACCGTCGTGTCTCTTCTCAGCAAATACGAGACATTGATCCAATGGTGGCACACCCTCCACGACGTTGGCCCAACATTAAATCAGCAGTGGGGCAATATCTTGTGTTTGCTGGGTATAGTTGACCAGAAAATAAGGAGACATTGACCCGATGTTGGCTAAATGCTGGCCCACCGTCTACGACGCTGGCCCATTATTGTGCCAACCCTAGGTGAATATCTCGTGTTTGTTACCCAGCAAGCTCAAAACATTTGTATACCATTTATACAACGTCGGTCCAACGTCTTCGACGTTGGAACAGCAGTGTATAAATGTTATACAAATGTGTCGTGTTAGCTAGTAGGGTCTGGCGTGATATAGTGAAGTGTCCCTGGTGCTGAGGACGTCAGACCGGGAGTATCAGGCTGCAGTACAAGACGTCTGACTGGAATCCGGGGAGACGTACCCCAGTGCCAGCACGTGCGGCCCCCGGTATCACACCCCGGTCCCCATGGCAGCAGAGAGGGGCCACAGCCTCCTCCTCACTCAGTCCTACTGTCTGATGCGCGCACCTGCCTCCAGGGCCTGTGTGACGTCACAGTAGACGAGCACGCTGATTGGTTGTGAGTGGCACGCGCCAATTATTGTCATCTCTTCATCATGGCTCGGTCTGGGATGGATGTACGAGTGTAAAACTCAGCGCGGAAAACGTAAGTTTTTACATTTCATTCATGGTCAACACACCCGCACCCCTCGCCAAACACACAGACAATAGCACGTGGGATCGAGGCGGCTTTCAGGCAGGGATGGCGTTGTTTTCTCCGGTGTTTCGTGTTATTTGCAGGTTGTTTTCTGTGCTTGTCGTGGCGGCAGGCAGACAGTCAGACCCTGGCTCCCCCGTATTGTGTAACATCTGTGGAGTAGAGGCGGCCTTGTTATATAACGTACGAGATCAGGTGGTGGCTGTACTCTACTCTAAATCGCCGCATTACGTGTACACCTTACAAGCCCCAAGGGGGCGTGTTCCCTTTACACCCTACAATAACAGGGGGGGGGGGGGTTGGTTGGGCGCAGCGACAAAAGCAAAGGTTAAAAACCTCAACACGTAAAAAACGAACACTTTATTTCACGAAAATCTGATACTCATAGTAGGCCCTAGTAGTAGTTTTCCTCTTCCAGTTATTACTTGAATATTTTACAGATAAATTCAGCCGCTTATTATGTACCTTACAAACCCCCGAGGATGGGGGGGGGGGGCTCACCCTACAAGAGCCATTGAGGGGTGAAAAAAAATTACCAAAGGAAAAAACCTCAGCGAACTCCGTTTTTCATGCGCTGACGAAAATCTAGAAGAATTGTCGCTTATTTAAATTTAATTCAGTTTATTCAGTGTACAAGGTAAAATATTAATATCAGTTTAAAAACATATACAAATCACATTAAAATATATAGTTTGATCCCAACACACATGCGATCACAACCCAATGCTCGCTTAATGGTGGTCCACCGTTAAACCAGCATTGTGTCAATGTTTAGTGTTTACTGGCATTGTGTTTATTTATCCAGGGAATTTTTTGAAATTCCGCGATAAAAAGCCGCCACGATGTTCCCGATACATGCTGTTTTCAAGTGTTTTTTTTATTTAGGCCTGTACCTGCCCCTGTATGTAAAGCGTGCCTACCCCCTGCCTGTACAGACATACTGTACTGACATACTGTACTACCGGTAACTACACGTGGTATGGGCGGCGATGCCAGCCTTACATCTTAATATGTACTGTTACAGCAACCACTGAGGCGTACCACAAATACGTTAGTTTGCAAGATATACTGACATGACCTTTGCAACGCGAAATTATTTTGAGACTAGAGGGCTATTTTCAATTTGAAATCATCATAAATGTCTTAGTTAGCTCTTATGTTATAGGTCCACGACCATTATCAATATTTTAATTCTTACAGCGCGGGGACCGTCTTTATACGTCAGAATCTGACGTCTACAGACGTCATATAAAGACGGTCCCCGCGCTGAAAAGATACTAAAAACGTGGGCCTATCTTTGCTGTGCAGTGTAAAATCTACTGAAATAAATTACTGGAGATCTAAAAACGTCTCTTCGATGTTGATGAGGCCATGTAAAATCTACTAAAACAATACTTGTCGAAGATTGAGGTGTTAAAACGTGTCTCACTGTCGGAGGGGAAAATATACTATAAAAAGAAAAATTGGAAGATAAAACTCTAAAATCTACTATAAAGAAGAATGTGGACTTGTTAAAATCTTACAAACTTATCAATGTTTTATTCCTTGCACCGCGGGGACCGACTTGAGACGTTAGAATCTGACGTCTACAGATTTTGCCGTAAAAATAAAAAAGCTAACTTAGACAATTATATGATGATTTCGAATTAAATGAAACCATTTGGTCTACAAGGTTTATATAAAAAAATAGTCAGTGCTTACAGGATTAATCTTTTCAGAATGATTACACAATCTGTTTTGATTGTTGCTCATATTCATTATAATTTATTTAGATTTTTTTTTATGACCATTGACCCAATTGAGTTCTAGGCAATATTTTCGAATTGATATTGACGTTTATATAGGGCATTTCTGAATGTGCATCATCTTGATCAGGCTTGAATTATTACATATAAAATTAAATTAACCACTTTATTTTTGAGTCAATCCCATTTGACTCTTTTAGCTCCCTTGCCCCATGATGCAACGTAAATAAAATAAAATTTGTTGAAGAGATATTGCTAAATCTACCAGAAAGAGGCTATTCAATTCTTTAACGTTAATACATGTACAATACATAGACAATTATATACCTTTATTCACTTTACAATTATAATTTAAAGATGAACACAAATGAAAGGAATATTGTATTGTGCATTATTTTATATTGTTCGAATTGTTCAATAAAATATGTTGTGCGAATAAACCTGAAAAATAACTGGGTGCCAACCCGTATGCTGCTGGGTGCCAACCCGTATGCTGCTGAATTGTATACTTTATTTTCTATTCATTTAAGGCTGAAATGCTGACGTCATTTCCCGTTTCACATGACGAAAGAAATGTTTATTTATAAAAAATTACCACATTAAATTATTTGACGAGCTGAGCATCAAGTACGAACAATTGCATTTCACTTTATTTGAAACATAGTTGGAAGACGCGTCTAGCAAGGCAAAGGGTAACCCTCACAACGCTAAAATATTTTTGCATAAACCATGGAGAACAAAGGTTTTTTTCAATTGTAAATCATCATAAATGTCTTAGTTAACTCTTTCCGCTTCATTTGAATACTTATATGGTATGAATCTACGGTCATTTTTGAATATTTTAATTCTTTCAGCGCGGGGACCGTCTGTAGACGTCAGATTCTGACGTCTACAGACGGTCCCCGCGCTGACAGGGTTAACCCTTGTCGAGCTATGCCCTTAATATGTCACTGAACTGGATAATATAGTTTGTTGTATATGCTCAGTTAGTCAATTTATAATTCAATTTTTTGTTTCCCCCAAAATAAAAATATTTTTCGTCATTTGAAGCTGGAAATTGCGTTAGCAATTCTAGCTTCAAATGACGAAAAATATAATATAAACCATTTCAGCAGCACAGAGGGTTAAGCTATTTCTGTATAAACTTTACTGCGCCGTGTTTTATAATCCGTAGTGTTTTGTTTATCGTTTTTTATTAATATTTTGATTTATTTTTATTTGCATCGCGCGGGTTGAAAATTATCTTTTTAAGTACCGTGACATAGGACGACCAGTCGTACATAACTGCCCTGGTAGACCACAAAAAATATTGCTATACATGGGCTACCATATTACCATCAAGTTAACACCCTGATAACCTGGTAACAATTACCACAATAAATGGTACATAATAATTAAAAATAACCCTTGAAGCGCTGAATATTTTTGGAAAAAACATGGAGACCAAAGGTATTTTTCAATTTGAAATCATCATAACCATGATAAATGTCTTAGTTAGCTCTTCCCGCTTTATTTGAATACCTGTGTTATGGCCATTATAAATAATGTTATTCTTACAGTGCGGGGATCGACTTCAGACGTCAGATTCTCACTATAAAGTCGATTCCCGTGTATAGGGTGAATATTTTTGGAGCGATAAAAAATTTGAGATCAATTGATCTGTGGTATTTACATTTAAGTTGGCAATTTAATTTTCCTTGTTTTTAACTTGCCAACAATACGATAGTGTCACTCTTGGTTTTCTCTTGTCCTGCCCATTTGACATTGTCTATATTTTAACATAATTTATTACAATCGTATTATTATCCTTGTTTATATTATCATGTTTATTTGGCGTAATGAAATAGCGTATATTTTTATTAGACTTGAAATAAAATATCTATGTAAGAGTTAGCTCTTCCCGATTTGTCTATCTATCTATATTATATTCGCCAATAGATATTTTTTAGGTACCACACTTTCTAATATGTTTTATTCAAAAAAAAAACGAATATGTCAAAGTTTCACATATTTGACGCCATCAGCACTGATTGATAACAAAGAAAACTAGACTGTAGTAGATCGATCGATGCCAATATGAATAGATATTAGTGATATTAGGAATACATATATTAAATTGTGAATTTTACCATTATTGGGCAGCTGTAGCGTGTCTGATATATTTAAGACTTATTTGTATTAATATTGTATACTGTCCATTTTCAAGTTTATTTTAAATCCGAAAATAGTATTGTCTGCTCTTTTTGACTTGTAAATTCACTTTTCTTTGTGGAGAAAATTAGTAAACTATCAACCCAGAGAGAAAATGTAGCCTACATGTATGTCATGGTATTTGATACTGTTTGCGTATGCCAACTAATATTAGCGAGGTATAGATTTAACAATTTCTCAGTGTCGTGCTCTGCAATCCTAACTCCATTGACAATAACTGTATAATGCTAAAATCAACACTCGCTAGAGAGATATTACGTCAAAACGAGAAAATATTTTTTTTACTCGCTGAAATTTTATTTGAACTGTATAGAGAGAGAGGCTGTGTACTATTTCTTAATATAATTTTCGTAGTTCATTCTGTTTTATTGATATAGAGAAGAGTTGAACTAAGAAAGGTTAAATTTGCGTTCTTATCCAGTTCATCAATAACCCTTTCAGTGCGGGGATCGAATTTAGACTTTAGAATCTGACTGATATAGACGTCAGATTCTGAAGTCTAGAGTCAATCCCGCACTCAAACAGTAAAATATGTAGGCCCAGTAACCCTTAACATAGGTATTCAATTGAAGCAGAAAGAGCTCATTTACTAAGACATTTTTTGTGATTTCAAATTGAAACAACCCTTTGGTCTCTTGGTTTATATAGAATATGTCAGCGCTTAAAGAGTTAATGTTTTGTTATACTCAAATAATAATATTGAAAATCAATTACACAGCCTACATGACTTATATAAACACATATTTATTAATGCATCATCACAAAAGAAGGAAATTATGAACGTTTTAGTTTTGATTCTATTTTTTGCTTTAATAATAATAATAATAATAATAATAATAATAATAATAATAATAATAATAATAATAATAATAATAATAATAATAATAATAATAATAATAACAATTCCAATAATAATTATAATTATAATAATAATAATAACAATAACAATAATAATAATAATAATAATTTCCCCTTAATATCATAGAAATCATAACTACAACAATAATAAGAGTAATATTTTCATTTTCACTCCTATCTGAGAGCACTGAAAAAATCATTTAATGTTATGTTTTTTGCTAAGGTTTTGAATATCTTGGCACAAAGTTACGAATGAAAACGTTAAAGAAGATAACTATGTCTTATATACTTTAGCACTTACTACCCTCTGAAAGGTCTTGCCGTTTCCGCTTTGTGCAAACTTTAAACTGCAATAACTCGGTCAATATAGCAGCTAGACCTACAAAAATGCTACCTACGCACTCAGCGGCTCACGGCGCATCGATCCATATAACAAAGAAATGACACAAAAGAAGATCATTTACAACGAAAGCACATATATGGTTTAGCACCTTCGATCCGTGTAACAAAGAAATGACACAATAGAAGATAATTTACAACGAAAGCACATATATAGTTTAGCACCTTTATTTTAATACAAATATACTTTAGGGTACCACGCGACGCAGTAGGGCCTCAGGATTACGTTGCGCCTAAAATTAGTCATCTAGCCCCAAAACTAGTTATAGAGGTTTCATTTTTTAATGATATGAATGATATGATTAATGCCATAGGCATTAACTTGTAATAATAATAATAATAATAATAATGTTATACATATGTCTTGTGTTTATTGGGGAGGAGACAAGTCTTCACGTCTGAGATAAGGCAGTGGATAGGGCAGTTAATACTAATAAATGTACCTCGTCTTTGACATTCGTTTTGCAGTTTCCACAAAAAAACGCTCATTCGCATGTATTGATAATCTATGCACTAATATCTCAGGTATCTACCCATTAACCTCTAGAGCTTTGAGCTATACAAAATTTCAGTGACCTGAAGTTGTGTCTGTCTACCGCGATCCACAACTTCAAGTGGCTGAAAATTACTTAAATTTGTGAACTTCAGATCTCGACGAATATAAGAGTTTCAAGATTTGAGGCATACCAGGCTATTATATGGGGGCTTGACATTCTATATTTACTAGGTTAGTGCCTCAACTTGAGGCTCTAACCTAGTAAATTCTGAATGTCAAATACCGAACTTCTGGCAATTTTGATCGATGTTGATGCAATTCTGTTTGGAAAATCAGTGTTCTATATATTGGTAAATCAAGAAAAAATATTTTCGTTGGTTAAATTGAGACCACATTTTTGGTGTAAGAGGGGGGATGGATTTATTTTTTATATACTTACACAGCGCTTAACATCAGGGCCAGTTGACTTGTCCGAGACAAGTGAGTTGATAAATCGGTTGTTTTTATTTATTTACCCAAATTGACAAGTCACTTTTCCAAACAAAAATGATAAAATCTGAATGAGTTTATAAATCGGTTGTTTTTAATTATTTGCTCAAATGGACGAAGTCACTTTCAAACAAAAAATTATAAATTCTGAATGAGTTTATAAATCGGATGTTTCTATTTATTTGCCCAAATAGACTAGTCACTTTTTCAAACAAAAGTGATAAATTCTGCCTGTTTTTCGGCAGTTTGAAATAACCCTCGCACTAGAGATCGTCGCCATATATTCTCCCTTGTGCGTAGCAGTCGTTGACAATCTAGCATGCCTTTGCAAACACCTTTGTCGCACAAATGCAATTTTGGTTCCGACTAATACTTATATTAAAACACACCACTGCATTATTTTCTTTGTCCGACCACTGCATTCTAAGCTTCTAAGAGAATGGAAATTATTGTTGATCAAGTACAGACCAATTATCATGGTAGGCCTATGTTACTATAATCAGTCAGGTGTGACCGAGCTGTTGATTATGAGGGATCCTCATTATGGTTGGATGTGTTTTAAGTCAGTTAAAACCCTCGGAACTCTACATTCTTAGCCGTGGAAAAGGCATCGGCCTTCGGCCCTGGCCTTTTCCACAACTAGGAATGTAGAGCTCCTCGGGCTTTATCCTATACATAATTCGTCCAGCTTATACAGTTATACTCGTACAGCGTGTTGCGGAAGAGTGACGGCTTCTGCAGCTGACGCCAGCCAATGCATTTTAGGCTAATTGAAATACTTCTATTTATGCATGTATCTATATGTCGACGTATTATGTTGAAAGGGCTCGACCAAAAACAATACAGATTTTATTGTTACTTTTATGCCTATTCTGGTCATCGTATCGTATCGTATCGTATCGCATCGCATCGCATCGCATCGCATCGCATCGCATCGCATCGCATCGCATCGCATCGTATCGCATCGCATCGCATCGCATCGCATCGCATCGTATCGTATCGTATCGTATCGTATTATATCGTATCGTATCGTATCGTATCGCATCGTATCGTATCGTATCGTATCGTATCGTATCGTATCGTATCGCATCGTATCGTATCGTATCGTATCGTATCGTATCGTATCGTATCGTATCGTAACGTATCGTATCGTATCGCATCGCATCGCATCGCATCGCATCGCATCGCATCGTATCGTATCGTATCGCATCGCATCGCATCGCATCGCATCGCATCGCATCGTATCGTATCTGTCGTTCCATATCGTATTGTGTCATATCATATCGCATCGTATCGTGTCGTATAATATCGTATCGTATTGTATCATAATATATAATATTCATAATATATCGTGTCGTAAGTTTTATATCGTGTCATATGGAAGATGTTATGGTTCTTGGTATTCTTTGTATCATATCGTACTATAAATTGCAGTTTTGTAGCGTATCGTATAGATTATATTGTCGCAATTTATCATTTTCAAAAAGGTAAGATATCTTGTTATTACATCCCCAGTATTTTAGGCTGCGTCATTTTTTTCATTATTATATTATAATACATGAAGGCTATCTGTCAATAAAATATTAATCTATGATCGACGTATTTGGTTTCTTTTATAATTATCTCTAAATCGCAGATCCTATAGATATAAATAATATGTAGATATAATAGTGAAAGGTTTGTTAAATCTGATAAAAGACAATCATTAAATCTATATGACACGACAAGGTCGAGGCAGCTTCTGGGTCATATTTGATCGTATGGTTTTCAACTCCTTTTTTGTCCTTTATCACGAGAATCAAGTCTTTGACCCTCAGAACGCTGAAACATATTTTTGTGTAAACCATGGAGACCAAAGGGTATTTTCAGTTTGAAATCATCATAAATGTCTTAGATAGCTCTTTCCGCTTCATTTCAATATCTATGTTATGGGTCTCAATACCTATTTTATGGGTCTACGGCCATTATAAATATTTATTTTTTTTCAGTGCGGGGATCGACTTCAGAATCTGACGTCCATAGAAATGATAGACGTCTGATTCTGAATGGCCTACCCGGATATGTTTACCATGGAAGAAAATGTGAAAGCATTTTAAAATATAGTCGACAACTAGCAACAAAATGATATGATGCTGTAAAATCACCCTTTCATCCCGAAAAGTGGTAAATAAGGGTAAGATGTGACTGATATTTGACTTAGTATACTTAGATTCATAAAATTGGTATCTAGATATATGTTTTAGCATCCGAGGAAAAATAATGAAGCTATTTTAAGTTTAAGTTTAAGCTCATTAACATAAACTCTAATTAACTGTTTTATTTTGTAATTAATAATCTACTTTATACGAAAAAATATTTTTTGCGACTGCAAAGGTGGTTAAAAAAGAATACAACATCATATACAATTTTTTTTGTGATTAATTGGGTGATGGTTAGTTTTTCTTTCAATTAGGTCTACACTTTTTTGTTTGATGCTAGGGTCAACAACTTTATAATGTTCTTTATAGGACAAATAACTAGATACCAATTTTATGAATCTCCGTCAAAGTTATGTTTTTTCTCCTAATTTCCATTATTTACCACTTCGGGAATGAAAGGGTTGTTAAAAATTGCTATGAGTAATTGTAATGGATTCCTCAGGTGATAAGACATAAGTTAAAATACAAATGTTGTAACTCTAAGTCATGGTTGTCACCCCTCATTTTACCCATATATACCACTTATGGAGAGGAAAGGGTGGTTAAAATTAGATTTAAAAATTGTTGTTGGTAAATAAAGGGAGGTCGCCATATTTTGAAAGTTAAAAAAAAAATTATCCGATGCTAGATACACATTTTATGAATCTAGGCGAAATAGATCATAATTATGGTTGTTACCCGGCCCTATTTTACCATATTTACCACTTTGGGGGATGAAAGTGTGCCTAAAAATTATTACAAATATTTTTATTGGATTCCGCAGGGGCATAAACATATGTTTAGATACAAATTTTATGAATCCAGATTAAATAGTTTCAAAGTTATCGTTATTATACCCTTTATCACCCATATTTACCCCTTTATTACCACAATTTCGGGCACCAATATCAGGGGGGTCTTAGAGGACTTTTGATATGTTTTTCTATGTTGTCTCAACATTATATCCTGAAATTTTCAGCTTGGTACGAGTTTGTTCAAGATTTAGACCAATACCCCGACGTTATATGATTGTGTATCGTATTCAGGTAGACCCCTATTTCTGAAATATTGCTCGGGTTTGTGTGGATACAATGCAGCTTATCTGTCGATTAATCAGATAAAAGTATTTTAAAAAAAATGCTTAGTAGACATTTTTTCAATGATTTTTATATCTGATTACAGATGTAGTGTATCTACATCATCAGCATCATCAGTATAAATCCATTCTCACACAAAAGCTGGCTTCATATCCGGAATAATTACCTCGGGGAGAATTGTGACTGGTTTGGTTTACAGCGGCTCCAGTGGTGATCACACACGAAGTATCTTCGATAGTACTTCGGTATTAAATTCGGTATTACTGTGGTAATATTTCGGTATTGCAATACCCTGTTATGCTCACAAATACAAGGATTTGAAACTGTTTTTACCACGCCCTGACATCACACATACCCCTTCTGGAATTACCCACATTGTTTCCATTTTGATCATTCGTGGACTACTTTATGTGTACTTTACAGCCAGATTTGTCTTCGCTTCATAACTAACTCCAGGGGCGGATTAATAAGGTCGCATCGCAGCCGCATCGCAGCTTTCCAGCCAACATCACAGCTAACAACACAGCCGCATCGCAGCCGCATCTCAGTCAGCATTGCATTCGCATCGCAACTGACATCGCAGCTAACATCACAGCCAGAATCACAGCCGCATCGCAGCCAGCATCGCAGCTAGCATTGCATTCGCATCGCAACTGACATCGCAGCTAACATCACAGCCAGAATCACAGCCGCATCGCAGCCGCATCGCAGCCAGCATCGCAGCTAGCATTGCATCCGCATCGCAACTGACATCGCAGCTAACATCACAGCCAGAATTACAGCCGCATCGCAGCCGCATCGCAGCCACCATCGCAGCTAGCATTGCAGCCAGCATCGTATTCACATCGCAGCTAATAACTTAGTGAGCATCGCAGCTAGCATCGCTGCCAGTGTCGCAGCCACCATCGTGGCTAACATCGCAGCCAGCATCTCAACTAACATCTCGATTGTCTCAGCTGTCATCGCAGCCAACATCGTAGCCGCATCGCAGCCAGCGTCGCACCAGTGCCGATAATGTGTGAATGAAAACAAGACTGGACTTTATGTGTGAATGAAAACAGGGCTGGACACCAGACTTGCTCTTCACTGCTGATTGAACACCGAATTAAGTGACATTGTGAAAAGTCCATCCATCACAGCTGACGTCATCCAACCACGTGAGTAAATCAGAAAATTACCAGCGGTTATTTAGTTGTAATTTAAATGCATTTTATACATAATATAAAAACCCATATTTATACATAATATGGGTACAATAAGGTCAGTAACGATTGTAAATGTTCAGAAATTTTATCGTAGAATCTGTAGCATCAATGCTACGTTTTGATGTCAGCTCAGCTACAGCTCTCGGTACGTCGTAGCCAGAGCTGTAGCTGAGCTAATGTCAAAATAAATATTAATGGTACAGATTCCATTAATTAGGGTTAGGGTTAGTTATTTTGACTCATGTCAGCTCAGCTCTCGCTACGACGTAGCCTGATGTCAAAACTATTGATGGCCTAGTGTACGGATAGTGCCCTCCTTACTACCAATAGTTATTTTGACGTCATGTCAGCTCAGCTCTGGCCACGACGTAGCCAGAGCTAAGCTGACCTGATGTCAAAAGTATTGATATCACACTATTGATGGCCTAGTGTACGGATAGTGCCCTCCTTACTACTGATAGTTATTTTGACGTCAGGTCAGCTCAGCTCTGGCTACGACGTAGCCAGAGCTGAGCTGACCTGACGTCAAAACTATTGATATTAAATTATTGATGGTCTAGTGTACGGATAGTGCCCTCCTTACTACTGATAGTTATTTTGACGTCAGGTCAGCTCAGCTCTGGCTACGACGTAGCCAGAGCTGAGCTGACCTGACGTCAAAACTATTGATATTAAATTATTGATGGTCTAGTGTACGGATAGTGCCCTCCTTACTACTGATAGTTATTTTGACGTCAGGTCAGCTCAGCTCTGGCTACGACGTAGCCAGAGCTGAGCTGACCTGACGTCAAAACTATTGATATCAAATTATTGATGGTCTAGTGTACGGATAGTGCTCTCCTTACTACCAATAGTTATTTTGCCATCAGCTCAGCTCAGCTCCGGCCTCGGCCAGAGCTGAGCTGACGTCACAATAACTAATCATCGATATTCATCACTAATCACAGGGACTGTGTACATGGGTGGGCATACAGCAAATTCCATTTTAGGTGCAATTTTACCTGTGTATAATTCAGCCAAAGGGTCTTCAACGCTGGCTCACCATCAAACCAGCATTGGTTCTACGTCTACTGCCTGTGGACGTTTCAATGATTGGCAGAAGAGTCAATGACCCGAATGTCACAAAGTCATGACTCAATCCACATGGGAACATAGGCTGAAGACTGAATGTTGTATGCATGTGAATGGTAATAAATATATTATTATATAATTTCATTTCAACTATATATATTTAAGATTATATGATAATATCATTTTGTGTCACATTTAATGATTAAAATACCCCTGTACAAAAAACCTAATGTGCTACGTATCACTAATCGTACTTGTTATAATGGCATCTTTTAGAAATACTTCAGGGAATCCCTAAACGCGACCGGCCAATGAGACCGGAACCTTCAAGCCACACCCCTAAATTGAATCAAATTGAGGCTGGCCAATCACAACCTAAAAACCAGAGCCCAGTTTCTGGCCCAATATGTAGTCACAGGGCCAGTGGTCAGGCTAATCGGAACACTACTACGACTGGGCGGAGAATATGGCTGGTGGTGGGCTGGATGGGTGGATGTCTGGATGCGTGGATAGATGGGTGGATGGATGGGTGGATGGATGGGTGGATGGATGGCTGAATAAATGGGTGGCTGAATAGATGGGTGGATGGATGGATGGATGGATATATATAGTAACATATGTAAAAATTGTAATTGGAGCATGAATAAATGAATTCGAAGTTTTGAATTTTGATGGATGGGTGGATGGATGGGTGGTGGTTGGCTGACTGACTGGGTGGTTGGCTGGATGGATGGATGGATATGAAGATGAATGGATGGATGGATATGAGGATGGATGGATGGATGGATGGATGGGTGGATGGATGGATGGATGGTTATATTAACAGATGTAATAATTGTAATTGGATAAATGAATTTGAAGTTATGAATTTTGATGGATGGGTGGATGGATGGCTGGTGGTTGGCCGGCTGACTGGGTGATTGGCTCGATAGATGGGTGGTTGGCTGGATGGATGGATGGGTGGATGGATGGATGGATGGATGGATGGATGCATGGATGAATGGGTGGATGCATGCATGGATGGATGAATGGTTATATGGGTGGATGGATGTATGGCTGATTGGCTCCCGTTGGTAGAAAACAGATAATACAGGAAATATCAAATTGTAGAACGGCACTATTGCTGCTAAAAAACAAAGAGAATCGTCTGCACAACTCGATTATTTTTCTATTATTAAAAAGTACAATTAATTGACAAAAATAAATTTCGCTAATTTTGATTTCAGGCAATAAGATATAAATTTATATTAATTAAGCTAATGTATTTTTACACCTAAGGTTATTTAGGCACATGCAGAATATTGGGCCCATGTGTCGAAACCCATCTGTATACATCAACAGAACCGAGTATATATAGTATGTAAAAATGTATGGATGTAGAAACACGTACTGCCAAAAGGAAGTATCTGCTTACTTTACAAGTTAGCAGATAGGCCTACTGCCTTCTGGATTTGCTCGACAGCGTACATCTTAGTAGGCCCTATAATTAGGCCTATATTTTAATTGTGTGCATACATGTATCTCTATAGTATATATAAATAGTGTTGATTTTAATGTGGTTCAAAAATAGTTTTGATTCTGATTGATGCTGGGAATTGTGACAATTTTTAAGGGATCATAATACAAGCCTTCCCTTTATCCTGAGACTTTTATCGGTATCAGCCCTTCTCGCACTCATGCTTTTTGATTCACTGCGAGACACTCTCTCCTATACGCTTCACTGTTCAGTTTAATTTTGTCGTTTCAGATAGATATTCTTACGAGAAAATACAAGCCGCATCATTGGTAAGGCGAGATGGGCTCATCTCAGCACAAGTCTCCACATTAAACCCTCGCCTAAAGGCCCGGGCTTTATGTGGTGACTTGTGCTGAGATGAGCCCATCCCGCCTTCACTATGGTGCCGTACGCATATAATATCACATTCTTACTGTCTTTTGGACTGTAATGTATGACATTTATGTCATATGTGACAGTGTGATTTCATCGTGTTTGACCCCCGCTCACTCGTAAATATTTAATATTGTGGGGAGCCTCCGTGTGACCGAGAGGTAGCGTGCTCGGCCCCAGACTGCCAGAGCTCCTGTGTCTGGAGGGCAGTGTCATCTCATCCATCTCACCATTCGCAGGAGGTTCTCCGGCCCAGTTTAGCTTATATGTGCACAAAGGTGGCACAAAACCCCATTCATTTAATCTTGATCCTGTGAGAAAATACAAACGTCAGTTTTCGTGCGATATGGGATTCTATCATTTTAATGTTCGCACCTTTAGATTCATCTAACGAGTGCTGTATTTTTCCATATTGGACTCTAATGAACACCGTTCTCCTACCTTATTCTCCAGATACACATGGGTAGCCTACACAAGGAGTACCTCCCCCCCCCCCCCCCCGCGTGTCACTGTCTGTACAGTATACAGATCTCACAGAGTGACTTTGTTTTTACTTCTGCTGCATAAAAAACATCCAGACGTAAACATGTAGAGCGGCGTATACAACCCACCGCCAGGAGCAAGGGGGCGTCTCATACAACCATACCAGAGCCTTCCCCCTTCCCCCCAGGAGCAGGGGGCGTCTCAAACAACCCACTGCCAGGAACAGGGGGCGTCTCAAACAACCCACCGCCAAACGCAGGGGGGGGGGGGAGAAGGGGCGTCTCAACTCTTTACCCGATAGGTCCGTATGATTTTTAAATGGTGTTAATTTGAGTGCGGTAAATTGAAAAAATCCAATGAATAAGCATGACAGGGTGTGAGCATAACTTCTGATTCAAATTGTGTTTGTTGAAGTGATTTTATCCACGTTGCTGTTTCATCAAGGAAAAAGAACGAAATTCTATAGATTCGTAGATCTTAATGTACGAGGCGCGCAGAGCCGAGGATATTCTGATCTACGAATCTATCGTAATTGAGTTCTTTCTTCGACTTAAAATACACAAAATAGGTACATGTATTCTAAGAATTGATAGATAAAATAGTCAGTGTGGTTAACCAAGAAACATTAGGCATGTAGCCTAGTGTCATGGTAAAACCTGCATAATAATAACTGTACCCGCCCGGGCCAGTATAAAAATAACAGTAGATTCGTAGATTCGAATCTACTGTTTTAACAATAGACTGACGTCACCGGTGTATTTTAACGGTAGCGAGACACAATTTATGTCAAATGAGTGACATGGTAAATTCTATGTTTTCTGACAGTTTGAGCCACTCTTCCATTGGTCGCGTAAGAATACTATGCTTCGTTTTAATGCAATTTGGGATGTTTATTTATTTTTTATAAATAAAAGTCTTTTTGACATTTTGAAGCTGGAAATTCCATCAACAATGGAGTCCCAGGTGTAGTGGTTAGGTCTACCTGTCCGTCACGCAAGAGCTCGCTGGTCGTCCCCCGATTCGGAATTTTGTTTTCAAAAAGCTAATTGTTTCTTCCCTGCTCGGGCGGGGGCCCTCGGGTAGTGGTTAGCACCGCTGCCTTTCACGCCAGAGTTCGGGGTTCGGTTCCCGTTCTCTGCGGTTTGAAAGAAACAAAACATCTTTCTTCCCCATCCACGTGTGAAAGTCAGTATTGTGGGGAGCCTCCGTGACCGACAGGTAGCGTGCTCGGCCTCAGACCGCCAGGGCTCGAATTTCGAATCCTGTGTCTGGAGGACAGTGTCATCTCATTCATCTCATCATCCTCAAGAGGTTCTCCTGGCCCAGTTTAGCCTATATGTGCACAAAGGTGGCCTAAAGCCCGATTCAGTTCATTTCATTTCTTCCCTGCTCACTCGTGAAGCTTCAATACTGTGGGGAGCCTACGTGACCAAGCGATAGCGAGCTCGGCCTCAGACCGCCAGGGCTCGCATTTCGCATCCTGTGTCTGTAGGGCAGTGTCATGTGATGCATCTGACCATCCTCAGGAGTTTATCCTGGCCCAGCTTAGCCTATATGTGCTCATACATTCTCAATGTCAAAGAGTTGCCCACATTTCCAGTCAACATGTTGTTTGTCTGAAGAGGCAGTGATAAATCCTAGAGGGACTCATCCAGTACAGACGTAACCCGATGTTGTTTTAATGTTGGCCCACCGTCTTTTCCCACGCTGTCCCAATACTAAAACAACATCGGCTCAAGGTCTCGTGTTTTTGGGTGGTGGTGACAGCATAGAAAAAACAACTGGTAGAACTATATAGGCCTAGATATGTTATTCTCTGTCTGTATTGTGGCGAAATGTGGGGCGGGTGCAGGGTGTGTGTGTGTGTGTGTGTGGGGGGGGGGGGGGGGTTGTGTGGTACTGTGGTTCTCAGCAAACACGACACATCTACCTAATGATTCCCCAATGTTGGGCCAACGTCGTAGACGGTGGGCCAACACTGGTTAAACAATGGCTAGATGTGTGTGTTTGCTGGATAATTCCTTCCTCTTACAGTCGTAAATATTCAATGTCATGTGGACCCTCTGTGACCTAGAAGTAGCGTGCTCGACCTCAGACCGCCATGGTCCGTAGTTCGATTTCTGTTTTCGAGAGTAGCGTCATCTGATTCATTTCGCAATTCTCAATGTGTTCTCTTGACCCAATTTAGCCTATATCTTGTACTAGGTTGAGCTTATGCCCACATTATTTCTCTCATCAATTTTAACCTGTGTGCTTCTGAATTGTTTGCCCATTTTTTTCGTTCATTCGAAGCTGGAATTGTTGACGCAATTTCCAGCTTCAAATGACGAAAAGTATTTATATTTATGAAAAATAGACATCTCCAATTTTACAGTATTGGATTAACTAAGCATGGACCTAAAACTATTTGACCAAATTTAGTGATATTTCTATCGATCTAAAACATGCTTGAAAGCATATAAAATAATATACAGTACCAGTAGCTCAAAGCCATCTATCTCTACATGTACCCTTTCTGCTATATACCGTCATTAACCATCATCATCCTCTTAAGTTAATTTATTTGATTTTTCAGCCACTTGAAGTTGTGTCTCACTACCGCGAACCACAACTTCAAGTGGCTGAAAATTGATCACATTTGTTTAATTTAAGCACAAATATTTGCAAATCCTGATGTTCAGACACACATGTTATTCCCAATAATAGTGATTTGGTCGACTAATAAAACCGTCAATAATCGTGATCAGCACGATAAGGGCTGAGAACACCCATAAAACGTTTTGTTCTAAGAGGACATAAACAATATTTTGCTCATATACCAGCGAAATGACAGAGATGGCATTGGCTGGTCATGGCAACTTGTATGATATGCGAACTGACTGTCAATTTGTTACGGGGTAAAAGACAATACCTGTTCCCCAGGGGCGGATCCAGGATTTTGGAAAGGGGGTGGTTGCGATGGCAAAAATAATCATTTAGGTTTCAACCAATGTAGTCAATATTTTGTGGACTTGAAATTTATTATAAATTTACTGGGGTAGGACCTCAAATTGGTGCACTACCCCAGTAAATTTAGAACTATCCGTCAAATAGCGACGTTGGTTGGTCCAACATTGTACGAATGCTTTACAAATGTTTTACTGGGCGCCACCCCAGCAAACACAACATTCGTACAACGTCAGCTCAACGTCTTCGACGTTGGTCCAATATTGTACGAATGTTATACAAATGTTTTATTTTTAGGCCTACTGGGCGCGACTGACTCCCATATCCCCCCCCCCCAGTTTCAAAGAAAAATAATTTTATCTTGTTCCAGCATGACTCATTTTATATATTGTGTTAATCTGTCATTGCCCTCTTGTAATCTGTTGATCTCTTATCTTCTATTTCTGTATTCTTTCATTTCCGTATCGCAGTCTAAGAATGTCGTTACCATGCATGCACCTTCTGCTCACCAACGCCATTTCAAGAACAATCAAATGATCAGAGAGTAACCGTCATATACTGTAGATCTGCTAATATTCGCGAATTTTCGCGAGGAGGACAAATTTGCGAATTTAGGAATATCGCTAAATTATTATTATTATAATAGCGCTATTTATCATCCAAATTGATAATTCGCAAATTCTAGACTTCGTGAAAAGTCCTAAAATCACAAATTTAAGTACGCGAAAATTACCAGATCTAAAGTATCGTATAACGCCTAGATGCTGTATCATGTGGTAAAGCGGAATATATTTGGCCAAATCTTGAAATAAGGGATTACAATATCTTTAATTACATCAATTCTGCCCATTATTAATATTGACAGTTGTGTACAGTACTGTTCTCAATACATGCATCAGAAATCAGGGAATAATTTGTTCAAATAATAAATAAATCAGCTATGCAGCCTTGCATGTATACCATCATCATCATTCAAAAAACTACAACACCAGTCATTAGTGCGTAGCTATCGCCCCTAATTCTGTAGCAAATTGCTCTGCTACACCAGACAAATTATTTTGCAGCAAAATTATTTCTAAAGAAAATTACGTATATAGTATATCCAAGGAAATGGTACATCACCATGGAGCCTGTAGTGTCAGCATAATTATATAATGTAGATCTGGTAATATTGGCGATGTTTTCATTTTCGAGAAATTTCTCGAGGACAAATTCGCGAATTTAAGAATCTCGCAAAAAATATTATTATTATAGCGCTTCTATGAATTGATATTAAGCGTATTCTAGACTTCACGAATAGTTCTAAAGTCACAAATGCGCTGAAATCTAAACACGCGAAAATATTCAATGTATCTGTCAAAATATCTGTTAGAAATACAGCCTTTAGGAAGGACTGGTAAACGAATCTTGTATGTGGTGGTGGTGGCGTAGTTAAATATATAAATATAAATAAATACACACTATCAATATGAAACCACAGTTGTTTGTTGTGGTTTTATAAAGCGCCAAGTTAAATCATTTAAATTTTCACCCACTTGAAGTTTGTGTCTCGCTAGTTGTGTATCGCTACCGCGAGCCACAACTTCATCAAGTGGGTGAAAATTACTCATATTTATTTAATTTGCGACCAAACAATTTGCAAATTTTCATGTTAAAACACTCCTTTCATTCCCAATAACAGTGATTTGATCGGCTAATAAAACAAACTAAATACCTTGCAAAGTTAAAAAAATTCCAGACATCCAAAATAAATTTGGATAGAGCTCATCCCATGCACCCACCCCCCTATCTAAACTTCGACGCGATTTATGTGGATTTTATTGTTTTTTCCAATTTTCTGTTTTCTATCCAAAATGGCCCTGGACCCACCCACCCACTTCCAAATTTTTTTTGATGTTTGGAATTTTTTAAAACTTTGCAACATCCCTTAGCATGCTTATCGGACAATGTGAGATTGCACATCCCAGCAAGCACAAGATATTTGTATAATATTTATACAAATGTTTTGTGTTTGCTGGGATGTGAAATTACACATGTTAATAATAAATTGCACAGTCGATAATAATAAAAGTGGGAATCTGAGTGTGGGAGAAATCAAGAGAAATACAACATTTAGCATCTAGAAGGTGAAACCACATTCGTTTGTGGTGGTTTAATTTGGAAACACAGCCTTTAGCGACCAGAATGTTAGCCCGCAGCCTTATTTGTAGTAATTTGATATGGAACTGCAGCCTTTAGCACGCAGAATGTTAAACCTCAGCCTTATTTGTAGTGATTTGATATGAACCTACAGCATTTAACGACCAGAATGCTAAACCCCAGCCTTATTTGCAGTAATTTGATATGAACCAAGCCTTCAACGACCCGAATGTTAAACCCCACCTGCTGAGTTAATTTATTTAAAATTTCAACCACTTGAGGTTGTGTCTCGCTACTGCGATTCACAACCTCAAGTGGTTGATAATTACTCATATTTGTTTAATTTGAGACTAAGCATTTACAAATATTGGTGTTTAAACAGTCATTTCATTCCCAATAACAATGGTTTAATCGCCTAATAAAACAAATTAAAAACGACAATAGTCGTGATCAGCAGCCAGATGGTTAAACCGCAGTCTTGCTGGTGGTGGTTTTATGGGCGATAAAGTAGTGGTTTGCCGGGTTGTTGGCTTTTCGCCACATTAACGCCTCTTAATTTAAGGTAATGACAATATATACCTCCCACTAACACTAGATAGAGTTACAGACCCTCCACCAACCGGCGCAAGTATGGTATTCTACCCCCTAATTTAAATATTAACTGAACGACGGCGATGATTAGCCGATCTGGTCATGGGATCGGCTGAGGCACTCTTTCATTGGTCGGTGCTCGACACATGGCCGGATACTGTTCCCATTTTCACGTATAATAATCCTATCAGTGTCACATTATAAAGATATATTTTATATATGGTCACGGAAATATTAATAAAGACACAGAAAACGTCTAGTAGACATCAGTGCTCTGGGGGTTAAGCGCCAGAAAACGTCTAGTAGACATCAGTGCTCTGGGGTTAAACGCCAGAAAACGTCTGGTAGACATCAGTGCTCTGGGTGTTAAACGCTAGAAAACGTCTGGTAGACATCAGTGCTCTGGGGGTTAAACGCCAGAAAACGCCTGGTAGACATCAGTGCTCTGGGGGTTAAACGCCAGCAAACGTCTGGTAGACATCAGTGCTCGGGGGTTAAACGCCAGAAAACGTCTAGTACACATCAGTGCTCTGGGGGTTAAACGCCAGAAAACGTCTAGTAGACATCAGTGCTCTGGGGTTAAACGCCAGAAAACGTCTGGTAGACATCAGTGCTCTGGGGGTTAAACGCCAGAAAACGTCTGGTAGACATCAGTGCTCTGGGGGTTAAACGCCAGAAAACGTCTGGTAGACATCAGTGCTCGGGGGGTTAAACGTCAGAAAACGTCTGGTAGACATCAGTGCTCTGGGGGTTAAGCGCCAGAAAACGTCTAGTAGACATCAGTGCTCGGGGGTTAAACGCCAGAAAACGTCTAGTAGACATCAGTGCTCGGGGGTTAAACGCCAGAAAACGTCTGGTAGACATCAGTGCTCGGGGGTTAAACGCCAGAAAACGTCTAGTAGACATCAGTGCTCTGGGGGTTAAACGCCAGAAAACGTCTGGTAAACATCAGTGCTCTGGGGGTTAAACGCCAGAAAACGTCTGGTAGACATCAGTGCTCGGGGGTTAAACGCCAGAAAACGTCTAGTAGACATCAGTGCTCGGGGGTTAAACGCCAGAAAACGTCTGGTAGACATCAGTGCTCTGGGGGTTAAACGCCAGAAAACGTCTGGTAGACATCAGTGCTCGGGGGTTAAACGCCAGAAAACGTCTAGTAGACATCAGTGCTCGGGGGTTAAACGCCAGAAAACGTCTGGTAGACATCAGTGCTCTGGGGGTTAAACGCCAGAAAACGTCTAGTAGACATCAGTGCTCTGGGGGTTAAACGCCAGAAAACGTCTGGTAGACATCAGTGCTCTGGGGATTAAGCGCAGTGTATTTTTTGCTTGTAATCTTTCCCGCCCTGATCGTGATCATCTTGACTATATCAGATTTTCGTCGTATTTTTATGACCTTACAATTTCCTAATCAACGGTTTATTTTTCACCTGACCTTCCCGCTCTCGCTATTGACACCCGAGTCCGGCGACGACCGACAATTATACAATATTTTTTCAACATTCATTTTTGCTTCCACGCAACACTCACCGCCGGTGATCGTGGACTTAATCAACAGTTACAATGAAAAAATGAAAAAAATACGATTACAAGGTCAGAATATTCTCGAAAACGAGTTTTAAAACTAAATGGTTTTATAAAAAGGGGAAAAAGCATATAATTGGAAATAATTACTCGTTTTATTTGAATAAGGTGAAGCAAACAAAGAAATACACTACAACATCTTCCGTGCGGAACCGATTTCAGGTGTCATAATCTGACGTCTATAGACGTCTGCAGAATTTGATTCTGACGTCTAAAGTCGATCCTCGCCCTGTATAATGGCCGTAGATTATTATTTTTAAATTGTTTTATTACCAGGTTAAATCACAGTTATTGAAAATGGTATGAATGCTTAGACATCAAGATTTGTGAATGTTTAGTCTCAAATTCAACAAATACGAGTAATTTGCACCCACCTGAAGAACTTCAGGTGGGTGCAAATTTAAATTGTTTAATTTAGCCGGTTAACCCTTTAACCGCAAAATTATTTAATCTGAATTTTCACCCACTTGAAGTTGTGTCTCGCTGACGCGATCCACAACTTCAAGTGAGTGAAAATTATTCAGATTTGACAAAATGGAGGTCAACTGTTTTTAAATATTGCTGATTGATGTCACATTGTATCTTTAACATGTTTAAAAGGTGGTACTTATTGTGCTAATAAAAAATGAAAACCGAATATATTCGGCACCGGCGGTTAAAGGGTTGGGGGGTGATATTGAATATTGAATCTCCTCAGATGAGATATGTCACCTGAGCTGATACAAATAAAAGAAATATTGATGCCGTTTTATATTCGCTAGATTCGAAATTTTCAAAGACGAAAAAATATTTTCTTAAATCTTATATATGTTAGAGGAACTAGCCCACGCCCAAGTTTCAACCATGGTTGGCAAAAATTTCATATAAGAATACTATACATGGTCCACGTAATTCATTCTATTTTGCAAAATTGCACCCTAAACCACGTGGTACTGTAGGAGCTACTAGGACAACAAATAACCGCACACTTAGCCTGATTAGGTGTAACATTAGATATGGTCAGACTCTGCTTCCACCTGGCGTATGAACCTTGGGAACTCGTGAAAAAAATACATAATATTTAAAATTTAATTATCTCATTAGATAATGTGTATACTGCATGGCGAACACCGTACTAACGATTTTTGGGATCATTTGTTACGGTTTTTTTTGTTAGTTCCAAAGACTGTGTTTTTACAGATCACTGTAAGATAAGTAGCATCAATGTATTTCGTGGTGCTCGCGGTCCGACCAACACTAACTCGCGCAATCGCATGATGGAATCTGCTGACCTCATGAGTCACGTAGTTGTTTTTTAATGCACGTTTTATACCTAGTCCTTGTTAATTCGTCTGTTCTGTGTATCTATATCAGCCGAGTATCACATTACGCGTATTACACGTCCCAGGGTCATATATACCCGTATGTCAGTTAGCAATGACGACACATGTTGGTGGAATGCTGGGCCAACGTTACAGTGTTTGCTGGGATGTCTGTTTGCATTTGTTTATTTATCTGTGAAAAAAGACGAGACAAAGAAATGTAGAATATGGTGGCGTGCTGGTGAATGTTGATTACGTCATGGAATTTATCACAAACTTTTATCCGCCGAGACCAGATCCGTGGGGTTTGATCGATTCTACATAACCCTTACAACACTGAAACATTTGTATATAAACCATGGCGACCAAATGTTCTTTTCAATTGCAAATAACTCTTTTTAGCCCGCCTTTTATTTTTCAATTGAAATTCTGCGGCGTTGGCGTTAACATTTGCTTGTGACTTGAAAAAAAAGTCTATCATCTATCCTTGTCAAATTTGATATGCATTTTACTAAACTGTTGCAAACTAGACTACTAGAATATGTTGAGCTAAATAAAAAACTCAGTGATAATCAATCCGGATTCCGACCAGGGGGGAGTACATCTGATCATATTTTTGTTATTAAAAGCTTGGTTAATAATTATTTGAAATTAAAAAATTTATTGATTTTGGTGAAGCTTTTGATACTGCTTGTCGAAATGGGTTATTATTTAACTTTCACATTTAGGAACAAATGGTAAATTCTATAAGATTATTATTAAGATATGTATTCCAATACTTCTACAAGTGTAAAACTGCCAAATGGCATTACAAAGTCTTTCAAAACTATCATGGGTATCAAGCAAGGGGATGTCTTGAGCCCACTTTTATTTTGTTTGTACATTGATGATCTGAGATGTTTATTTGATAATACATGCAAAGTTATGTGATGGGTATCTTATTAGGAAACTATTCTTTCATTAGTGTGATATCTCTTGACATTTAAAAATGGCTCTGTCCAAATTCAGAATTGAAAATCACAGTTTACTTATTGAATAGGGTCGTCATTTCAGGCCTAAGATTACATAAGAACTAAGACTTTGTAATATTTGTGATGCTGGTACTATTGATGATGAAATACATTTTTTGATTTTGTGCCCTGTGTTGGATGATTCACGAAGAAAATATAATATTACATTTAATGCTGATTACAATTATACTCCTGACCAGCATTTTATATCTTTATTAACAAGTGAAGATGTCGACATGAATGTAGCCAAATATATAAGAGAAGCATTTGAGAAAAGAGATAGTACCATTATTTGATAATCCACTTAAATTGGTAGACTGTTTGTCTGTTTTTGTTATTGTGGAAATACACTGTAATAAGTGTGAGTTCAATAAACAAATTTGATAGTAACCAGTTCTCGGACAAGTTTAATAATAGCTGCACAAATTCAAAATGGCCAATTTGTTGTCATTTTTCGCATTTTTCGTCAATAATTATACATAGTGGGCGCGATAATTTAAAAAGTTGTTTATATATCCTGCTCAAATTTGATATGACTGTTTAAATTAATAAACAGTTCTCGGACAAATTTAATAATGGCGGCTGGGTACTGTCAAGTGTGCTCTGGTTAAGTTATTTTATTTAAAATTTCAACCACTTGAAGTTGTGTCTCGCTACCTCGACCCACAACTTCAAGTGGGTGAAAAATACTCATATTTGTTTAATCTGAGAACCAAAATGTACAAATGATGATATTTAAACAGTCAATTTATTCCCAATAGCAATGATTTAGTCGGGTAATAAAACAAATTAAAAACGACTGTAGTCGCGGTTAACGAAGAAAGGTTAACCCTTGTGACGTCAAAACACCTTATAACCATGTATAATCCATGGAAACCAAAGGGTTATGTTCAATTTGAAATCATCATAAATGGGTGTACGGTCACCATATATATTTAATTCTTGCAGCGCGGGACCGACTTCAGACCTCAGAATCTGACGTCTATTAGACGTCAGATTCTGACGGTAAAAGTCGGTCTCTGCATTGAAAGGTCTAAAAGCCAATTTATTGGCTAAAACTTTGTTATCAGACATCGAGAATTTAGTTTGATTTGACACAGCATATGGTATATATGATGTGGGGAGGGAAGTCAATCACTATTAGGACGGTATCAAACTGTCATCACACCAGTAGTTGATTTGTGACATTGGAAAATGTGACATCGACATGGACCATCCTTACAAGCTCAGTTTAGCTTATGCAAAAATTGGAATGAATGGGGTTTTAGGTCACCTCTGTACACATGTAGGCTAAACTGGGTCAGGAGAACCTCCTGAGGATGGTGAGGTGAATGAGATGACATTGCCCTTCAGACACAGAATCCGAAATTCAAGCACTGGCGGCCTGACGCCGAGCACGCTACCTCTCGGTCACGGATGTTATGCAACAAAAATGTCTGCGACCTTTCGTGCAATCAAACCACAAAATGTGCTATCAAACACAGTACAATACCATCGAGTTTCATATATTATTTTTTTCTGATTTGTATAATTTTGTGACTATACACAGCAAGTTTGTTATTTTCTTCTCTAATTTCAATTAACAAACTAGCTGTGTATAACTACATTATGAAGTTGCTAGAATTGCAAACAAATTCCATCAAATATTCTTGATTTGTGTACGCACACAGCTTTAACGGATATGTGTTATAATAAAAAGCTGTATGATGAAACTGTACCCCGAAAATATATGGATTATCTTAACAAAAGTAGTTAGGGGGCCACCATTCGATTTCCGGGGGGGGGGGGGTGGAGTTTTTTTTAAATAAATAATTTCGGGCGGACTCTGCGTGAAATAAATAATTTACTTCCAGAACTGTTCTATATAAACATGTAATAAAATGTGACATTTTCAGCGCACCGCTGAGCCCAGTTGAAATAAACAATTTTCCCGCGACAAAAACTCCAGCACCCCCCCCCCTGGATATTGAATGGTGGCCCCCTTATTATTTAAGTGTTTTTCTTATGTTTCTATTAATTAATCCATAATATAATTGCAAGTACGTCTATTCATTGATACATGTTTTATTTAACGTAAACATATTTATTTTAATATTTAGTATCATTGTCATTGTTGTTCATTTTCCTGTAGCATGTTTTTTATGTAATATGTACATTACAAGGTGGTCTCATGCATTCGATTGTTTCAATCTTAATGGAGATCACCTGGCTTCATATGTTCTATTTTAAACAGTACCACATTTTTGTTTATTTATTTATTAGTCATCATGTTTGTAATTTGTTATGGCAAATAATTATGCAAATCAGAAAACAAGCTGATATGTAAAACTCTGTTGTGTTGTACTGTTTTTAATATCTATATATTGTGTTATAAATGGTTACAATTGTTATTATTTGGAATGACAATAAATTAAATTTTGTAAAATGCATGGACTTCCACGTTTTAATTTATTTCTGTGACTTTCTGTGATTTTGCAGTCAATTAATTATCAACTGGTTTTCGTGAACTTAGACCATTTTGTAAGGAGTAAATTACCAATTATGACGTCCCTGTATTATATAAAGCGATTATAAATCAACTCCGTTGTATATCCAGAATTACATTACATATTTTCTTAACCCCTACAGTGCGGGGATCGACTTTAGTCCGGCAGAATCTGACGTCTCTAGACAGATTTTGACGACTAAAGTCGATCCCCGCACTGTAAGAATAATGTGGCCTTAGACCCATAACATAGGTATTCAAATGGATCAGAAAGAGCAAACTAAGACATTTATGATGATGTCAAATTGAAAAAAACCTTTATTCTCCATGGCCTAAACAAAAAATGTCCAGTCTTGTATAAAGGGATATCATTGATACATAAAGTTGCAAACAATATTCCATCAAATATTCTTAAAAAAGTGATTTGTGTAATATGTTTTAAAATAAAAAGCTATATGATGAAACTGTGCCCCGAAAATATATGGATTATCTTAACAAAAGTAGTTATCATTTAAGTGTTTTCTTATGTTTCTATTAATTAATGCGCAATATAATTGAAGTAAAGTATCATGAAAATATAATATTGCGAAATTTTCACGGCTGTAAATGTGTCTACAGAGTTGAACAACCAGACAAAAACAATAAATTTGTCACCACCACCACTGCACCCCCCCTCCCCCTCCCCCTGCCATCGTCTGACGGGGATTTGGGAGAATAGTACCCGGTCTTTGTTGCTTGGCAACACCTGTTATTGTGGGTGTCTGCACCCCGACTGATGTATGAGTCTGACCCCGTCCACGGGTCATCACCATGGTAATGGCTCACAGATCCCAAGGGTCCTGGTAAACATGAGACGTTGAACCAATGCTGGATTAATGTTGGTCAACATTGAACCAGCATTGGTTTGGAGGGGGGGGGGGGCTGGTACGACCTAACTTCGTCAATTGCAGGAAACCAGTTTCATCTCGTCAGTTTGGTCTCGTCAGCATCATTTCGTCCGTTTCGTTTCGTCGATTGCAGAAATCCAAAATAAACTTCGAATTTCGCGTCCCACATCTTTGCGTGCTGTCGTCGCTCCTGCATTCGCGTTGGTCTGTTTTCTGCTTTAATCAACGTTGGCGAAAATTTGAAAAAATATGAGTAAATCTTATTGAAAATCTATCCTATTCTGCCAATTTATTAATGTTAATTCTGTCCATTTATGAATGTTAATTCTTCCTATTTGTTGATGTTAAGTCTGCCTATTTGTTGATGTCAATTCTGCCCATTTATTAGCTCCCGCCGTCACCGTAGGTGAGCGAAGGGAGCTATGGATTCTACCTCCGTTTTTTTTTTGCCTCTTCTTTTGCCTATAACTTTGTGAGAAAATAAGCTAGGATAACAATTTTTGGTATGTGGGTTACTTCCAGGTGGCTAATGGACGGGTTAAAATATTTTTAATCTGAATCCAATACGCAAGGTTGCAGAGGAGAAAATGATGATGTGACGGCGTTGGGCCGTTGGGCCGTTGGGCCGTTGGGCCGTTGGGCCGTCCGTAAACAATTCGTTTCCGGAGCATATCTCTGAAAGTACTTGTCCGATTGTCTTCAAATTTTACACACAACACCCCTAGGGGGTCTAGTTGTGCCTTTTGGGGTATTTGAACTTTGACCTACTTCTGGTTCAGAACTATGACCTATTTAGACGTTTTGACGCGCACTTCGTTTCCGGAGCAGATCTCGAAAAGTACTGGGCCGATGACAGTCATATTGCACATACATGTTCTCTAAGGTCCCTAGTTGTGCCTTTTCAGGTTTTTGGACCTTGACCTTGAAGTTGACCCAGCACTTTGACCTAATTTATAACATCGGTAAATCCGACTGAAAGATTTTGCGGAATATCATGAAAACCGCTCAAGATAGCTACACCATTACTATAAAACAAATTGTGAGGTTTCAGGAGAGGATGCATCTTGAAAAATTTCAAGTCGATAAAATTAAAAATGGCCGCCTATCGGCCATTATTCACCTCGACAGGCCTGATATTGCGGAATATCATGAAAACCGCTCAAGATAGCTACACCATTAATATCAAATAAATTGTAAGGTTTCAGGAGAGGATGCATCCTGAAAAATTTAAAGTTGATAAAATTCAAAATGGCCGCCTATCAGCCATTATTCACCTCGACAGGCCTGATATTGTGGAATATCATGAAAACCGCTCAAGATATCTACACCATTACTATAAAACAAATTGTACGGCTTCAGGAGAGGATGTATTTTGAAAAAAATCTTTTTGTCAAAGTTCAAAATGGCCGCCAATCGGCCATTATTCACTTTCACATGGCCGTTATTTGGTAAACCGTGCTAGATGGCTAGACCATTACTATAAAACAAAATGTGTGATTTCAGGAGAGGATGCATCTTAAAAAAAATTCGACTCGATAAAATTCAAAATGGCCGCTTATCGGCCATTATTCACTTTCAAATGGCCGTTATTTGGTAAACCGTGCTAGATGGCTAGACCATTACTATAAAACAAAATGTGTGATTTCAGGAGAGGATGCATCTTGAAAAAATTCGACTTGATAAAATTCAAAATGGCCGCTTATTGGCCATTATTCACTTTCACATGGCCGTTATTTGGTAAACCGTGCTAGATGGCTAGACCATTACTATAAAACAAAATGTGTGATTTCAGGAGAGGATGCATCTTGAAAAAATTAGACTCGATAAAATTCAAAATGGCCGCTTATCGGCCATTATTCACTTTCAAATGGCCGTTATTTGGTAAACCGTGCTAGATGGCTAGACCATTACTATAAAACAAAATGTGTGATTTCAGGAGAGGATGCATCTTGAAAAAATTCGACTTGATAAAATTCAAAATGGCCGCTTATTGGCCATTATTCACTTTCACATGGCCGTTATTTGGTAAACCGTGCTAGATGGCTAGACCATTACTATAAAACAAAATGTGTGATTTCAGGAGAGGATGCATCTTGAAAAAATTAGACTCGATAAAATTCAAAATGGCCGCTTATCGGCCATTATTCACTTTCACATGGCCATTATTTGGTTACCTCGATAGGCCTGATATCAGGTAAACCGTGCTAGATAGCTAGACCATTACTATAAAACAAAATGTGACGTTTAGAGAGAGGATGCCTTTAAAACACTTTCGACTCAATCGAATTCAAAATGGCCGCCTATCGGCCACTATTTACTTTCACATTGCTGATATGTGGTAAACCGTGTTAGATAGCTGGACCATTACTATAAAACAAAATGTGAGATTACAAGAGAGGATGCATCTTGAAAAAAATTTACTCGATCAAATTCAAAATGGCCGCCTATCGGCCATTATTTACTTTCACATAGCCGGTTTTTAGTAACCGTACTAGATGGCTAGACCATTACTATAAAACAAAATGTGAGATTTCAGGAGAGGATGCATCTTGAAAAATTTTGACTTGATCAAATTCAAAATGGCCTCCTATCGGCCATTATTCACTTTCACATGGGCGATATTTGGTAAACCGTGCTAGATGGCTAGACCATTACTATAGAATGAAATGTGAGATTTCAGCTGAGGATGCATCTTGGAAAATTTTGACTTGATCAAATTCAAAATGGCCCTCTATCGGCCATTATTTACTTTCACATGCCCAATATTTTGCAAACTGTGTTAGATGTTAGTCTATTACTATAAAACAAAATTTGAGGTTTCGGGGGAGGATGCACCCTAAGTTTTTAACTAATTTATATCAAATTCAAAATGACCGTAAATCAGCTATTAGTTAACTCGATTGGCCTGATATCGGGTAAACCATGCCAGATAGGTAGACCATTACTGGGATACTGATTAGGATCATTAATTTCAATGGAGGTTTGCAATCTCTGACAGACTGTCTAGTTCTTATCTTACTCTTAGACTGGGCTTCTTAGACCTAGTTGTCTTGCGTCTTGATTTTTGACCTAGACTAGGACTACATTAATAACCCTATACAAAATTGCTTGAATCAAATTCTAATTCGGAGCGGGAGCTTCTGGACTTATGTAGTCTTGTTAATGTTAATTCTGCCCATTTATTTATTTTAATTCTGCCCATTTGTCAATGTTATTCCTGGCCATTTGTCAATTTTAATTCTGCCCATCTAGTAATGTTAATTCTGCTCATTTAATAATGGTAATTCTGCCCATTTATTAATGTTAATACTGCCCATTTGTCAATGTTAATTCTGCCCATTTATTCATTTTAATTCTACCCATTTGTTAATTCCGCCCATTTGTCAATCTTAATTTTGCCCATTTATTAATGTTAATGATGCCCATTTGTTGATGTTATTTCTGCCCATTTATTAATGTTAATGCTGCCATTTGTTAATGTTAATTCTGCCTATTTGTCAGTGTTAATTCTGCCATTTGTTACTTTGAATACCGAAATATTTAAATACATCAATGATGTTCTGCGAGTCTTATTAGCCAAAAAGAAACAAATCAATAGTTTAGACTAATAGTTTAGACTACCTTATCTCAACGTCCAATAACCACCTATGTTTCATTGTCGCATTTGTGCACCAAATTGGTCGCATTTGTACGCCAAATTTATCGCTTGTGTTCACCAAATTTTTCCTCATTTGTGTATCAACTTTGTTTGTTGCATTTGTGCAACAACTTTCATAATTTCAATGAAATACGTCAACTGGATATTATATGATTCGTCACAATAATACATTTCCAAGTCTTCATTTCATGTAATTCGTCACTTTAGATAATAAAAGGTGTATACAGATAAACCCTGTCATATCCAATGAGAGATTCATTCTCTCGCTTGATAGCGTCACCGTGGAGATGAAAGGGTTCTCTACCACTACACTAAGTGGCAGATACACCCTTTCTTATCCAAACGGACGATATATATATATATCACCCTTTAATACCAAATGGGACGATATAGGCCCAATTACACCCAATTCTCCACTCCAACCTCATAACGAAATAATATTATGATTATATATCATATTTTTTTGGTTAAAGGTGATCTATCACCCCTTATATAGTATGAATAATTTTGTGACAAATAAATCAAAGTTGCCACAAGATGGGGCACAAGTGTTTCCTTTAATATTTTTGCTTGTTTTGTAAAAGCTGGGCATTTTCATTCACCTTGAAAGTAATTCACCTTGAAATTAAAATTTCTACAGCGACTGACATTTCACATCTTCAGGAGGTTCTTTTGGCCCAGTTTAGCCTATAAATTATCTGCACAAAGGTGGCCTAAAACCCCATTTATTTCCTTTCATTTTAGCATCTCACGATGAATGAAAATGACAACAGAAATATGAAAAAAAGTTTATTTCCACAAAAGTCAGAAAAAGTCTACGCCCAGCATTGAACCAACCTCTATTCAATGTGTCGTTTTTCCTGGGATGGCTGGAGCTGTGAAGAGTGTCCTTAACTAATGGCTGCAGGCGGCCTTTGTATAATACATTAGAGAAGGTGATGACAGATATTTGGGATCAACACCAGACTGGTCGGATTCTGGATTGGTCTCTTGCTTTTTATACCTCTGGAGGCATTATGTTGTCGGGTTGTCCGTCGGTCCGTCCGTCCTGGTGTCCGTCCGTCCGTCTGTCCGTCCGGAATTACATTTTTTTCGAATGGAAGGGTAAGGCAGGAAGGGGGATGATCAAGGTCAATTAAAAAAATCAGGCAGGGTGGGCACATAAGGGGGTAAAGCAAATATTTATTTTATTTTAATGTTCTTTCATTTAAAGCAGTAGCCTCTGTGAATTACATTTCTTTCCGGACAGGGAAGGTCATCCGGGGGGGGGGGGGGGTGGCGCGTCAATGCCAATTTGATTTTTTTTTAATTCGAACAAAAAACTAGGGGAGGGGTCAAGGATTTTTTTCTATAACCTCTTCGGATTCCATTGTGTTTAGGTGGGAGGGGGAGGGGTCACAACAAATAATATAAATAAATCTGAACAAATAAGCGGGGGGGGGGGGGTAAAGGTAAATTTATACAAATTTTTTTTCAGTAGCCTCTTCATATATAATAATTTTAGGGTAGGGCGCCACAGGTGGGTCAAACGAATCTGATAATTTACTTTTTTTGCTCCAAAGCACCTTCGAATATTTATTTTGTAGGGGGTCCAGGTGGATCAAAAGCATATTTCTTTTTATTTTGACTGTCTTTTAAAAAATATGTATGGCATCTTTGGTTTCATTTATTTTTGGGTGGGGGGGGAGGTATGATGTAGGTCGAAGGAATGTTTATTTTGACTGTCTCTAAAAAAATTAGGGGGGGGGGCGTTAACAACGGAGTCAACGGAGGCATAGTCATCGACGCAGGCGTCGATACACCTCTCTAGCTTTCCTTTTATTATTAATAAATAAAGCTAAGTGAGGCATGTTGATTTAAAATTGAAAAATAACTCTTTTGGTCTCCATGGTTCATACAAAAATAGTTTAGCATTGTAAGGGTTGAAAACGACTGTAGACGTACTTTGCGTTCAAAGGGTTCTCACACTCTGATGTTGTTACTAACGAATCAATAGATTTGACACATCGTAATACGAATTCATGTGTGTAACAATAAATTCAGCAGACAGCGCTGCCGGCAGAAAAAAAACAAAAATTGCACAAAAACAGCGAACGAAAATCACCAATGTGAAAGGGGTAGCAGCCACTGAGCAATGGGAAGACCCCTAATACAATAGATCGACTATTCTGACGTCTATATTCTGACGTCTACAGTCGATCCCGGCACTGAAAGAGTAAAATATTTATAATGGTCGTAGATCCATAACATAGGTATTTAAATGAAGCAGGAAGAGCTAACTAAGACATTTGTGATGATTTCAAATTGAAAAAACCGTTAGTTTCTTGATTTATATGGCAAAATATTTCAGCACTTTAAGGTTAAAGGGGTAAGAATTACCCAGCAATGCTGGTTAGTTGGTAAGACCCCTATTACAATAGACTTGTTCTGTTTGTAAAATACGAGCCTATTGAATGCTGTAGCTGGTGACACTGTGGACGTTTATATTGGGAGATCTCTCCAAACAGATGGCTAACACATGTACATAATAGTCATGCACCCCCGTGAAATGTCATCTACTTTAATTGCCTCGCCTTCTGTGTTTATGCTTGTTAGGCCACCCATAAAAATATGTTTGTTTCAGATTAACTATTATCAGGAGAAAGGGATGGTTTTTTGTGGAATTGCTAAAAAACTTTCATGGATCTGAAACTTTTCTGATTTTTTTTCATGATCTGTAACATTTTTTTCTGCAGATTGAATAACGTTGATCAGCTATCTTTCGTTGGACACGAATACGAAAAGATAATAACCCTTTGCTTATCAATTACGACAATAGTCCTTGTTAATCTGTTTTATTAGTCAATTAAATCACTGTTATTGGGAGTAAATGACGTAAGATGTGTAAATATGTATAAACAAATATGTATTAACAAATATGAGTGATTTTCAACCACTCTACCGCGATCCACAACCTCAAGTGGTTGACAATTTAAATAAATCAACTTAGCAGGATAAAAGTTGATATGAAGTACATCAGTGCACAATTTTGGCCCAGATTTCCAGTGTGACAATATTAATCAGTGCAAATTAACTTTGCATTTTGATGATATCTAAGATCAGACTTCCCATATTACAGTATATTGATTTTTACTAAAAGCTAGTGTGGTCACAGGATCATGTTCACTTTTAGATTAAAGTACTTAAAAAATATATATATATATGTATATATATATATATATATATATATACTCCCCAAATCATCCTAAACATATTTCCAGAAGGGGTTTTTTTCAGTCACGAGGGAGGTAAAATCGAAACAGGTTTGTTTTAAGTCTTGCCTTACTAATACATAGTAGTTTCAAACATACAGTATAAGATAAAATACTGTGTATTAAGGTCAAAGGAAATGACACAATATATCAAAACAATAGTTGAAAAGCTCTGGATTTTTAGCCCTTACAGCGTGTGGATCGCTTTAAACGTCAGAATCTGTTTTAAAGTCGATCCCCGCGCTGCAAGAGTAAACAAATTTATAATGGCCATAACATGGGTAGGCCTATTCAAATGAAGCGGAAAGAGCTAACTAAGACATTTCTGGTGGTTACAAATTGAAAAAAACCTTTGGTCTCCATGGTTCATGCAAAAATAATTCAGCGCTTTAATCTGTTACTGGTTTAGCCTCCCTTTAGCATTCAAATCGTCATCCTCTACAAGACAATACTATAGTCGTTCGCAATTCGTTTTATAGCCGTTTGAATCACAGTTATAGGAATGAGGTGTGTGTTTAAACATCAAAACTGGCTGATTTTTGTCTCAAATTAAACAAATATATGAGTGAATATCACCCTCTTATAGTTGTGGGTCGCGGTAGCGAGACACGACTTCAAGTCGGTGACAATTTACATTATTTCATTTAACGCTTCAAGCCTGGATTTACCAAAGTCATCTTCATCCACTACAAGCCGCGAATTGCTGTCGCAATTCTCGACTTGTAGTGAATAAAGATGACGTGAAGTAAGTGAAAAATTAAATAAAATTGTCATGTTTTGGTAAAACAATTTCAAGGATATTTTTATCATAAAACCCCTAGTTGTAGGATAATTGAGTCTGCATACAGTGATTTAAAATGATGCATCGTGAAGGCTTAAAGGGTTAACACATTACCGTGAGGTAATCACCGTCTAAAACGGTAAGGTATACAAAATTAGGTCAGGTTTCATGAATGACAAATCATAATTTGAGGGATGATGAGGGTTCAATGGGTTAAATGAGTACTGAGACTGTGGAGCTTAAAGTGTCACCGTATGATGGATATAACCATCTGTATGCTAATGTTAGGGGCGTTGTCATGGAGATAAATTATACAG
Organism: Flabesymbios commensalis; assembly: GCA_964017125.1. Classification (NCBI taxonomy): domain Eukaryota; kingdom Metazoa; phylum Annelida; class Polychaeta; order Terebellida; family Flabelligeridae; genus Flabesymbios; species Flabesymbios commensalis. The sequence continues at coordinate 66,846,995 of OZ024917.1, read as the reverse complement.
TTAATCAGTGCTTTCCGACGAGGTATGTTGTGGTTTATAACATCATTGGTGGGTCATGTTTACGCTTAAAAGCCATCTAATAGACAGGACGGGTTGCTTAGATGTGTTAGCCCGTAACCCTTGAAGCGCGGAGTTATTTTTGTAGAAAATCAAAGGGTTTTTTTCAATTTGAAGTCATCATAAATGTCTTAGTTAGCTCTTTCCGCTTCATTTGAATACCTATGTTATGGGTCTACGGCCATGATTATAAATTTTTTTACTCTTCCAGTGATTGAATATAGACGTCAGAATCTGACGTCTACAGACGTAAGCTTCTGACGACTAAAGTCGATTCCCGCGCTGTAAGGGTTAAAGAACTGAAGTAAATATTATAATTTTTCACCCACTTGCAATTGTTTCTCGCTATCGCGACCCACAACTTCAGGTGGGTGGAAAATACTCATATTTATTTAATTTAAGAACAAACTTTTGCAACTCTTGATGTTTAAAAACTCATTTTATTCCCAATAACGGTGATTTATGCGGCTGATAAAACAAATTAAACATGACTATAGTCGTGTTAAGCGTTGAAAGGGTTAATTGATATATATTTCCTTGCTCTTAAAGGGTCAATCCCGCGCTATACCACCCTCGCTTCACGCATTGAAAAAGTTACCATACACATTAGCTATAAACAGCAAACGCAGGAAGTTTGACCCTGCTATGAAAAGACCCTTAACTGTCTGCGAATAGGGTAACCCTTTCACCCCTAAGGCACGATTATTGCCAATTTATATTATAAACAGATATAACCACATCATATATTATAGTTCAATCGTATTAAATGGACTTGTAAGCTCAATTCATTCATTCATTACATCCCCATTTATTCATCTATTCATATATTTATTTATTTATTTATTTATTTAGTCACTCATTCAGTCAATAATTTTTTAACTTATTTATTCATGTATTAAATCACTCATTTATTTATTCAGCATTCATTTATTCACTCTTCCACTCACTTATTCATTCATTGATTCATCGATTCATTCATTCATTTATTTACTCATTCATTCGTTTATTAATTAATTAATTAATTAATTAATTAATTAATTAATTATTTAATTATTTTTTTTATTTATTCTTTCATTCATTCATTCATTCATTCGCTCATTTATGATTTTGCCGATACCAATATTAAATGTGACAGATATCTTTGAACTATTTGATAATCTACTTGATCTAGCCCTATTATCGCCCGTGACCAACTCTGTTGATGTAATGTTCGCCCGACTCGCGTCATTAACCCAGTAAGCAAAACATCCGACGTTCTCGTTTATTATTCCAATTTATAGCTGCAATCTGGCCCAGAAAAACTCTCACGCTCATTAGAGGAACAATTTGCATATTTTAATGTCACAGCCGGAGTGGTTGAATAATAGGTGGAGTAGAGTGGGGTAGATAAGAACAGGTGCACGCTAGAGTAGACTGGGGTAGGTAGGAGCACGTATCTGACAGGTCATAAATATCACCATGTCACACCCGACTCTATAGCAACAACCCGACAAACACAATATACCATGATTAATTGTATATCATGGATGAATGAATGAATGATTGATTGAATGGATTAATGATTGAATGGATGGATGGATGGATGGATGGATGGATGGAAGCATGGATGGATGGATGGATGGATGGATGGATGGATGGATGGATGGATGGATGGATGGATGGATGGATGGATGGATGGATGGATGGATGGATGGATGGATGGATGGATGGATGGAAGCATGGATGGATGGATGGATGGATGGATGGATGGATGGATGGATGGATGGATGGATGGATGGATGGATGGATGGATGGATGGATGGATGGATGGATGGATGGATGGATGGATGGATGGATGGATGGATGGATGGATGGATGGATGGATGGATGAAACGAAGGGGTATATGAATGAATAAATTGATGGATGGGTGTGTAAATGGATGAATAGATATGTGAATGGATGGTGGAACGATGAATGAATGAGTGGATAAATGGATTGAATGAATGAATGAATGAATGAATGAATGAATGAATGAATGAATGAATGAATGAATGAATGAGTGAAAGTATAAATGAATGAATGAATGAATGAATGAATGAATGAATGAATGAATGAATGAATGAATGAATGAATGAATGAATGAATGAATGAATGAATGAATGAATGAATGAATGAATGAATGGATCGATGGATAGCTGAATGAAAGATTGAATGAATGAATGAATGAATGGATGGATGGATGGATGGATGGATGGATGGATGGATGGATGGATGGATGGATGGATGGATGGATGGATGGGTGGGTGGATGAATGAATAAATGAATAATGAATGCATGCATGAATGAATGAATGAATGAATGAATGAATGAATGAATGAATGAAGGAATGAATGAATGAATGGGTGGAAGAATGCATGAATGAATGAATGATTAAGTGAATGGATAAATGGCTAAATGAATGAATAAATGAATTAATAAATGAATAAATGAATAAATGAATGAATGAATGAATGAATGGGTGGACGAATGCATGAATGAATGAATGATTAAATGAATGGATAGATGAATGAATGAATGAATGAATGAATGAATGAATGAATGACTTTTTTTAATTTATACCCGTGGTGTCGTATATATAAAATCACAAGCAGTAGTTGTAAAATGCTTGATGGGAGTTTTTCTTCAGGCTAAATACACACAAATTCGTAAAGCGCTGAACAATTCTTCCATTTAAAAAATGGTATGAAATAAATAAATAAATACAAATACCAATCAGTCTTAACGTGAGCCATGGATGTGACCATCATTTATGGGGAAATCATCACAAACGTGTTAATTTGCTCCTTCTGCTTCATTTGAATACCTATGTTATGGGTCTACGGCCATTAGAAATATTTAACTCTTTAATACAGTGCGGGGTGCGACCTTAGATATGTTGGACGTCAGAATGTAGACGTCTGAATCTGACGTCCAAAGTCGATCCCCGCGCTGCAAGGGCTTAATGTATATACTGTAGTTTTTTTTATTGAGCTTAGAGACGCACTATAAGATATCTGGGGGAGGGGGCGTGGAGTCTTGCTTGATTGCAATTGTTTTTTAACTCTGCAAGAAAACATCTTTTTTGTTGATTATGTCTCTTTGAAGAACGGAAATATCAGATTTGTCGTATGCCTTCACTTTTCGGTACGTTACTATTTCCTGGTTTATTCCTGTCAACAAATTTTTCATTATTTCCGTCAACAACCCTTTTTATCTGCAGACATTTTCAGCAAACGTTTTTGTCTGACTTTCGTGGCGACAAACTTTTTCATATTTCTTTCACCCCCCCCCCCCCCCAGATATGAGTCCAATCCCAGCAGGCACAATACGTTAAATCAATGCTGCTTTAACGTTGGTCCAACGTCGTAGACGGTGGACCAACGTTAAACCAACAATTATTTAACGTCTTGTGTCTGCTGGGTTATTTTGTTACAATCCGGCGAACACGAGACATTCACCCAATGTTGGCTCACTGTCCACGACGTTGGCCCAACATTGACCCAACATTGAGTGAATATCTGTTGTTTGCTGGAAAGTGATGTTTGCTTTCATTTAGGGACAGCGTGGGAGCGTCATTACTCCCCCCCTCAACCCCCCCCCCCCCCCCCCCCCTCATACACCCACAATGATATATCACTCACCTACCTTTACGTAACTTACATGACACCCCTTACCCGGCATATTTATTGCCATGGTAACGCCCGTTGTGGGGGGGGGGGGGGGGTGTCATGTGATTGTTTTAACCTGTTGTCAAACTTCCATCAGTCACACTCCCCCTTACAATACCTGCCACTGGACAAAGCGGTCGGCGCCGAGGCTCAAAATCTACACCGGTATCATATATATACGGAGAGGTAAAAGGCGCGTATCTACCTGGCGTTAAACAGGGTGATATAAAAACTGTGGATATACGTTTAAGTCAATTTTAAAGTCGATCCCCGCACTGAAAACATCAAAGTATTTATAATGGCCGATAATGGCCGTAGTATTCATTATCAGTTATTCCCGTATTTATTATTTTTGGAGATGCATATCCGAAATTAAATTTCGTCTTTATTTTTCGCTTAACTGGTAAATGCGCAAATCAAAATTTTAAAAAGTTTCGCAACTCTAGTATAGTAGTATTTATTTATTCTCTTCCAAAATAAAATGGTCACTCAGAAATGAGTTGTAAGAGATATTCAAACATGAAATACACATATTATAAATGAATGAATGAATCAGGGAATAAATCAACGAACGAACGAACGAACGAACGAACGAACGAACGAACGAACGAACGAACGAACGAACGAACGAACGAACAAACGAACGAACGAGCGAGCGAACGAACGAGCGAACGAACGAACGAACGAATAAATGAATGAATGAATGAATGAATGAATGAATGAATGAATGAATGATTGAATGAATGAATGAATGAATGAATGAATGAATGAATGAATGAATGAATGAATGAATGAATGAATGAATGAATGAATGAATGAATGAATGATTCATTCAATGAATGAATGAATGAATGAATGAACAATAAGTGAATAAATTAATGCATGAATAACTGACTGAATGAATGAATAAATGAATGAATGTATGATAATTAACGACTAGTTATAAAATTAACTAGTTGGTCAATAAAATGACTTAATAAGACATGTATCGGTCTCGGCGGTTTCAAAGAAACAGAAAATGTTTTTTCCCGATCCACGTGTGAAAGTCAGTATTGTGGGGAGCCTCCTTGACCGAGAGGTAGCGTACTCGGCCTCAAACCGCCAGGGCTCGAATTTCGAATCCTGTGTCTGGAGGACAGTGTCATCTCAATCATCTCACCATCCTCAGGAGGTTCTCCTGGCCCAGTTTAGCCTATAAGTGCACAAAGATGGCCTAAAGCCCGATTCATTTCATTTTTATTTGCTTGAACATTACATCACTCATAAACTACTTAAACACAGTTTCCGTTACTCTTTCTTATTTTTAAAATAGTATTGCAGGTTTTGGCACATCTCTGTGTAATTTTACTAGCTGAGAATAGAAACACCATATATATATAGTATATGGACATGTTCACATCTTATGACCATATTAAGAAGCCAAAATAGAAACACATTTTTGATAATTTTAGCCTGATTGTGTCGCGTTAATTTGAAAACAAATGAGAAATAATTAATTTTGTCCTAACAATTCACATCGGATGATACATTGCGCAAAAATATCATAATTAAATCTTATTTTATTATAAAATAATTATTCTTGTTTTCTGTTTCTTTTCTTTTTCTTTTTATATTTTAGGACCCTTTATAGCGCTAAATTAGATCATTTACTTTTGCAGGCACTTGAATCTGTGTCTGGCAATACCAGCACCCACACATTACCAGCACCCACACATTACCAGCACCCACACATTACCAGCACCCACACATTACCAGCACCCACACATTACCAGCACCCACACATTACCAGCACCCACACATTACCAGCACCCACACATTACCAGCACCCACACATTACCAGCACCCACACATTACCAGCACCCACACATTACCAGCACCCACACATTCAAGTTGCTGAAAATTACTCGTATTTGTTTCATTTGAGATAAAATATTTGCAAATGTTGATGTTTGAGCAGTCATTTCATTCCCTATAACAACGATTTCGGCTGTAAAATAGATGTAAAAACAATTCTAGTTGAAGTTTACCCTTACAGCGCGGGATCCACTTTAGATTAGAATCTGACGACTACAGACGTCAGATTCTGATCGTGACGTCTAAAGTCGATTCCCGTACTGTAAGACTAAACATATTTATAATGGCCGTAGACCCTAACATAGGTATTCAACATGTTCAAATGAAGCAGAAACAGCTAACTAAGACATTTATGATGATTTAAAATAGAAAATAACCCTTTAGTCTCCATAATTTATAATAAAAACAGCAATTTAGGGTTATTGTTCAGCAAACAAAGTGTGCTTTCCTTGAAGGAGAATCAAGCTAACACGAACCACGGACCCAATGCTGGCTCAACATTTAAAGCGCTGAATTTTTAAATATAAACCATGGAGACAAAATTTTTTTCAATTTGAAATTATCACAAATATCTTAGTCAGCTCTTCCTGATTCATTTGAATACTCATGTTATGGGTCTACAGTCATTATAAAAACAATACTCTCACAGTGATCGACTTCAGACGTCAGAATCTGACGTTAACAGACGTCAGATTCTGACGTCTAAAGTGGATCCCCGTGCTGTAAGATATACTGTTGTTAATTGTTTATGTTTATTTGGCTCTCCCGATGAAAACATGTAAAAAGGGTATAACAGAATCATCGCATAAAAACTTATAAAAATTTTTATCAACTACATACATGAAATAAAATTGTATATGTAGACATTATAAAACCAACCGATAGTTTTAGGTGTAGTTATCAAAAACTTATTGTTAAAACACGTTGTTTTGAAAATATACACGATAGATGATACAATTTGTGATATGTACATATAAACTGATAAAGTAAAGATAAATGACAATATTGTCTGTCATGATCAGTTTCCCGCACCAGTTATAAAAAAAGCTACAAGAAGTTCTTCACTTTGTAGCAGAAAAGACACTCTGGAAAACATAGCACCATAATCGAAACATCTAATCTTTATATAAGCATACAATCATATTTGATTTAATATTTTATATGATGTAAAAACGTTACTTATACATTATGAGAAATATATATATTAAATGTTTCAATAATGTTGGGCTAAAATTGCAGCAATTGGCCCAACATTAACCCAGTATTGGGGCGACATTTGGTGTTTGGGTGGAATCTGAGATGAGCAAGTCGATTTGTTTGCATCAATAGTTGGTAAATGATGACAATGCGGGCGTTCAGATGTAATACTGAGTGCCATGTTTCATGTTAAACTCATACAACCCTCAGTATATTCTGTAATCTGATTTTTTATTCAGTTGAAACTGAAATCGCTGAGGCGATTATACCCGCTAACCACGGGATCTTGAGCAAATGGTAATTTATCTATTTAACCCCTTCAGCGCTGGGACCGACTTCAGACGTCAGAATCGGATCGTAAAAGTCGCTACCCGCACTAAAAGAATCAAACAACTACAATGGTCGTAGACCCATAACATAGGTATTCAAATGAAGCGGAAAGAGCTGAATAAAACATTTATGATGTTTTCAAATAAAAAAAAATCTTTGGTCTCCATGGTTTATGCAAAAATATATTTCATCGTAGTAAGGGTTAATACTTCGTTACTACTTGGTCCCATTCCAGAAATCACAAAACATTTGTATAACATTTATACAACGTCGATCAGACGTTGTATAAATGTTATACAAATGTTTTGTGATTGCTTTGATACTTGGGTATTTCATGAAATCAGGGCCCATATTCTCGTACAAGTTACGATACATCGTAGGCTTCTGATTGGTCGAGATGGCCATTTGTATTCACCGTGAGATGAGATGTGGCAGCGATTCACATCTCACGGTGAATGAAAACGAGACGAAATACATTAGTGCCATATTGATAAATATTGGCCACCATTAACCCTTAAAGCGCTGAATTTTTTTTATAAAAACTTTGGAGACCAAATGGATTTTTTCAACTTGAAATCATCATAAATGTCTTAGTTAGCTCTTTCCGATTCATTTGAATACCTATGTTATGGGTCTACGGCCATTAGAAATCTGTTTACTCTTACAGTGTGGGGATCGACTTTAGACGTCAGAATCTGACGTCTAAAGTCGATCCCCACACTGTAAGGGTAAAACTAACATTGTCTAAACGTAGTGTATTTGTTTGGTAATGCCCCAACATTTCAAATCAATTAATATAGTCGGATTCACATTAACTGTGGTCAATGATTTTCGCCGATGATCATGAAATTGTACAAGGACTATTCTCCATTCACGTCGCAATTTTACTGAATAATATTGTATGGTTTAGAAGTTAGTCTAATTAACATGTAGTGAAAACATTGTCTCTCTCTAAAAACCCATAATATCATCACATGTCAAATGTTCTAACTTCTGACATACAGAACATCGCGAAATTTTCAGGGTAGTCACGACGTGAATGGACAAACAATAATTTGTGTAAAATTACATGAAAATTGGTTGAAAATTGACTGAAGAATCCGCAAAATTCAGCCACCCCGAATGTGAATCTGACTATTAAAGTGAAAATATAAAATAAACTGGGTTATGAGAACCTCTTCAGTGAGAATGACTGGTGGTCTGTGATTGAGCATAGGAAATACTGAATATTGGACGGATAAGAAACACTTTGTTTGAATACTTTAAAGTTGAAGGTGTCTTCAAGGTTTCTTTATAGTGCACACTCCAGGTCTTTGAACAGTTTGAGAACTGTATATGCAAAACCTCGATGACAAACATCCGAATAAGGTCGTTCTGAAACAATATTCATCAAAACGGTCCTGTTTTTCTTTTTTCCTGCCTTTTCCATATCCCTACCTATTCCTGCTTTGGCCTTGAACATGTTCGAACCCAATGACTTCTTTGTTGCGAGCCACACCTTGGACTCTGTCGTGCAAAGCCAAAAGGCCGTATCTGCTCACTTGAAAAGTAGCCGGATACTGCCTTTTGGCTTTGCCCGGCAGTACACAGCCATCGGGGTCTGTTTTATGAGGAAATGTTCAGTGAGCAAAATATTGGCCGACACTGAGATTTGATAAAACCGTCCTAATCACATCCAGCCAGGCTCCCCACTCCCCCCCCCCCCCTGGTTTGTAACTGATCTTAAATGCAGGTAGTGATGTGAAAGTGGTCGTTACCATGGCAACGCCGCTTCCAGATCCACGGTTTTCTATTTTTTTCTGCGACTATGAAATATCCAGGCATCCTATTTACCCTGCCTAGACATTGACACTTTAGCCTTCAGAGCGCCTAGACATTGACACTTTAGCCTTCAGAGCGCCTGCACATTAACCCTGTCACGTCTGAACTTACAATTTAAATCTTCATCTTCATCCACTTCAAGCCGCGAATTGCTGTCACAATTCTCAACTAGTATTGAATCAGATAACCATGAAGTAAGTGAAAAATTAACCCTTGCAGCGCTAAATTAAATAATTTAAATTTGCACCCACTTGAAGTTGTGTCTCGCTACCGCGATCCACAACTCCAATTTGGTGAAACTCGTTTAATTTGAGACCAAACCTTTGCAATTCTTGATGTTTGAACACTCATTTCATTCCCAATAAATATGTTTGAACCTTCTATTAAAACAGATTGGAAGCGACTATAGTCGTGGTTAGCAGTGAAGGGTCAATGAATTGATAAGACGTTTTGTGATGGATGCTCGAGTCATGAAAGAGAAAAAGTTAGATTTGGGATGTGTTTATTTTCCATATAAGGAATAATTAAATGCAATGAATAGAAAATAATATATTTCATCATAAGTGGGAGGTTTTATATTTAATTAGTGATAGGTTCCTATAGCTTAATAGGCAACTGATCTTTCAATATATATATATTATATATATATTATATATAACTTATATGTTGAAACAGGGATTACCCATCAAATATAATATAAATACATGGTGGGGCTGAGATACAGGCATACCATTCAATATCCACGGGGAGGGATGGGGCAGTTTTGAAATAAATAATTTCGGGCGGACTCTGCATGAAATGTATCATTTACTTTAATAAATGTTCTATATAAACAAGTAATAAAATCTGAAATTTTCAGCGCGCCGCCGAGTCGAGTTGAAATGAATAATTTGTCCCCGACAAAAGCCCAAGCCCCCCCCCCCCCTTCCCCTGTACATTGAATGATGGCCCCCTAAATGCCCCGTACGTATGGAGATTATGATAAGTAATATTCGGTTCCCGGTCTCGGCGTTTGAAAGAAACAAAAAATGTTTCTTCCCCATCCACGTATGAAAGTTAGTATTGTGGGGAGCCTCCGTGACTGAGAGGTAGCGTGCTCGGCCTCAGACCGCCAGGGCTCGAATTTCGAATCCTGTGTCTGGAGGACAGTGTCATCTCAATCATCTCGCCATCCTCAGGAGGTTCTCCTGGCCCAGTTTAGCCTATATGTGCACAAAGGTGGCCTAAAGCCCGATTCATTTCATTTTTAATATCCGCTTTGCATGATTTATTTCGAATCAAACGCAAGATTGTGCTCATGGCGTTATCTGTTCAAAATTGCCGTCGCGTGCAACATATAGCGGTTTTTTAAATAAAATTAATGAAGCTAGTTTTTTTGCAGTGTGGCAGGTAAATTTATTAACTTTTACAAAACTGTTGCGTTTTATTTTAATAATTTTAAAATATAATTATGATTGATTAAAAAATGAGGTTTATTCGCGTTATTTGCGTCACGCCGTGAAGCTAGTTTTACCCTTGTGCTACTGGGGGCGCTTTAACCCTTTGAACCCTGAATTTACAATTGTTATTTTCATCTACTACAAGCCTCGATCGCAGTGGATGAAAATGGCCTGGAGTGAGTGGCAAAGGAAAAAAATAAATTTTATTATTAAAAAAGCTACGTGAAAATGTACTTTCCAAAACCCAGGTTTTAAGAAATAGGGACATTCTTCAGATGTTGCTTTGATGCATCGTGGGGGTCTAAAGGGTTAACCCTTCAACCACCGGCGAAGAATAATTAGTTTTTATATATTTTATTAGCAAATATATTGATATCTTTCAAACATGACAGAACGTGACAGCACGCAGCAACATTTAAAAATTGTTGACCTCCATTTTCTCAAATCTGAATAATTTTCACTCACTTGAAGTTGTGGATCGCGTCAGCGAGACACAACTTCAAGTGAGTGAAAATTCCAATTAATAACTTGGCAGTTAATGGGTTAGGCCTAAAGTTATAATCACGGTTATAGCGACTTTTTCAGCTGACAGAATTAAAATATTTCTAATGGCCGTAGACCCATAACATAGGTATTCATATGAACCGGAAAGATCTAACAAAGACATTTATGATGATTTCAAATTGAAAAAAAACCCTTTAGTTTCCAAGGTTTATACAAAAATATGTCGGCGTGGTATGGGATAAGTGATAGCTCTTGTGCTGCTGAGATCGTCTTTAAATAAAAGGGTGTATTTGTCACTTTACAAAGTGGCAGATACACCCTTTCATGTCCAAGGGGACGTTTTTGCTGCTGAGACCGGCTTCAAAAATGTCAGACCAAATGAAATATCACTGGTATGTTAGGGTAGATGCTCTCAGTTGATATAATAATTTAATTTGGGAGATGTCTATTTTTCATGCATAAAATGAACGAAAAATGAAAAAAAACAAGGTAACGGACCTACACATGTATATGTACATGCATGTATAATACACGTATGTAATTACAACATTCTAAGGGCAAAATTTACCACTTTTGTCCCAGCCTACCTCCTATGTGACACACTAGAATAAAGCCGAAGTTGTGCTTGTTCAATAACAGGTGCGAGAATGGTATGCTGACTTGTGGCGTTTTGAGCTACGCTCCGTTGTGGGTAAAAAGGTAAACCTTGTACATATCTCCTTAAATATTCTTACACCCATTCCCAGAACAAACACACATCCTTCTCACCCCCTGTAGGGGTGGGGAGCCTAGGGTAGTGGTTAGCACCGCTGCCTTGCACGCCAGAGTTCGGGGTTCGGTTCCTGGTCTCGGCGGTTTCAAAGAAACAAAAATGTTTCTTCCCCATCCACGTGTGAAAGTCAGTATTGTGGGGAGCCTCCGTGACCGAGAGGTAGCGTGCTCGGCCTCAGACCGCCAGGGCTCGAATTTCGAATCCTGTGTCCGGAGGACAGTGTCATCTCATTCATCTCATCATCCTCAGGAGGTTCTCCTGGCCCAGTTTAGCCTATATGTGCACAAAGGTGGCCTAAAGCCCGATTCATTTCATTTCACCCCCTGTATCCATCCGAAAATCTCACTACACAGTATACTTTATATCACGCATAAATAAAACAACATTTAGGGTTTTTTCAATTCACCTGAAGCGGGAACAACTATATAAAACAGTGCTATGTGTACGGACTCTCCACCCCCCCCCCCCCTTGCATTTCGGCTAAGCCAGCATTTTATATTATTGACGTTTAATTAAAATTTTTACGTGAAATAAGCGAGCTATGATTAATAAAATATAAAACGTTAGGAGCAGTATGTAAATTTAAAATTCAACTCCAGATAAGTGTCGTTTATTTATTATAAGACACGTTCTCCGAAACATCATATCCCTTTACGTTGTGCGATGCGACCATAATTCATATATTATGTTAAGAGCAAAAATAATTGTATCTGTCCAATAATGTAGAAGAGATCATTTACATTAATGCCGGGAACACATGTGAATGAATTTATCATTATATAAAAACAAAAGCTGGTTATAAAATAAGGCTTATCAAATTTTATATGATGTATATTATAAAAGTAATAAAAAAATATGTGTATGTCATGTGAAGATACAAATGCTTGATAATATTAACATACGAGACAGATATCGACATGATATCACGATATGTATTACCTGCAAACACAAGACTTTGAGCCAATGCTGGTTTAATATTGGTCTACCGTCTATCCAGTCTATCATCTCGTATTTGCCGGGTTGTGCCGCTCTAATGACGTAACATTTCAGCACTTATAACGCAGTATTCTTTTTGGTAAACCTTGAAGACTAAAGTTTTTCCGATTCGAGATCATCATAAATGTCTTAATTAGCTCTTTCCGGTTCATTTGAATACCTGTGTTATACCATTTTTCTTTCAATGTTGGGATCGTCATTACACGTGAGAATCTGACGTTTACAAACGTCAGATTCTGACGTATAAATACGGTCCTCGCACTGAAAGGGTTAGCAGCTATAGAGCCAATATTGACCACGACATATTACTACCATTTTTATTAGCTCTTTATATTGTAGCTTTTAAAAAAATAATTATGTCTGAATTCGAGAAGATTTCTAAATTATTGGCCGTTCACAAATCTGTCACATTTATGAGTTATTTCACTTCGTATGAATTAAGCCTTTAACCGCAAAAAAACACTTTTGATATCTTGATTTATAAAAAACTATTTCACCGAGATAAGGGTTGAATGCCTCAGTGTGAGGAGCGCGCAGCGCGCGGGGCCCTGCGCGAAATTAACGTCTATATATTGGTCTCAACCTTAACTCGACGAGGCCGCCATTAACGTGATCGCCTAGTCACATTGGGAATGGAGAAACAATACTGTTTCTCTGAGAACAGCGGGGCTCGAACCCGGGACGCATGCATGACTGGCGAGGCAGTCTGGCGCTCTAGATCTGAAAAACGCGCCCCTGGAGAGAAAAGGTTAATATCCCACCCCCTAGCAGATAAAGAGTTAATTGTTAAATGGATCCAAGCTGTGACCGTAGATTACAATCCTCCGTATCACAGAGTAAACCCTCTATTATGACGTACGTCAGAAGGGTTTTTTTGTTCAGTTTTTGTTGTATTTTATTGACATTTGTAATGAATAGACAAACGTGTGGTGAGCTGTAGTATACACCCTTTACCTGCTGCAGTAATTGAATACACCCTTTACCTGCTGAAGTAATAGTATACACCCTGCAGAAATAGTATACACCCTTTACCTGCTGCAGTAATTAAATACACCCTTTACCTGTTGAAGTAATAGTATACACCCTTTACCTGCTGCAGTAATAGTATACACCCTTTACCTGCTGAAGTAATAGTATACACCCTTTACCTGCTGCAGTAATAGTATACACCCTTTACCTGCTGAAGTAATAGTATAACCCTTTACCTGTTGAAGTAATAGTATACACCCTTTACCTGCTGCAGTAATAGTATACACCCTTTACCTGCTGCAGTAATAGTATACACCCTTTAACTGCTGAAGTAATAGTATACACCCTTTGCCTGCTGCAGTAATAGTATACACCCTTTACCTGTTGAAGTAATAGTATACACCCTTTACCTGTTGAAGGAGTAGTATACACCCTTTACCTGCTGCAGTAATAGTATACACCCTTTACCCGCTGAAGTAATAGTATACACCCTTTACCTGCTGCAGTAATAGTATACACCCTTTAACTGCTGAAGTAATAGTATGCACCCTTTACCTGCTGCAGTAATAGTATACACCCTTTACCTGTTGCAGTAATATTATACACCCTTTACCTGTTGAAGGAGTAGTATACACCCTTTACCTGCTGCAGTAATAGTATACACCCTTTACCTGCTGCAGTAATAGTATACACCTTTTACCCGCTGAAGTAATAGTATACACCCTTTACCTGCTGCAGTAGTAGTATACACCCTTTACCTTCTGCAGTAATAGTATACACCCTTTACCTCCTGCAGTAATAGTATGCACCCTTTACCTGTTGAAGTAATAGTATACACCCTTTACCTGCTGCAGTGATAGTATACACCCTTTACCTGCTGAAGTAATAGTATACACCCTGCAGAAATAGTGTACACCCTTTACCTGTTGAAGTAATTGAATACACCCTTTACCTGTTGAAGTAATAGTATACACCCTGCAGTAATAGTATACACCATTTACCTGCTGCAGTAATTGAATACACCCTTTACCTGCTGAAGAAATAGTATACACCCTTTACCTGCTGCAGTAATAGTATACACCCTTTACCTGCTGCAGTAATAGTATACACACTTTACCTGCTGCAGTAATAGAATACACCCTTTACCTTCTGCAGTAATAGTATACACCCTTTATCTGCTGCAGTAATAGTATACACCCTTTACCTGCTGCAGTAATAGTATACACCCTTTACCTGTTGCAGTAATAGAATACACCCTTTACCTGTTGAAGTAATAGTATACACCCTTTATCTGCTGCAGTAATAGTATACACCCTTTACCTGCTGCAGTAATAGTATACACCCTTTACCTGCTGCAGTAATAGTATACACCCTTTACCTGTTGAAGTAATAGTATACACCCTTTAACTGCTGAAGTAATAGTATACACCCTTTACCTGTTGCAGTAATAGTATACACCCTTTACCTGCTGCAGTAATAGTATACACCCTTTACCTGTTGAAGGAATAGTATACACCCTTCACACGCTGAAGCCGTAGCAAACTACAGCTCACAGTGAATTAAAATATGATAGCTGCTGTCATCTGATTTAAATTTTCAACCACTTGAAGTTGTGTCTTGCTGCCGCGACCCACAACTTCAATTCGGTAAATATTACTCATATTTTTTTAATTTGAGACCAAATCTTTATTTTTGAAAACTGATCTCATTCTAAATAACTGTGATTTAGCCTGCTAATAAAACAGATCAACCTTTATCCTCCTAAGTTAATTTATTTAAATTTTCACCCACTCGAGGCTCTACTGGGTGAAAATTAGGCATATTTGTTTAATTTGGGACCAAACGTTTACAATGCGTGATTTAAAACACCACTCCTAATTCCTAATTCCTGATACACCATTCCTAATAACAGTGATTTAATCGGCTAAAAAACGAAATATTGTCGTTATCAGCAGGCAAAGGGTTAATAACGATTACAGTCGTACTTAGCATTTAAAGGGTTAACCACTTAAGTCAACACGTTTTGATATATATTAATATATTTATATACTAGTATACATATACAATCAATAATACATAACACCATGGGCTATGATTATATACTAGTAAACATATACAATCAAGAATACATAACACCATGGGCTATGATTATATACTAGTATATATATACAATCAAGAATACATAACACCATGGGTCATGATTATATACTAGTAACACCATGGGTTATGATTATATACTAGTTTTAAACATACTGTGTATTCTTAATATAATTCAATTGTATATTTTATAAAATGGGTAGGCCTTATTTCCACTCAACCTTAAGTTACATTCAGCTTTTAAAATCACGTTATTAACACTTTATTTATCCTGCTAAGTTAATTAATTCAATTTTTCGGCCACTTGAAGTTGTGTATCGCTACCGCGACCCACAACTTCCAAGTGGCCGAAAAATATTCATATTTGTTGAATTTGAGCTCAAATATTTGCAAATTTTGATGATTAGACACACATTTCATTCCCAATAACAGTGATTTGGTCGACTAATAAAACAGAATAAAAACGACAATAGTCGTGATCAGCAAGAGGGCTATCTGTTATTCGACTTAATGAAATAAAATAAAATAATATATTAAACGATCCCCGCACAGAAAGGGTTAAGACACCTCAACCACATCATGAATATGACTAATTGTACCATTTTTGTGAGAAATCTGTGTTTTTTTTGTTTGTATTACCACAGGCCGGCATATGCCAGGATATGCCAACGTTCAATTAGTGGCATTTAGTGGGAAATATGCGGACAATTGACGTCTAGATCAGTCAATTTATATCCATATGTTTTTTTTAGATGGCAGGTAAATAGGCATCTAACGACATCCCAAGTCAATTAGTGAATATCTGTATAGTTTTTTCTGGGGTTTTTTCTATAAATTAATGATGCTCCAACTGTGTTCAACCCTTACAGCGCGGGGATCGACCTAGACGTCAGAATCTGACGTCTGTAGACGTCAGATTTTGACATCTACGGCCAATCCCGGCACTGTAAGAATTAAAATATTTATAATGACAGTTGACCCATAACATAGGTATTCAAAGAAGCTGAAAGGCCTAACTAAGATATTTATGGTAATTTTAAATTGATGAAAACCCTTTGGTCTTCATGGTTTATATAAAAATATGTTAGCGTTGTAGGGGCTCATTAAAACGTATGTTTACAGAATACATTAGTTATAAAATTAAAAACCTACTGATTTGCATCAATCACGCGGCCACCCGTATGTGGCGGTTCTCGTAATTTACATAATTAACAAATGTTAATAGCAATATTAACGTTATGTTTCATTTATATATCTCTAGAAATTTATACAGATAATTAATTAAATTTAATAATAATGGTCACATACGCGTGTGCTCAATATCAGGTGGAGATTATGGATGATTCGACTAAAGTATGGTATTCCACCCCCTAATTTGAATAACAACTGAATGACAGCGGCGTTCAGCTGACCTCGTCATAAGAGCCGTCCGAGCCACTTCTTCATTGGCCGGGGTAGAGGTCTTGTTGATTGTTTTTTTACTTCCAAAACATGCAAAAAATAGTACAATATTCTTATTATTATTTGAGGTTTTTTTCAACATGTTGAACTTTGGTTGACGGACAAATAGTGAGAAACCTCTACATCTACGTCACCATATTAGTGGATTATATAATAACGTCATATATTACAGTATAATATAAAACCAGCTGTTCACCAAAAGAAGTGACCAAATTACAGGTATTCAAATAATTATCCATAGAATAACGTTTCATATTATAGATCATTAAACCAGAGAGACTGTGTGTAAATAATTTATCTTGTCTAATATAAGGGCAACTGTTAATAGTAGTTACAAAACGATATGCAATAAAAAAATTTTACAACTTCTTTTTAAATTCGAAAATCGATATATAGATATTGGCTTCTGGTGTAGTAATGATGTGGATTTTGATTAAATATCAATGTTAGAAAAAAGGTAAACCTCGGGCCTTATCCTAAACGAAATGAATTTAAGAGGCATTGTCGTGTGAGAAAATACTGACCTACATGATAACTAAACATAGCATAAAGATAGACAGCGTTGTTATATGTGTATATAAATGTGTATCCCGCTTCAAAAAAACACAGATAAAATAGATGTATCAGCATTATTTTACATAGTAGTAAAATATAGGTGATATTATTCTCTCACTGTGAGATTTATTGCCTGATAAGTAACTTAATTTAATGCGAAAAACTAATGTGGAATATTTGGCGGGAGGGGGGGGGGGCGGTCTATTATACCTGAATTTAATAAACATAAAAAATGCAGATTATTTTTTCTACCTCATATTTTGTCGCTGTAGCTGATACCTGGTTTTCTATTCCTAGACAGCTCTAGGTCAGCATCAGGCTGACACATGACATTTAGCTTCAGCGGGGAGTTTTTCAAACTTTTTCTTTCTAGTTTTGCTAACTCACACATATCGTCAATTTATCATCATCGTGGATTAAAATGGCAGGAAAAGCCCCAAAATAAATGACGGCAAATCACTGAAAACAATAATGTCGTTTCTTTCTTAACCCTCAAAGCTCAGATTTTTTTTGTATAAACCATGCATATTAAAGTGGTTTTTTCAATTTGAAATCTTTATAAATGTCTTCGTTGGCTCTTCCTGATTCATTTGAATACCTATGGGTCTACGGTTGCATCATTACTCTGAGAATGCCGGATCGACTTTTGATGTCAAAATCTGACGTCTACAGACGTCAGATTTCGACGACTAAAGTTGAACCCCGCGCTGTGAGGGTTAAAGGTATTCGCTCGCTTAAAGAATCGGACTGATCATGTCGCGCTGTAAATGCACTGCAAATTTCAGACCTATAAATACAACTCGAATTGCTCAAATATTTTGTGGTAGATACTTAGCTGATCGAATATTTAATAATTACATATTTTTTCATAAATATATATATTTTTTTCGTCATTTGGAGCTGGAAATTGCGCTAGCAATTCCAGCTTCAAGTGAATGACAGATAGTCTGATTAAAAACCGGCAGGGTAAGGATAAATGGAAATTAATACAAAATGACTGTATAAAATGCAATTAACTTCAACAAATGTTCTTCACTTTGTTGAGAAATCATGGAGCATTCGGAAAGAGTTTAGCATGTTTCTATCTGTGTGCCCATGACTGACGGCTATAATATAAAAACGTATTGTCATAGTGTTATTATAATTCGATTTTGTTTTATCACTCTATTCAAACTGATAAACTAGAACTAATTCCTAATAGTTTTTTGTGGGCATATTTGAGACTCTAGCATGTAAAAAGTTAATAACATAATATGTCATTCCCTTAAAAAATATACATTGTTCTAAAATTTTGAAAACAATTAAATAAATAATATCGACATGAGAAAATGTTATGTGTAACTCGTAAAACATTACAGTTGCATAAACTCTTCCAAATTAAAATCTTAATTACCACTTTAAAGTTGATTTGCTCTGTTATTTGTGAGAAGCTATGCGCGAATGCTCCAACTGGAAAAAATCTTAAACACAGATATTAAATAACAATTTTCTCGGTTTTCGCCAATGATGTTATTACGCCATCTGGTCGCAGCACAACAAAGCAGTGATGACGGAATATACCGATAATAAGGTAATGCTTCTTCATGCTTCTTTGTGTATGCGTGCTGCACACGTGCGTCATTGTGATCTGGTGTCACTAAGACATGTCCCTTAGGATATGAAAGGGTGTAAAGTGGAAGATACACCCTTTCATATCCAAAGGGACTAAGTGATGCCACAAAATACATGTATGAAATATTAGAATAAGGGACATACACTTTTTCAAATAGAATATATCATAAATTACATGGAATGACACCTTGAGGAGTCATCAGTCAATAATTGAAGCATGATACTATTACTTTTATTAACACGTACAACGCTGAAATATTGTTGTAAGAACCATGGAGACCAAAGTTTTTTTAATTTGAAATCATCATAAATGTCTTAGTTATCTCTTCCGCTTCATTTGAATACCTATGTTATGTGTCTACGGCCACTATAAATATTTTAATTATTTAAGTGAGGGGATCGTCTTGATGCGTCAGAATCTGACGTCTACAGACAAGAGTTGATCTCTCAATGCACTGTATTAATGACGTTCATTCCACACAGAAGTACACTGTACAGGGAGATGTATATTGAAGTACACTGTACATGGAAGTGTATATTGTTTGTGAAATTAATTATCTCTATTATGATTTATATATATATATATCGATCATTGAAAATGTTGAAAGATTGTGGTTGACAAGATTAATAGCCAGACAATATAGTTATTATGTCAAGTAAAATGCCACTGACTTAGCCCTTTCTTTAGAATCTGACGTCTGTAGACGTCAAATTCTGACGTATGAAGTATCAATGCGCTAATATTTCTAATGGTCGTATACCCATAACATAGGTATTCAAATGAATCACAAAGAGAGCTAACTAAGGCATTTACGATAATTTCGAAGCGAAAACAACTCTTTGGTCTCAATGATTTATGCACACATATTTCAGCGTCTTCAGGGGGTTAACAATGTATTTTTTATTATTTTTTCCAACTGGAGGATGTTTAACAATATCAGCGTAAGTGATAAAGATTCAGAAATATTAAGACAACAAAATCAAAAACAAAAATCGGTCTTTGATGAGCCACCGCGTGTGACAAATTTTATATTTTGAAATTAAATTGCGAAAATATGTTCTTAAAGGAATAATGTTTTATCTTAAATTAATATCGCGGGATTGCCACCGCAAATATCTCTGGTTAGATTTGCTGTGGTCAATTTTATAAATTTGGACAATTACTGTCCCTATCTGTTAAAAAGCTTAGATATTATGTAATATAGTAATACAGGAATAATACCAATTTATTTAAAAATTAATTTTTTTATATTAATATAATCATAAGTATAGTTATATAATTAATCTAGAAATATTAGGATTTTGATTTATATAGTGATTGCTGTATTTACTTAGGTGTTCTTACAATCAATGCAATAAATTTCAGAATTATAAAATTAAATTTGGAAAAATGCTCCCCAAAATGAAACAAATCGATGCAATAGTGTAATTACTCTATTGGAAGCTCAAATCATATTTTGCAGTTTATTATTTTAATATTCGGGGAATCGCTAAACAATTTAATTTTTATTATCTACTATTTGAAGACAATAATTATTATCAAACGGTACAATTGTATTTGGCAGACTTGAAGTAGTTCACATAGAAATCATGAAAAAATATATTTGGGTGGGTCTAACTTTACTCTGACGGTTTGTATAAAAATAATTGATTTGCTTCTATCAACCATATAACACAAATTGCGAGTCATAATTTTGCGGTAGCATATTCACCTCTCTAGGAACCAAAGCGTCCTTTCATAGGCCGCAATATATATACACACACACATAGTAAATATGATTGTGATAGTTACTTATTAAGCACTGTACTTAGCTGCCAAGAAAAGGTCGCATGCGATCTCTACTATGCTCGACAGCTATGGTATAAAAATCGTTATTGTTGTAATGTGAATGTATATATAGAAGATAAAATATAAAATATTAGACATAGATACGGACAGGTATAAAATATATAACATATTGTATGAAAGAATTATGAACAAAAATTACAACTACTATAAATATACGTATATTATTTATAGGTGTCATAAACAAATAAACGGTATAACTCGACGGCGGCAAATATAGATTTGTAAATTTATTTTATTTTTAATAAAAGAAATGATCGGTGATCATTGGATGGGTTCGTCATGTGACAGAGATGGACGCTGTTTATTGTAAATAGCCAATCACGTCTAGTCTCAGCGTTTTTATTTCTCCTTAAAAATAGATTTGTAAATTTATTATATTTTTAATAAAAGAAATAATCGGTGATCATTGGATGGGTTCGTCATGTGACAGAGATGGACGCTGTTTATTGTAAATAGCCAATCACGTCTAGTCTCAGCGTTTTTATTTCTCCTTAAAAAACGATTTTAAAAGAGAAATCGGCATTAAATGGCTAGACATGCATACATTTTTGTTCAAATTGTCGCGGTGGTGAGACACAACTTCAAATGTCAAATTTAAATTTAAGAATTTAGCGCTTTAAGGGTTGCCCTCTAAAATACGGAATTAAATTAAAATTGAAACGTCACGAAAATGATAACACTCTGAGATCTGAATTAGGTTTTAAAATGAGACGTAATACTGGTAACATTAAAGGCACCGTTCACACTCCAGATCCAATGATTTGTGGGGATCATAAGCTCCTGAGTCTGGCCCAGTTTAGCCTCTATATGTGCACAAAGGTGTCCTAGAACCCATTCATTTCATTTCCTGAGTCAACGGGGCCTAATAAACAAGCGAGTGATTCGGGCGAATTATTTCGCTCTGTTGTGAGCGGGTCATCATAAAAGACGAAGCTAATCGGGAATCACCAGGCCTAGCTCTAGACCAGGGTGAACACATCCTAATCCTGGAGCTGTGGAATTGTTTGCTTCTATTTTTCGTCATTTGGAGCTGGAATCGCTGACGCAATTTCCAGCTTCAAATGACGAAAAATATTTATATTTATGGAAAATATTGACATCTGTAATATTGAACTATTGGATTAGCTATAAGCAGGTACCGATAACTATTTTATTAATTTAGTTATATTTCTATGATCTAAAGCCTGCTTGCCGCTATGACTGTAATACTAGATTTGTTTCGGAATAACATATGTCATCTTATAAAACAGCCATCTTGTAAATGGCGTAAAAGATGCCGTAAATATTGAAAGGGGATATTTGCGCATAACCACTCGGCCAACACGAAATGTTTAGTCAATGCTGGCTTGATGTGGGACCAGCGTTTCAACCCTTACAGCGCTGAAGTAGTGTTGTATATACCATGGAGACCAACGGGTTTTTCAAATTGAAATTATTATAAGTCTCAATTAGCTCTTTCCGCTTTATTTGAATACCTATGTTAGTATCACTAGCATGTATAGTTATTTTAATTATTTTAAAAGATTTGTTACTTGTACATATAGTTACATCATTTGCTATTTTAATATCCTATTATGCACTGTATATTATAATGTATTGTTCATTTTTAATGACGCATATATCTTTACGGCCATTATAAATATCTTTCCTCTTTATACAGTGCGGTGATCGACTTTATACGTCATTCTGACGTCTAAAGTCGATGCCCGCACTGTAAGGGGTTAGGCGCTGAACCAACATTGAGCCAGAATTGATTGCACATATCGTTTTTGTTGTATACATACCTGATAAATTAGCTGGTGCTCCCAGCCACTAATTGCCGCCGATGATTTCGTTTATCACTAAATTCACGTCCATTTTGACATTTGATATGTATTCTCTCTGCAATAACAAGATGTTAAACCAATGCTGGTTTATTGTTGGGCCACCGTCTGTGACATTGGGCCAGCATTCAACCTGAGCATTGTATCCCATCTCGTGCTGGATGACTGTTTGGGGGTGATTATGTTAGTTCACTATATAGCGTCTGCCTGGGGGATTTTAATTTGGGTCAGAATTTACAGTTTGGCGGCGGTGGCGGCGGAACCTCCTAAACCCTGCCCGCTGATTGGTCCAGCTATATGGCGCGGTCCAATCAGCTTGTTGCATCTGTTGGGGTGGGCCCAGGGAGAGGGTGATCTAGAATGTGTCAGAATGATCATCCCTATCACCAAACCCTACGCGTTGACCCAATAGTGTTTTATTGTTGGCGCAGCGTCTACCACGCTGCGCTGGGCCAACATTAAAACACTATTAGTCGTGTTTGCTGCCTAACATTACGTCGCGGTGTACTGTGCAGTAAGCGGTAGACGTAACTAGCTTTGGATGTTTTTTTTTTCTCGTCATCCCCCACCCCGCCCTTCCCACCGGCTCGTTCATCACTCGCGGGCGGCGGGCAGTGGGCGGATCGGCGGCCATTATTTGCGCGACAACACAGTGACACCCCGTGTCTCCGTGAGAGAGTGTGCGCGTTCTTGGGACGCGCGGTGTGTGTGTCTAAGACCGGCCATTCATTATTATGTTACATAACAAGTTACAAAAAATAGAACCAGTTTTATTTTTTGTAACTTGTTACGTACCAATTTTGGCTAAAAGTCATGGAAAAATCGTGGAATTCTGAATTTTAACACATTAATTTCTCTCGCATTTCTTTTCAGAAAAAATGTGTTGATTACATATACACTTTTGTTGCACAATGACACTGACAGTCCATCTAGCTTTAAAATATTTTACATCAAAAACTGTTTTTTAAAGTGGATATACATGTAGGTCAGGTCACTGTGGTGGTGGAGGCTGTACAGACTGTGCAGTTTTAAATGTAGGCCTATAGTGTAACTTGTAACTTGGCGATTAGAGGGTTGAAACCACGAATAGGTGTTTTATAATATAACCCTTTGCCTGCTAGTGACGGTTGTATGCTTTTTGAACCCTTAGAGTGCTACGTCTGCAGCCATTTTTGTCAAACAATAAAAATGAAGGAGAAATAAGGATTACATTTGTTAGATTAGCAATGTTTTGATTCCAATTTTCAGCCACTTGACGTTGTGGATCGCGGTAGCGAGACACAACGTCAAGTGGGTGAAGATGTAATTTTATATTGTGGCGCTTCAAGCATTATTAGACGCAACCCAAGAAAGTGAAAAAGTTTCAAGATTTCGCTTTGATAAATACATTTTTTTACTGTGGATTGTATGAGCAATTCACAACTCATTGTGATTTCAATCTTATGTGATTTTATAATATTTAATTGTCAATAGAGTCATAATATTATAAATTTAGGTTCGCGGATTTTTTGGATATCCATTACAAGCACATATTATTTTATTTCAACGTGAAATCTTTAGATTGTTTAGGTTTATTTTATTTGTTTTAGAAAAATAAATGTGATGAAATGGCGTAAAATGTTCATTCTTATCAATTTGATATTTAATTGTTCAGTGAAGTAAATTTAAATGTATGTTCGTTAAAATCGGTTGCTAAGAGTTTTCATAACTTTTAATTCAATTTGGACCAGCACGTCTCCAAAATTGTATATATTTTAAATATAATTAATCCAATAGAAAATGCGACTGTTCATTTATTAACTAATTTCCCGTTAAGGTATCTTATTTAATTCTTCACCCACTTGAAGTTGTGTCTCGCTGCCGCTACCCACAACTTCAAGTGGGTGAATATTACTCATAGCCAAACATTTGAAAAAATTAATTTTTTAAACTCTCATACAATTATATTTTGTAAAAATATAATTTTTTAAATTCACTTTGAGGTGGGAATTGTGGTAGCGCACAGTGTACGACACAGATTGCAATTTATTCTGTCGGTAGCAGTAGCATTTATATTTTTCTTCAAAACTAGTATAAATATGATCCTGTCGTTTTTAACCAATTTTATTGGCAGATTTCGCTGTTACTGGGATTAAAATATGTCTTTAAGCGTCAACATTTGCAAATTAAACAAATATGAGTAATAGGGTTCAATACAAAATTCTTGAGCTTTAATTGGATATGTTATGCATTGATAGTTTTGTAATAATGGGTAAATCTGAGTTGGGAGGGGCGGTAGCGATTCGCACACACAATGTACAAAACAGGTGGCACTTTAATTTGTCAGTAACCGTGTACAGAGATAGCAGGTTTACTATCACTGTTTTCTTTGTTCTCAAATTAAACAAAGATGAGTAAGTTTTCACCCACTTGAAGTTGTGGATCGCGGTAGCGAGACACAACTTCACGTGGGTGAACATTTAAACAAGATAACTAATGTGTTAATCAAATACCACTTATTTGCTTAGGCCTTTTTTTCAAACCGGAGTTAGTTTCTATAGCCGTTTTCTATAACTAAGCATCAAGTAAGAACTTAAGTCAGTATTAAAATGAAAACTTAAGTCGGTAAACTATTACATGAATTACAGTAATAATTTACTGATGTTCAAATTAAAATCATATAAACCTATTATCATAACACAAAAGAGCAAGATATTGACTTCACGTTGGCCAAGCGTCAGTGAGGCTGGGCCAAAGTTAAACCGACATTGGCTCAGCGAATTCAGTTTGATGTGAACATTTCTGTGAAAACCTCTCTCATTGTACGGTTCCAACTGGACCTGACTCCAGAGCTACATATCAACCTGCCCGTATACTGAGCCTAGACGACATGTTAAATGACGTGCTGTAATCAGTCAAGATTCCTGTGTAGAATTAACCATCCATGCACATAGCTCAATTCAAAATTCAAAATAAACAAAAGTTTACGTCACTAGGTAACATGGGTTCTCTATTGTCCACTGCTGCCCCTGCCAAAGTGTAGATGTAATTGACACATGTTCAACGGTCTGGCAACTAGCCCACTATTTTCTGATCAAGCGATTCTTAAGCATTCGTAAATATATGTAAGTTCTATTTTTAAAGCTGCAAAATTCGTTTTACCGGCTTTTTATATTCAGGGAACAGTGGTAGAGATCAGAGACATGAGGATAGCTATGGTTGTTTCAACGCCTTTTTTAGGATAACCCTTGGAACTCCAAGGATCAAATTGTAAATTCAAAATATTACTTTGCAGGTTCTGGTCCTCCTTTCCATCGAGACATTTGCACAACATAATTTAATTGGTAGGCTAAAATTAATATGAGAAAATTAATATTACTATGAGATTCTAATGCGATTATCACGCTAGGGTTCCTCTCACAGAGTAATGTCTGGTATTGTGAGGTGTTTGTCCATAATTTTTTAATTTTTGCTTTGAACCCTGTGAAGTTCACGATTTTGTACAATTTTTTCGCTTGTTATTTCAAAATAACTTACTGTAGGGGTCCTACCAGAATAAAAATCTTATCGACTGCATGAGGTTAAAAAGACCCTATTATATAAAAAGAGACGGTTTTCAATTGGACTTCAAAACTACAAGTACATTTCATTGTTGAAAATGTTTTGCTAACCTGAGCTCGGTCCGCTGAGGATATAGGCGCTATAGAAGTTTTAACCTCGAAGCTATTTAAATAAACTGCAACTGTATTAATATTTGAAATGGTGTATTTCCATCTCGGTTCTGTCCGGAAGATTTGTATGTACAATATTATAGAGGGTTTTTACCCATTGAAGTGTATGCACAATATTATAGAGGGTTTTTACCCTTGAAGCGCTGATAAATGTGTATATCAACTATAGAAACCAGAGGGTGTTTTCAAATCATCATAAATGTCTTAGTTATCTCTTTCCGCTTCATTTGAATACGTATGTTATCAGGTTATGGGTCTACGACCGTTATAATTTGTTTACTCTTCAGTACGGGGATAGATTTTAGACGTCAGATTATGACGTCTTTCGTCGCTCGCCGCACTGGGTTAAAGTTGCGTTTGAAGTTTGGTTGCACCACTTTTCAGGTGTATATTAGTTTACCTTGTCACCAATCACTTTACGGCCTGACACTTGACTGAATTCTCAAAACAATATAACTCCACCTCCATTCTATGTGTCCCCACGTGTATGACAGCATGAGATAGGGGGCTACCGAGGGAGGGGGGCATGACAAGCTGATATAGGGCTCCCCAGGAGGGGGTGCTACACCTCACTAAGACAGGCCGCCTTTCTTAATACATCTCTTGTTTTTTACGGCTGTTTTTTACGTCACTTCCCCGCCCATGAGCCCCCTGTCATAGGGGGGATGGGGGTTGGCACTGAGCTGTTCACCCCCTTTTCAAGGTAACATACCAACACGTACTCAGACACATTACTAACATTATTTTCTGCATTCTATTTTTCCATATATAGACGTCAGATTCTGACGTATAAAGACGGTCACCGCACTGAATGAATTAACATATCTATAATGGTCGCAGACTCGTAACATAAGATATTTAAATGGAGCGGAAAAAACTAACTAAGACATTTATGGTTGTTAATTGAAGAAATCCCTTTGTTTCCCATGGTTTATACAAACTTAATTCAGCGCTGTAAGGTTGAATGTTGTAAAGGTTAAGATATGGACGTGACATAATGGTTAGAGTGTAGCACCTTGCTATAGCTGCCGCCTGCTGTGAATTTGGGTATAATAACTATTGCAAAAAAACCCATAAGATTATTGTCGGGCTTAGGGATATTGCAATGTTAAAAAATTCCAAACATCCAAAAAAAAATTGGAAGTCCAGGGCCATTTTGGATAGTAAATAGAAAATTGGAAAACTAAGAAAAAAATTAAACTCTTTGATGAGTATCGATTTCCAAAAAAGCTATATCCAAGGCTTTATCCAAAATTTGTTTGGATGTCTGGAATTTTTTAACAAGGCTCCTCAGAGGTGAGAGGGTTAAAGAGAGGAGACATAATGTCATATCCTAATAATAATGTTTTTGTCATATCATGGCTGGCCAGTAGGCATACACTAGCGACCTGAAGCGTCTTAGTTCGGGGCTCCTGGTCGTAATACGTTTTTTTAATTGTATTGTTAAGATTGAGTTGTTTTTTTTTGTGTTACACTTTCAAATACTTCCTCATTTGGTCCGGTTGTGGCTCTAAACTCAGAGCTCGTCACCCGGCCGGGTCGGATGTTTGTGATCAGGGTTGTGCATATAAAGTTCACAAAACTGTTTAATGACCTCGAGTGTGCAGTGCTGTCTATGGTACTATCCACTGTAAAGAACCCTTGGGGTCATTCGAAAAGAATAGGGGCTTCGGGCTTCCTTTTGTCGCAATATTGCCATGATTGTGCAGAAAGCAATATTCACACACTCGCTTTCCAATACTTGTATTGCGTTCAGATAACCCGATGTGATCCTGAATATTGGAGTCATTTATTTTTCGTGTGTGTTATAAGTAAGTAAGTTTATTCAGCAATAGATTTACAATCTGTGTGCATACATATAGACATATATAAACAAGTGCATTTTTGAGGCGTAAAATAGCGTGGCAACAGATAAAGCGTGAACAGAGATGCAATAAGGTGATACAATTTTGTTTGTGTTTGTTTGAGAGAATTGGCTCTAAGACTAAGATCACGTAGATATAAAAAATTTGCAAGTTTTCTCAACACAGATGGTTCTTCAGAAGATAAGAGAAAGGAAAATTTAAACATATTTGGCCTAAAAGTGTAATAGCGTCTGATGTGACGTGTGTTCTCACATTCAAACAAACAATGAAATTCATCTGTTATATCTTGTTGACGCTTACTATGCTGGGCCTACGTCCCAAATTGTGGAACAACACCAAATGCAGTGTTTGTCCAGACGTGATAAAAACGCAGAAAGCCGGGAAAAAAATCATATACCCAATGTGATGTTAGCCCAATGTTGTCGAAATGTTGGCCCACCGTCTGCGATGCTGGCCCAACACTTAGACAACATTGTTTTGTTGTTTGCCGCACAATCCCGCGTATAGCGGTTTGTAGTTTATCCACATTTTCGCGCTCAACCCTAAAATTCCAGACAGGCGACTATGGTATCCATTAAGCAAGAGGCGTTGACCCAATGTTGGTTCAACATTGGCCCGCTGTCTGCGATGCCGGCCAAACATTAAGACAGTATTGGTTCGACATCTCTTGTTCCGTGTGATGGAGGTGATAATGCCAACACGTGGATGTCACGTGTCACCTCTTACCTATGACGTCACATGTCACCAGTGACGTATCACGTGTCATCATTTGACTGATCACGTGTCAGCGAGATTATGACGAGAGGTAAAAACCAGCCAAGTTTGCAGTAACCCCCTGGTACCTTTGTGCACGGTAAGCGATACGAAGAGGCTGCCATTAACGTGATCGTCTGGTTGCAGGGAATAGAGCTCCGCAATTGGTGGATTTGAAATCACGTCTCTTATCACAATCTGCGCTGTGGTTTTTACTATGAGACGTATATTAGTATCAGCCCTTATCACACTCTGTTCAGTGGTTTTTAGTATGAGTCGTATATTGGTATCGGCGCATATCGCACCCCAGGTATAGTTCACACTGCAATAAAATGCACCAATGAAAGTTATTTCATTATGTGACTTGATCAAGTAAGAACTTAAGTCAGTATTAAAATGAAAACTTAAGTCGGTAAACTATTACATGAATTACAGTAATAATTTACTGATGTTCAAATTAAAATCATAAAAAACCTATTATCATAACACAAAAGAGCAAGATATTGACTTAACGTTGGCCAAGCGTCAGTGAGGCTGGGCCAAAGTTAAACCGACATTGGCTCAGCGAATTCAGTTTGATGTGAACATTTCTGTGAAAACCTCTCTCATTGTACGGTTCCAACTGGACCTGACTCCAGAGCTACATATCAACCTGCCCGTATACTGAGCCTAGACGACATGTTAAATGACGTGCTGTAATCAGTCAAGATTCCTGTGTAGAATTAACCATCCATGCACATAGCTCAATTCAAAATTCAAAATAAACAAAAGTTTACGTCACTAGGTAACATGGGTTCTCTATTGTCCACTGCTGCCCCTGCCAAAGTGTAGATGTAATTGACACATGTTCAACGGTCTGGCAACTAGCCCACTATTTTCTGATCAAGCGATTCTTAAGCATTCGTAAATATATGTAAGTTCTATTTTTAAAGCTGCAAAATTCGTTTTACCGGCTTTTTATATTCAGGGAACAGTGGTAGAGATCAGAGACATGAGGATAGCTATGGTTGTTTCAACGCCTTTTTTAGGATAACCCTTGGAACTCCAAGGATCAAATTGTAAATTCAAAATATTACTTTGCAGGTTCTGGTCCTCCTTTCCATCGAGACATTTGCACAACATAATTTAATTGGTAGGCTAAAATTAATATGAGAAAATTAATATTACTATGAGATTCTAATGCGATTATCACGCTAGGGTTCCTCTCACAGAGTAATGTCTGGTATTGTGAGGTGTTTGTCCATAATTTTTTAATTTTTGCTTTGAACCCTGTGAAGTTCACGATTTTGTACAATTTTTTCGCTTGTTATTTCAAAATAACTTACTGTAGGGGTCCTACCAGAATAAAAATCTTATCGACTGCATGAGGTTAAAAAGACCCTATTATATAAAAAGAGACGGTTTTCAATTGGACTTCAAAACTACAAGTACATTTCATTGTTGAAAATGTTTTGCTAACCTGAGCTCGGTCCGCTGAGGATATAGGCGCTATAGAAGTTTTAACCTCGAAGCTATTTAAATAAACTGCAACTGTATTAATATTTGAAATGGTGTATTTCCATCTCGGTTCTGTCCGGAAGATTTGTATGTACAATATTATAGAGGGTTTTTACCCATTGAAGTGTATGCACAATATTATAGAGGGTTTTTACCCTTGAAGCGCTGATAAATGTGTATATCAACTATAGAAACCAGAGGGTGTTTTCAAATCATCATAAATGTCTTAGTTATCTCTTTCCGCTTCATTTGAATACGTATGTTATCAGGTTATGGGTCTACGACCGTTATAATTTGTTTACTCTTCAGTACGGGGATAGATTTTAGACGTCAGATTATGACGTCTTTCGTCGCTCGCCGCACTGGGTTAAAGTTGCGTTTGAAGTTTGGTTGCACCACTTTTCAGGTGTATATTAGTTTACCTTGTCACCAATCACTTTACGGCCTGACACTTGACTGAATTCTCAAAACAATATAACTCCACCTCCATTCTATGTGTCCCCACGTGTATGACAGCATGAGATAGGGGGCTACCGAGGGAGGGGGGCATGACAAGCTGATATAGGGCTCCCCAGGAGGGGGTGCTACACCTCACTAAGACAGGCCGCCTTTCTTAATACATCTCTTGTTTTTTACGGCTGTTTTTTACGTCACTTCCCCGCCCATGAGCCCCCTGTCATAGGGGGGATGGGGGTTGGCACTGAGCTGTTCACCCCCTTTTCAAGGTAACATACCAACACGTACTCAGACACATTACTAACATTATTTTCTGCATTCTATTTTTCCATATATAGACGTCAGATTCTGACGTATAAAGACGGTCACCGCACTGAATGAATTAACATATCTATAATGGTCGCAGACTCGTAACATAAGATATTTAAATGGAGCGGAAAAAACTAACTAAGACATTTATGGTTGTTAATTGAAGAAATCCCTTTGTTTCCCATGGTTTATACAAACTTAATTCAGCGCTGTAAGGTTGAATGTTGTAAAGGTTAAGATATGGACGTGACATAATGGTTAGAGTGTAGCACCTTGCTATAGCTGCCGCCTGCTGTGAATTTGGGTATAATAACTATTGCAAAAAAACCCATAAGATTATTGTCGGGCTTAGGGATATTGCAATGTTAAAAAATTCCAAACATCCAAAAAAAAATTGGAAGTCCAGGGCCATTTTGGATAGTAAATAGAAAATTGGAAAACTAAGAAAAAAATTAAACTCTTTGATGAGTATCGATTTCCAAAAAAGCTATATCCAAGGCTTTATCCAAAATTTGTTTGGATGTCTGGAATTTTTTAACAAGGCTCCTCAGAGGTGAGAGGGTTAAAGAGAGGAGACATAATGTCATATCCTAATAATAATGTTTTTGTCATATCATGGCTGGCCAGTAGGCATACACTAGCGACCTGAAGCGTCTTAGTTCGGGGCTCCTGGTCGTAATACGTTTTTTTAATTGTATTGTTAAGATTGAGTTGTTTTTTTTTGTGTTACACTTTCAAATACTTCCTCATTTGGTCCGGTTGTGGCTCTAAACTCAGAGCTCGTCACCCGGCCGGGTCGGATGTTTGTGATCAGGGTTGTGCATATAAAGTTCACAAAACTGTTTAATGACCTCGAGTGTGCAGTGCTGTCTATGGTACTATCCACTGTAAAGAACCCTTGGGGTCATTTGAAAAGAATAGGGGCTTCGGGCTTCCTTTTGTCGCAATATTGCCATGATTGTGCAGAAAGCAATATTCACACACTCGCTTTCCAATACTTGTATTGCGTTCAGATAACCCGATGTGATCCTGAATATTGGAGTCATTTATTTTTCGTGTGTGTTATAAGTAAGTAAGTTTATTCAGCAATAGATTTACAATCTGTGTGCATACATATAGACATATATAAACAAGTGCATTTTTGAGGCGTAAAATAGCGTGGCAACAGATAAAGCGTGAACAGAGATGCAATAAGGTGATACAATTTTGTTTGTTTTTGTATGAGAGAATTGGCTCTAAGACTAAGATCACGTAGATATAAAAAATTTGCAAGTTTTCTCAACACAGATGGTTCTTCAGAAGATAAGAGAAAGGAAAATTTAAACATATTTGGCCTAAAAGTGTAATAGCGTCTGATGTGACGTGTGTTCTCACATTCAAACAAACAATGAAATTCATCTGTTATATCTTGTTGACGCTTACTATGCTGGGCCTACGTCCCAAATTGTGGAACAACACCAAATGCAGTGTTTGTCCAGACGTGATAAAAACGCAGAAAGCCGGGAAAAAAATCATATACCCAATGTGATGTTAGCCCAATGTTGTCGAAATGTTGGCCCACCGTCTGCGATGCTGGCCCAACACTTAGACAACATTGTTTTGTTGTTTGCCGCACAATCCCGCGTATAGCGGTTTGTAGTTTATCCACATTTTCGCGCTCAACCCTAAAATTCCAGACAGGCGACTATGGTATCCATTAAGCAAGAGGCGTTGACCCAATGTTGGTTCAACATTGGCCCGCTGTCTGCGATGCCGGCCAAACATTAAGACAGTATTGGTTCGACATCTCTTGTTCCGTGTGATGGAGGTGATAATGCCAACACGTGGATGTCACGTGTCACCTCTTACCTATGACGTCACATGTCACCAGTGACGTATCACGTGTCATCATTTGACTGATCACGTGTCAGCGAGATTATGACGAGAGGTAAAAACCAGCCAAGTTTGCAGTAACCCCCTGGTACCTTTGTGCACGGTAAGCGATACGAAGAGGCTGCCATTAACGTGATCGTCTGGTTGCAGGGAATAGAGCTCCGCAATTGGTGGATTTGAAATCACGTCTCTTATCACAATCTGCGCTGTGGTTTTTACTATGAGACGTATATTAGTATCAGCCCTTATCACACTCTGTTCAGTGGTTTTTAGTATGAGTCGTATATTGGTATCGGCGCATATCGCACCCCAGGTCTAGTTCACACTGCAATAAAATGCACCAATGAAAGTTATTTCATTATGTGACTTGATCGTGTGAGAAAATACAAACGTTAATCATTTTTCGTGCGATATGGGGAAATACAGCACTCGTTCATTGTTCGCCTAAAGGCTCACACCTTATTCAATGAACGAGTGCTGTATTTTCCCATATCGCACTGAGATGAACACCGTTTGCATGTCATATTTCATGTGTGTCGAAGTCCACACTGAAGTTGTATCTCACTGACGCCATTCACAACTTCAAGTGAGTTGACAAAAATGGAAGTCAATGATTTTGAAATCTTTCTGATTGATGTCATGTTTTATCTGTGGAATGTTTAAAACATGAATGATATATGAATGGTCGTCACATTGCCACATTGCACTCTCTACAGTATTCATCTGATATGATACTCAGTGACTTGGGGACACCTGGTGAGGCACTGTGAAGCTTATTATATTCATACTGGTATGATATCGCTGTGTGCTCTGTATGCAGTGTATCGCTGTATGTAAGGGTCATGAGAATTCAATTGGAGCCTTTAGGCGAGAAAAAAATTGTTGTTAAAAATAAATGGCGTCAGGCCGCATTTTTGCACACGTAGGCTACACCGGTCTGTTGTATTTATAATGTATGTAGTAATTGTGGTAATTATTGTCAAATTGAATCATTAGGCGAGTACAAGATAATGCTGGGTTTTACAATCAATCAATCAATCAATCAATCAATCAATCAATCAATCAATCAATCAATCAATCAATCAATCAATCAATCAATCGATCGATCGCCGATCGATCGATCGATCGATCGATGGATGGATGGATAAAATCAGGCTAAACCTGATCAGGAGAACCTTCTATTGGGATGGTGAGATGACACTGCCCTCCAGACACAGGATTCGAAATTCGAGTACCGGCGGTCTGAGGTCGAGCACGCTACCCCTCTCTCACCGAGGCACACCGCAATAGTGGGAATTGAAACGCCACCTCGCATTGCCATCCGCACCAAACGCCACCCCGCATTGCCATCCGCACCAAACGCCACCCCGCATTGCCATCCGCACCAAGCGCCACCCCGCATTGCCATCCGCACCAAACGCCACCCCGCATTGCCATCCGCACCAAACGCCACCCCGCATTGCCATCCGCACCAAACGCCACCCCGCATTGCCATCCGCACCAAGCGCCACCTCGCATTGCCATCCGCACCAAACGCCACCCCGCATTGCCATCCGCACCAGATTCTATTCTCCGACTTTTATTTGTTGAGCAAACTGAAAATAAAATCACAATAGTTTAAACTCTGGAACTGATGTCATCTTTGATGTGCGAAGGAATTACTGTGCTCTAGGACGTGGAAGCAATGGTGTTTTAATGTTGGGCCAACGTTGCAGCATTGACAAAACGTTGCGCTAGCGTCAGTTATTGTCTGGTCAATATGATACAACAAACACTTGACGCTGGCCCAATGCTGTTTTAATGCTGTTTCACCGTCTTTGACGTCGGCCAGCACTGATACGGCATTGGGTAAACGCCCGGTGTTTTCAGGCATGTAGCAAGGACAAAACAATGCTGGGTTAATGTTGTTTCACCATCTTTAACGTCGGCCAGCATAAATACATCATTAGCTGAAGGTATCGTGTTAAACCAATGCTGGATTAATAGTGGCCAATAGTTTATTACGTCGGCCCAACATAAATACATGATTGGCTGAATATTCTGCTTTTGCTGAAAATTCCCAGCAAACAATATATTAACCCAATGCTGGGTCAACATTGACCCAGCGTCTACGACGCTGGACCAACGTTTATCCAACATTCGGTGGATGTCTCTGGGAAAGCAGATTTCAGGGTATAATTTTTCTGGTGTAGCAGAGCAGTTGGCTACACACTTTAGGGCTAATGCTACACAATAACTTGTTGGTGTAGCAGGGTTTTTTAAATAGAGAATAGTAGTTTATTACAACATGCTCAGCTGCTAAAGTCTACACAATTTTTCTGTGACAAATTATCCCCTGGATCTTCAGAAAGATCGAGTTAAGGCTGAGAAAGTGTTGTTTGGTGGGAAATAAATCCATATTACTGGTCAGCTGATATGAGACTCTGGGATTTCTGTGTCCTAAATCCTGGGATGCATCATAGCGCAATATGCTGCTGGTAATCCCGGGATGCATCATAGCGCAGTATGCTGCTGGTAATCCCGGGATGCATCATAGCGCAGTATGCTGCTGGTAATCCCGGGAT
Organism: Flabesymbios commensalis; assembly: GCA_964017125.1. Classification (NCBI taxonomy): domain Eukaryota; kingdom Metazoa; phylum Annelida; class Polychaeta; order Terebellida; family Flabelligeridae; genus Flabesymbios; species Flabesymbios commensalis. The sequence goes on along the minus strand of OZ024917.1, from coordinate 66,810,947 downwards.
GCATCATAGCGCAGTATGCTGCTGGTGATCCCGGGATGCATCATAGCGCAGTATGCTGCTGGTAATCCCGGGATGCATCATAGCGCAGTATGCTGCTGGTAATCCTAGGATGCATCATAGCGCAGTATGCTGCTGGTAATCCTGGGATGCATCATAGCGCAGTATGCTGCTGGTAATCCTGGGATGCATCATAGCGCAATATGCTGCTGGTAATCCCGGGATGCATCATAGCGCAGTATGCTGCTGGTAATCCTGGGATGCATCATAGCGCAGTATGCTGCTGGTAATCCTGGGATGCATCATAGCGCAGTATGCCGCTGGTAATCCCGGGATGCATCATAGCGCAGTATGCTGCTGGTAATCCCGGGATGCATCATAGCGCAATATGCTGCTGGTAATCCCGGGATGCATCATAGCGCAGTATGCTGCTGGTAATCCTGGGATGCATCATAGCGCAGTATGCTGCTGGTAATCCTGGGATGCATCATAGCGCAGTATGCCGCTGGTAATCCCGGGATGCATCATAGCGCAGTATGCCGCTGGTAATCCCGGGATGCATCATAGCGCAGTATGCTGCTGGTAATCCCGGGATGCATCATAGCGCAGTATGCCGCTGGTAATCCCGGGATGCATCATAGCGCAGTATGCTGCTGGTAATCCCGGGATGCATCATAGCGCAGTATGCTGCCGGTAATCCCGGGATGCATCATAGCGCAGTATGCTGCTGGTAATCCCGGGATGCATCATAGCGCAGTATGCTGCTGGTAATCCCGGGATGCATCATAGCGCAGTATGCTGCTGGTAATCCCGGGATGCATCATAGCGCAGTATGCTGCTGGTAATCCCGGGATGCATCATAGCGCAGTATGCTGCTGGTAATCCCGGGATGCATCATAGCGCAGTATGCTGCTGGTAATCCCGGGATGCATCATAGCGCAGTATGCCGCTGGTAATCCCGGGATGCATCATAGCGCAGTATGCCGCTGGTAATCCCGGGATGCATCATAGCGCAGTATGCCGCTGGTAATCCCGGCATGCATCATAGCGCAGTATGCCGCTGGTAATCCCGGGATGCATCATAGCGCAGTATGCTGCTGGTAATCCCGGGATGCATCATAGCGCAGTATGCTGCTGGTAATCCCAGGATGCATCATAGCGCAGTATGCCGCTGGTAATCCCGGGATGCATCATAGCGCAGTATGCTGCTGGTAATCCCGGGATGCATCATAGCGCAGTATGCTGCTGGTAATCCTGGGATGCATCATAGCGCAGTATGCCGCTGGTAATCCCGGGATGCATCATAGCGCAGTATGCTGCTGGTAATCCTGGGATGCATCATAGCGCAGTATGCCGCTGGTAATCCCGGGATGCATCATAGCGCAGTATGCTGCTGGTAATCCCGGGATGCATCATAGCGCAGTATGCTGCTGGTGATCCTGGGATGCATCATAGCGCAGTATGCTGCTGGTAATCCCGGGATGCATCATAGCGCAGTATGCTGCTGGTAATCCCGGGATGCATCATAGCGCAGTATGCTGCTGGTAATCCCGGGATGCATCATAGCGCAGTATGCTGCTGGTGATCCTGGGATGCATCATAGCGCAGTATGCCGCTGGTAATCCTGGGATGCATCATAGCGCAGTATGCTGCTGGTAATCCCGGGATGCATCATAGCGCAGTATGCTGCTGGTAATCCTGGGATGCATCATAGCGCAGTATGCTGCTGGTAATCCTGGGATGCATCATAGCGCAGTATGCTGCTGGTAATCCCGGGATGCATCATAGCGCAGTATGCTGCTGGTAATCCTGGGATGCATCATAGCGCAGTATGCTGCTGGTAATCCCGGGATGCATCATAGCGCAGTATGCTGCTGGTAATCCTGGGATGCATCATAGCGCAGTATGCTGCTGGTAATCCCGGGATGCATCATAGCGCAGTATGCTGCTGGTAATCCCGGGATGCATCATAGCGCAGTATGCTGCTGGTAATCCCAGGATGCATCATAGCGCAGTATGCTGCTGGTAATCCCGGGATGCATCATAGCGCAGTATGCCGCTGGTAATCCCGGGATGCATCATAGCGCAGTATGCCGCTGGTAATCCCGGGATGCATCATAGCGCAGTATGCTGCCGGTAATCCCGGGATGCATCATAGCGCAGTATGCTGCTGGTAATCCCGGGATGCATCATAGCGCAGTATGCTGCTGGTAATCCCGGGATGCATCATAGCGCAGTATGCTGCTGGTAATCCCGGGATGCATCATAGCGCAGTATGCTGCTGGTAATCCTGGGATGCATCATAGCGCAGTATGCTGCTGGTAATCCTGGGATGCATCATAGCGCAGTATGCTGCTGATAATCCTGGGATGCATCATAGCGCAGTATGCTGCAGGTAATCCCGGGATGCATCATAGCGCAGTATGCTGCAGGTAATCCCGGGATGCATCATAGCGCAGTATGCTGCTGGTGATCCTGGGATGCATCATAGCGCAGTATGCCGCTGGTAATCCCGGGATGCATCATAGCGCAGTATGCTGCTGGTAATCCCGGGATGCATCATAGCGCAGTATGCTGCTGGTAATCCCGGGATGCATCATAGCGCAGTATGCTGCTGGTAATCCCAGGATGCATCATAGCGCAGTATGCTGCTGGTAATCCCGGGATGCATCATAGCGCAGTATGCCGCTGGTAATCCCGGGATGCATCATAGCGCAGTATGCTGCTGGTAATCCCGGGATGCATCATAGCGCAGTATGCTGCAGGTAATCCCGGGATGCATCATAGCGCAGTATGCTGCTGGTGATCCTGGGATGCATCATAGCGCAGTATGCCGCTGGTAATCCCGGGATGCATCATAGCGCAGTATGCTGCTGGTAATCCCGGGATGCATCATAGCGCAGTATGCTGCTGGTAATCCCGGGATGCATCATAGCGCAGTATGCTGCTGGTAATCCCAGGATGCATCATAGCGCAGTATGCTGCTGGTAATCCCGGGATGCATCATAGCGCAGTATGCCGCTGGTAATCCCGGGATGCATCATAGCGCAGTATGCTGCTGGTAATCCCGGGATGCATCATAGCGCAGTATGCTGATGGTAATCCTGGGATGCATCATAGCGCAGTATGCTGCTGGTGATCCTGGGATGCATCATAGCGCAGTATGCTGCTGGTAATCCTGGGATGCATCATAGCGCAGTATGCCGCTGGTAATCCCGGGATGCATCATAGCGCAGTATGCCGCTGGTAATCCCGGGATGCATCATAGCGCAGTATGCTGCTGGTAATCCTGGGATGCATCATAGCGCAGTATGCTGCAGGTAATCCCGGGATGCATCATAGCGCAGTATGCTGCTGGTAATCCCGGGATGCATCATAGCGCAGTATGCCGCTGGTAATCCCGGGATGCATCATAGCGCAGTATGCTGATGGTAATCCTGGGATGCATCATAGCGCAGTATGCTGCTGGTAATCCTGGGATGCATCATAGCGCAGTATGCTGCTGGTAATCCCGGGATGCATCATAGCGCAGTATGCCGCTGGTAATCCCGGGATGCATCATAGCGCAGTATGCTGATGGTAATCCCGGGATGCATCATAGCGCAGTATGCTGATGGTAATCCCGGGATGCATCATAGCGCAGTATGCTGCTGGTAATCCCGGGATGCATCATAGCGCAGTATGCTGCTGGTAATCCTGGGATGCATCATAGCGCAGTATGCTGCTGGTAATCCTGGGATGCATCATAGCGCAGTATGCTGCTGGTAATCCCGGGATGCAGCATAGCGCAGTATGCTGCTGGTAATCCCGGGATGCATCATAGCGCAGTATGCTGCTGGTAATCCCGGGATGCATCATAGCGCAGTATGCTGCAGGTAATCCCGGGATGCATCATAGCGCAGTATGCTGCTGGTAATCCCGGGATGCATCATAGCGCAGTATGCTGCTGGTAATCCCGGGATGCATCATAGCGCAGTATGCTGCTGGTAATCCCGGGATGCATCATAGCGCAGTATGCTGCAGGTAATCCCGGGATGCATCATAGCGCAGTATGCTGCTGGTAATCCCGGGATGCATCATAGCGCAGTATGCTGCAGGTAATCCTGGGATGCATCATAGCGCAGTATGCTGCTGGTAATCCCGGGATGCATCATAGCGCAGTATGCTGCAGGTAATCCTGGGATGCATCATAGCGCAGTATGCTGCTGGTAATCCTGGGATGCATCATAGCGCAGTATGCTGCTGGTAATCCCGGGATGCATCATAGCGCAGTATGCTGCTGGTAATCCCGGGATGCATCATAGCGCAGTATGCTGCAGGTAATCCCGGGATGCATCATAGCACAGTATGCTGCTGGTAATCCCGGGATGCATCATAGCGCAGTATGCTGCTGGTAATCCCGGGATGCATCATAGCGCAGTATGCTGCTGGTAATCCCGGGATGCATCATAGCGCAGTATGCTGCTGGTAATCCCGGGATGCATCATAGCGCAGTATGCTGCTGGTAATCCCGGGATGCATCATAGCGCAGTATGCTGCTGGTTATCCCGGGATGCATCATAGCGCAGTATGCTGCTGGTAATCCCGGGATGCATCATAGCGCAGTATGCTGCTGGTAATCCTGCTGTTGGCTTCAAAGAGGTTTAAGACTAAAGAAATATGTATTTATACGCTGTTCCAATGTTGTTTAAATGTTATCCCACCGTCTACGACGCTGGCCCAAATATGTTACCAGTATTGGTCAGTTTCTCTTGTTTAATGAGATACCGTCACGTAGAAATTTAACCCATTCAGTGCGGAGATATACGTCTAATGTATATCCCCGCACTGAATGGGTTACGTCAAAGAGGAAGAACGAAATTCAATAGATTCGTAGATCTGAATGTACGAGACCCGCAGAGCCGAGGATATTCAGATCTACGAATCTACTGTATATATATAGTTCTATATGGAGTTCTTTCTTTGACTTAAAATACACAATGTAGGTACATGATTGTGTTCAAAGATTTGATATAGAAAATGTCATTTTTAAAGTCATCATGGTTAACTATGAAACCCTAGCCATGCAGTGTCATGGTGAAATGTTTATATTGTGCGCGACCCGGCAAATGTCAAAATAGCAGAAGATTCGTCAATCAGAACGTATTGTTATAACAATAGACTAACGTCACAGGTGGATTTTAAATATTTATAATACGGACTGGCTACTCGACCAGAGTTGACCATTCAGTTAACGCTACGTCATTAGAGATTCACATTTTATCGCCCACACAGAATGTCGAGCAGCGTTTTTCTTTATTCTGTGAAAATCAATAGCCCTGACTTGCAATGTTTTCACCTAGGCGCGATGTCCTCTCCGACGCCGTGGTTTGCTGTATTCGTTTTACCCGGAAAAAATCAACGTTTTTCAACATGGTCCCAAGGTCCAAAAAATGTCCATAATTTTTTATGACTGTGAAAAATGAGCTGAGCATCTGACCTCGTAGCTGAATAGAAATGTCACTGATTAAAAAAACTATTTTCGACCTGATTAATCGAGTCTTAGATATGACCAAAGAAAAGTCCCGTGATTTTGTACGGGGTCAATCAGCCCCTGAGGCTAGTATATAGATAATACAATAAAGTATTGGGAAGGAATATATAAAATTGTTTTTACCGAGTAGGCATTTAAAAAGGTTTCCGGTAACGTCACTACGTTTCCAAGAATAATATGATAATGGTCACGGCCCAATACAATAGGTATTGAAACGAAAGATCTACATGTAAGTGAGACGTTTATGGCGTTATAATGTTAGCCCAGAGAGCACTAAAAGTTAAATTTTCAGTCACTTGAAGTTTTGTCTCGCTATGTATTTTATATACTGGTTTCCAAGGGTCACGCAGGTGCTTATAAAAACACAGAATGTCTACTGTAGTCGACATCAGTGTTCTAGGGGTGATAATGGTCTGCCTATGAAATAGGTATTGAAATTAATCAAATAGAACTAACGACGACATGTATTACATATTGTGGATCTGGTAATTTTCGCGTGTTTAAATTTTCGCGAATTTCTGATTTTGGGCCTTTTCACGAAGCTTACAATTTGTGAATTTGCATTTTACTTTAGTAGCGCTATTATTATAATAATTTTCGCGGGATTCTTGAATTCGCGAATTTGTCCTCCTCTCAAAATTCGCGAAAATTAATACCTCGCGAATATTACCAGATATACAGTATTTATAATACGATAGTGACTGTACACCAATAACATATGTATCCAATCGAAGCGGAACTGAAAGAGCCAACTATACTTAGACATTTATTATGATGCTTATTTTCTTAATACTGAAACAGGAAGATATACAATTTATGATGTTTTCATGATATGATAATGATCGTAGTCCTATTTAAGAGGTATTCAAATAAATCAGAAAGAGTTAACTAAGACATTTATGATGCTTACAAATTGAAAAAACACTTTGGTCTCCATTGTTTATACAAAAATAGCTCAGCTCTTTAAGGGTGAAACTGAATGTTCGTGAAATTTCCACATTACACATTTTTTAATGAATACCACTTTGGTTTCTACAGTATATCGTCCCCTTGGAGTTAGAAGGTGCTAAAGTGCCACTTTACAAAGTGGCACTTTAGCACCTTCTAACTCCAAGGGGACCCTTGGAGTTAGAAGGTGCTAAAGTGCCACTTTACAAAGTGGCACTTTAGCACCTTCTAACTCCAAGGGGACGATATATCAAAATATTTCACTGCTGCAGGGTTTAAATTTGAGCTTGTGGAGGGACTATTGGTGTCTAGACTTGCTGTTATCAGATGTGATCTCACAGCGAACAACAGACATTGACTCAATGCTGTTATAATGCTGGGCCAGCGCCTGTGACACTGTCCCAGCATTAAGCCAATGGGTCAATGTCTGGTGTGAGTTGAGATGTGACCCAGTTTGTGACGTGTGTAGACTAAACACGTCACTGTGTGAGGGGGGGGGGGGATGAGGGGGGAGGTGTCTGCCTAATATTGTGCAGTCTATACTCACTCCCCAAGGCATCAGTCGTGCCTCAGTGCCTCAGTAAGACTACCCTCCCCCCCCTCAGTGCCTCGGTACTCTCCTCACTAAACAGTACAACAGACATTTTCACCATTTTTTATTTCATATCTTGTCATTTCTAGTACTCCCTTCACTAAAACAGTAAAACAGAAATTTTCGCCATTTTGTATCCTATCCCTTCTTATTTCTAGTAGGGGCCTACTCCCTTCACTAAAACAGTACAACAGACATTTTCACATTTTTTATCCTATCCCTTCTTTTTTCCAGTACTCCCTCCACTAAAGCAGTATAACATAAATGCTCACCATTTTTTTTATTTCATCCCTTCTTATTTCCAGTACTGCCTTCACTAACTGATAAACTACTATCATCTTTTATTCTCTCCCTTCTTATTTGTAGTACTGTTTCATTAAAACAGTACAGTCATGGAAAAGTCATTGAATTTTGAATATTTATGAATGCCTATCACATTTTTTTTGGAAAAAATGTGTTGATTACCTACACTTTTGCCACACAGTGACACTGGCAGTCCACCTATAGCTGTAAAATATTTCATAAGAAACCCGCGACACACGGCTCTGCTTTTGCTCGGACCACTCTGGTGGTGGAGGCTGTACAGTTTTAAATTTACATTTTTATATTCGTTTTCAAAAGTCATGGAATCTTGAAGAAATGATCATGGAAAGTCATGGAATTTTATTTCGTGATCGCCGTGGGAACCCTGTAAGATCAATTTTATGGTGGAAATCTGTTTTAACTTTAAGATGAAGAAATACACCAGAGAAAAAAAATACAATAATTATACTATTTTTTTTAGCCATAAATATGAATTCACCTTTACAGTTTAAATGGTCAGGATTAAAGAGTCAGCACGTTTATCTAGTTTATATCCAGAGAATAAAAAGTAAATATTAATTTATTGAATTTGTGTACCATGGAAAGAAGAATGTGAATGCTGGTGGTATCTGTCACTGGGGCCTACGTAGATCCCGAGACGGCGATCTTAGTTGAAACCCTTGTATTGCTAGAGCCAATGTTAGTTTAACCCTTTAACCGCCGGGGTCGCATATAGTCGAGTTTTCATTTTTTATTAGCACCACATTTCAAATATGTTAAAGATAAAATGTGACATCAACCAGCAAAATTTGAAAAGATTTTACCTCCATTTTGTCAAATCTGAATAATTTTCACTCACTTGAAGTTGTGGATCGCGTCAGCGAAACACAACTTCAAGTGGGTGAAAATTCAAATTGCATAATTTGGCGGTTAAAGGGTTAATTTTGCCCTGGCATCTTTGACACTGGGCCAACATTAAAACAACATTGTTTAACGTCTGGTGCGTGCTGGGCTAGTTTGTGGGAGATTCAATCAAAGCATTCACTTAGGAGGTATCTAATTTTTCACAAATGCATGGACAGATTTTTTGTCATTTGAAACTGGAATTTGCTTTTGCAATTTCAGCTTCAAATAACGAAAATGGAAACAAACGATTCAGCAACACAAGGGTTAAGCAAATCAATTGATCTTGATCAGTATTATCGTAGCCAGGGGTCCGTGTTCTGAGACGTTCTTTATCAGATCAAAATCATCATTTTTATTTTGGCTCCTTGTCAATATGTCCTTAGACTGGTGCGTGAGTATTTTTTAAATTTTGTGTTGCGCATTCACCAGTTAAAAGTGAAATAAGGACAAGATTTAATTTCAGACGTATCCAAAATTAGAAATACAGTAACAATTGATAAATGGCGCTTTCGGTACACTTGCCACGTTGCAACAGCAACTCAAAATAATTATTGAAAAGACTTCCGCAATTCTAGTCTATGGACATGTTCACATATTATGGAAATATTTATAGAGCCAAAATACAAGTCTGGCTTTTGGATGATTTTTAGCCTGATCATGTCGCTTTAACCCTTTCAGTGCGGGGATCGTCTTTCCCCGCACTGATGGAATTTGAAAAATGTATAATGATCGTAGACCCGTAACATAGGTATTCAAATAAAGCGGAAAAAGCTAACTAAAACATATACGATGATTTCAAATTGAAAAAACCCTTTGATTTCCATAGTTTATGCAAGAATATTTCATCTCTTTAAGGGTTTAGATCGTCGCAGCATACGGCCCTGTACCATGTACAGTACTGTATATACGGCCCTGTACCTGTACAGTACTGTATATACGGCCCTGTACCATGTACAGTACTGTATATACGGCCCTGTACCTGTACAGTACTGTATATACGGCCCTGTACCTGTACAGTACTGTATATACGCCCCTGTACCTGTACAGTACTGTATATACGGCCCTGTACCTGTACAGTACTGTATATACGCCCCTGTACCATGTACAGTACTGTATGTACGGCCCTGTACCATGTACAGTACTGTATATACGGCCCTGTACCATGTACAGTACTGTATATACGGCTCTGTACCTGTACAGTACTGTATATACGGCCCTGTACCATGTACAGTACTGTATATACGGCTCTGTACCATGTACAGTACTGTATATATGGCCCTGTATCATGTACAGTACTGTATATACGGCCCTGTACCTGTACAGTACTGTATATACGGCCCTGTGCCATGTACAGTACTGTGTATACGGCCCTGTACCATGTAGAGTACTGTATACGGCCCTGTACCATGTACAGTACTGTATATACGGCCCTGTACCATGTACAGTACTGTATATACGGCCCTGTATCATGTACAGTACTGTATATACGGCCCTGCACCATGTACAGTACTGTATATACGGCCCTGTACCATGTACAGTACTGTATATACGCCCCTGTACCATGTACAGTACTGTATATATGGCCCTGTACCATGTACAGTACTGTATGTACGGCCCTGTACCATGTACAGTACTGTATATACGCCCATGTACCATGTACAGTACTGTATATACGGCCCTGTACCTGTACAGTACTGTATATACGGCCCTGTACCTGTACAGTACTGTATATACGGCCCTGTACCATGTACAGTACTGTATATACGGCCCTGTACCTGTACAGTACTGTATATACGGCCCTGCCTGTACCATGTACAGTACTGTATATACGGCCCTGTACCATGTACAGTACTGTATATACGGCCCTGTACCTGTACAGTACTGTATATACGGCCCTGTACCATGTACAGTACTGTATATACGGCCCTGTACCATGTACAGTACTGTATGTACGCCCCTGTACCTGTACAGTACTGTATATACGGCTCTGTGCCATGTACAGTACTGTATATACGGCCCTGTAGCATGTACAGTACTGTATATACGGCCCTGTACCATGTACAGTACTGTATATACGGCCCTGTACCATGTACAGTACTGTATATACGGCCCTGTACCTGTACAGTACTGTATATACGGCCCTGTACCATGTACAGTACTGTATATACGGCCCTGTACCATGTACAGTACTGTATATACGCCCCTCTACCTGTACAGTACTGTATATACGGCCCTGTACCATGTACAGTACTGTATATACGGCCCTGTACCACGTACAGTACTGTATATACGGCCCTGTACCTGTACAGTACTGTATATACGGCCCTGTACCTGTACAGTACTGTATTTACGGCCCTGTACCATGTACAGTACTGTATATACGGCCCTGTACCTGTACAGTACTGTATATACGGCCCTGTACCATGTACAGTACTGTATATACGGCCCTGTACCATGTACAGTTCTGTATATATGCCCCTGTACCTGTACAGTACTGTATATACGGCCCTGTACCATGTACAGTACTGTATATACGGCCCTGTACCATGTACAGTACTGTATATACGGCCCTGTACCATGTACAGTACTGTATATACGGCCCTGTACCATGTACAGTACTGTATATACGGCCCTGTACCTGTACAGTACTGTATATACGGCCCTGTACCATGTACAGTACTGTATATATGCCCCTGTACCTGTACAGTACTGTATATACGGCCCTGTACCTGTACAGTACTGTATATACGGCCCTGTACCTGTACAGTACTGTATTTACGGCCCTGTACCATGTACAGTACTGTATATACGGCCCTGTACCATGTACAGTACTGTATATACGGCCCTGTACCATGTACAGTACTGTATATACGCCCCTGTACCATGTACAGTACTGTATATACGGCCCTGTACCATGTACAGTACTGTATATACGGCCCTGTACCTGTACAGTACTGTATATACGGCCCTGTACCATGTACAGTACTGTATATACGGCCCTGTACCATGTACAGTACTGTATATACGGCCCTGTACCTGTACAGTACTGTATATACGGCCCTGTACCTGTACAGTACTGTATATACGGCCCTGTACCATGTACAGTACTGTATATACGGCCCTGTACCATGTACAGTACTGTATATACGGCCATGTACCACGTACAGTACTGTATAAACGGCCCTGTACCTGTACAGTACTGTATATACGCCCCTGTACCATGTACAGTACTGTATATACGGCCCTGTACCATGTACAGTACTGTATATACGGCCCTGTACCTGTACAGTACTGTATATACGGCCCTGTACCATGTACAGTACTGTATATATGGCTCTGTACCATGTACAGTACTGTATATACGCCCCTGTAACATGTACAGTACTGTATATACGGCCCTGTAACATGTACAGTACTGTATATACGCACCTGTACCTGTACATTACTGTATATACGCCCCTGTACCTGTACAGTACTGTATATACGGCCCTGTACCTGTACAGTACTGTATATATGCCCCTGTACCTGTACAGTACTGTATATACGGCCCTGTACCATGTACAGTACTGTATATACGCCCCTGTACCTGTACGGTACTGTATATACGGCCCTGAACCTGTACAGTACTGTATATACGCCCCTGTACCTGTACAGTACTGTATATACGGCCCTGTACCATGTACAGTACTGTATATACGGCCCTGTACCATGTACAGTACTGTATATACGGCCCTGTACCATGTACAGTACTGTACATACGGCCCTGTACCATGTACAGCACTGTATATTTATCTTGACGCACTACTTCCTGTTCACAGAGAACCTTCTACATGGCCTAGTATATATAGTTGTTAAAAACCCGATGTTTTCATGTGAAACGAGTACAGCGATTCACGTCCACAGCTAAGTAGGCCTACAATGAGTGAGTGGATATTGCTTTACGTCGCTTTCTGCACAATCATGGCAATATCGCGACAGAAGGAAGCCAGAAGCCCTACTCTTATTTCGAATGACTTCAAGGGTTCTTTAGAGTGCAGAGGACCATAGGCTGTACTGTACACTCCAGGCATTTGAACAGTTTGGAGAACTGTATATGCACAAGCACGATGACCCTCCCGACCGGGATTCAAACCTGGTACCTCCAGGTTACAGGCCTCAGTCGATACGAATGAGCCATCGAGACCGGCGCTAAGTATAGAGTACAGATACTAGCTCTGTATTACAACATTCCATCTGACGCGATACATTGACCCAATGTTGTTTCAATGTTGGGCCAGCGTCGTACAGCAATATTGGGGCGATGTCCTGTGCATACTGGGACGTAACAATAAAATCTTGATGCTTTCTGAGCCATGTTCTCAGGTCAACTCTCAGAATATGACCTAATATAATGCTAGAGATTTACAAGTTATCCTATTGTAATTTCCAGCCACTTGAAATTGTGTCTCGCTACCGCGACCCACAGGGCGGGGGCCCTAGGGTAGTGGTTAGCACCGCTGCCTTTCACGCCAGAGTCCGGGGTTCGGTTCCCGGTCTCGGCGGTTTCAAAGAAACAAAAATGTTTCTTCCCCATCCACGTGTGAAAGTTAGTATTGTGGGGAGCCTCCGTGACCGAGAGGTAGCGTGCTCGGCCTCAGACCGCCAGGGCTCGAATTTCGAATCCTGTGTCTGGAGGACAGTGTCATCTCAATCATCTCACCACCCTCAGGAGGTTCTCCTGGCCCAGTTTAGCCTATATGTGCACAAAGGTGACCTAAAGCCCGATTCAATTCATTTCATTTTTTTACCGCGACCCACAACTTCAAGACGGTGAAAATTACTCATATTTAAATAATTCGAGTCAAAATCTTGATGTTTAAACGTTCATTTAATTTAGTGATTTGACCTGATGACAAAACAAAATAAAAACGAATGACGAGGAACCGGTTACTATTGGTACAACATTGGCCGCTATTGGCCCGATAGCACTGCAGCGCAGGTTTAGGGCAAGTAGATCGTCTCAGTACATGGATACAAATATATTCACCCCTTACAGCGCGGGGATCGACTCTAGTCGTCAGAAACTGACGTCTGTAGACGTCAGTTTCTGACGTCTGATAAAAAGAATCATAATGGCCATAGACCCATAACACAGGTATTCCAATGAATCAGAATGAGCTAACTAAGACATTTATGAAGGTTTCCAATAAAATAAAACCCTTTGGTCTCCATGGTTTGTATACAAATATCAGCACTTCGGGGTAAAATAGTCAAGTACAGGACTTTGCAAGATGTACTTGGGTAGTACCTGCACCATCCATCACTAATACAAACAATATATTTCTAATATAAGCGTCGATATTTTCAATATCATTTCGTATGCAAAACATGCCACAATGTTTTGTCACGTTTATAACCGTTACGTAATTCTGCACAGTAGGAGGACGTCTACATGACGTATTGAGGACGTCTACATGACGTATTGATCAATGTTAAATTATGACCACCGCTAATATCCCGTCTCACGTCATCTATATCATTGTCTACAACTTTTTCCAATGGGCTTTGGGTGTTATCAAGCTTATGTAATCAGGTAATCACTTTAATTAGTAGGTTAGAATCAAATGTGATAAAATTGATAGAACGGAGTACTTTTCACCCAGTTGAAGTTGTGAGTCGCCGTGACTTCCTGGCGGAAACACTGATCTTAATCTGGAAATAATCATCTCACTCAACATTAATTACCCTCATGCATGTCACGTGCTCTTTTGTTTAATCGTTATTTTTGTTTGAGTGAGTGTAACATTCTATGAGGCTGTTTAACATTGTGTTGGGCTGTTTCACATTGTGTGGGCTGTTTAACATGATGTGGGTTTTTTCAATTTGAAATCATCATTATTATGATCATTTTAAATTAAAAAAAAGATAAATATTTCATCTCTGTAGTCATAATGACTATCATCGTTTTAATCCACTTTATCATGTTTATAAGCAGATTAAATCACTGTTATTGGGAATAAAATGTGTTTCAAGATTTACAATTTTTTCACCCCATTTCTTAAAATAAAAATTTGTACCGATGTTGACTATACCGGTAGTCGTTTGAATGTGTTTTATTATCAGATCAAATCACTGTTATCGTGAATGCTGTGTGAATGAGTATATAAAGATTAAGATTTGACAATTATGTCGTCTCAAATTAAATACATATGTATAATTTTTACCCACACCTTTAAGTGGGTAAATTTTAAATGAGATACCTTAGTGAGAAAAGGGTTAAATAGTCTGCATTTCCTTACAAAATGCTGCTATATTAACCCTTGAAGCGTTGAATTAATTTGTAAAAAAAACATCGCAACCAAATGGGTTTTTTCACCTTGAAATCATCATAAATGTCTTAGTTAGCTTTTTCCGGTTCATCTGAATATCTATGTTAGGGGTCTACGACCATTAGAAATATTTCTACTCTTACAGTGCAGGGATCGACTTTAGTCGTCAGAATCTGACGTCTATCGACGTCAGATTCTGACGACTAAAGTCGATCCCCGCGCTGTAAGAGTTAAACAGAGATAAACAGCACATTTTATATTTAACGTGACCATTGCGGCACGTGTAGACAGTTGTATTCGATCCGCCTGATATGCCAGTCTATTAAAGTGAGTTCCGTTTTCCTTTTTATGCAGTCCATTCACCTAGCGGTGTCAAGTACACAATTATTTAATCAATTATAGAAAAAGTGTTGGCACGGCGCACGTCAGAATGCGGGGTGTCACGAGAGAAGGTCATATATCAATGTCATTATGGCCGCCTGCCGTCAACCAGCGTAAGGTGTACATGTAGAGGCGATCACAGTGGTGTGACGTCAACCAGCGTAACCGCACTGTATGATGACACCCTCTAGTGAAACACACACCAACTATAATCATATTCAGCAATATGGTCTCACCGCACAAAATGAACAGACATCCGAGGAGTATTTTAAATGGTTGTTTCTGCCTCTGCTGGAGTAAAAAAAATACAGGAATGTCGTAATTTTGTGGATCAATATTTATTGCAAGAACACATTGTTTTCTTTGTGTGTGACATGGGGTATGGATCGGGTTTTAGGCTACCTTTGTGCACATATAGGCTAAACTGGGCCAGACATGGGGTATAAATGTGTTATGAGATTTTCGGATGGGAACGAGGGGTGAAAAGGAATGTTGTTTTCCCTGTTTGAATTGCTCCTTGAAAAATGTTTTTGTCGTCCTTCCCAGCAAACGCGATACATTATCCACAGCCAAACCTAATAAGTCACCGTGGCTGGCACGACTCTCCAAACCTTAAAACTCCACGGCCGACTATAGTTTTTAATCTACTTTATTAGCAGGAAAAATCAGTTATTGGAAACGAAATGAGTGTTTAAACATCAAGCTTTGCAAATGTTTGGTCTCAAATTAAACAAATATGAATAATTTACACCCACCTGAAGTTGTGGATCGCGGTAGCGAGACACAACTTCAGGTGGGTGAAAATTAGAAATCTATACTGTAACGCTTTATAGGTTAACATCAAAATATGCGACGATATTTGAAGCGAATAAACCGGCAACATGAGACTTTGAACCAATGTTGATTTAATGCTGGGCCAACGTCGCAGACGGTGTACCAACGGTAACCCAACGTTGGTCAAAGCTCCCTGTTTGCTGGTGTGTTGTGCATGCAGCTGACAATAAACTAATTATTATTCACGTTTGGCCTAGCATCACATGAGGACCTGCTGCATAATTCAACCCAGTTATTTGTCTTATTTATTATATATAATAATATATGTTACAGCTCTATGTTACATTACGCCAACATTGCACGAATGCCATACGTAACTACGCCAATATTGCTCCAACACCTAGCCAATTAGCTTCTCGGAAGACGCTATATACACGTAGTTTCATTATTAGGTCTACCTTGGTCTATACATGTACCTTGTTGCACTTGTGTTTGTGCAATATATGTACACACCCACGCACGGACATGTTTACATCATATGGTCATATTATTAAGCTAAAATAAAATCACTGATTTTTTGATGATTTTATACCTGGGCATGTCCCTTTAATAATGGCGGCATGCTATTTTCGAGTATTCTCTTATTCACTTCCTATGAAACACAAAACATTTGTATAACATTTGTACAATGTTGGACCAACGTCGGAGACGTTGGGACGACGTTATACAAATGTTATACAAATGTTTTGTGTTTGCTGGGTTATTCTAACGCTTTTTCGAGAGACATCAAAAATACACCATTTTAAAATATAAGAGCAGCATGAAATATTAAGTACTGTTATAATAAATAAATAATACAATGATACTAGTGTGCTTCTCGGCCCAGACACGCTATTTATGGGTCATAGTACATTTCATGTTATTATTCCGCGTCACAGGCTGGTAATGGTATGTAATACGGTAGATCTTGTAAAATTCGCGAGGTTTTATTTCTCACGATTTTCGATAGGAGGACAAATTCGCAAATTTAAAAATCTCGCGAAAATTATTATTATAATAGCGTTAATATCAGCGAAATTGTAATTTCGCGAATTCAAGACTTCACGAAAAGTCCCGAAATTACAAATTTGCGAAAAACTAAACACGCGAAAATTTCCAGATCTACAGTACTTATCAATATCTCTCGGCAAAACATATGATTGCCTATTCTTTACTGCCATTGACGTATGTGACATGTTGGATAAAACTTGTTATACATTTATCTGGTAGACGATTTTATCTGGTAGACGATAAATGGAGTTTCACAGGTGTATCTAATCCCTTGGATATGAATTTTTTTTTATTTTTTTTTATTTATTTCGATTTGTCATGACAATGGTGTTGTATAGCATAAATTACAGAAGATGTTTGCAAGCAAATATATATACACACAATGCTGAGTTAAAAAAAAACCATGCTATGACTGGCAGACAATAACAGGTCTCTGAAGACCTCTGCTAAGATCGCCTACCACATATAATAAAAATAACAATAATAAATAGTGACATACATTAAATTATTATATTACTACTTAAGTATCTATCCCTGAATAGTATCCCATTTTACTTAAAAAGTGTATTATACATATAAAAAGCTAGTGATGTTTACTACATCCACAAGCTGCACTCCATGAGCATTGATTATTTACATCGTATGTATGAAGTTTGTTAAAATAAAATCCATTTATCTTAGGTTTAAAAATATTACTGTTGCTGGAAGCACGAATGCTGTCAGGTAAAATATTCCAAGTTTTTCCAATTCTATTAAAATACGAATTATAAAATATTGTTGTTTTTACACGGGGTATTTTTAAAAGAATACCCTTTTGTGCAGATCGACGACCTGTACTGGTATCGACTAAATTAATAAAATTCGAAAAGTTACAATTAACTTTCCCATGAATGTAATTAAATAAAAAACAGAGATCATGTATTTCTCTACGGAAAGAAAGGGAGTATCTGCCACTTAACAAAGTGGCAGATACACCTTTCATATCCAAAAGGACGGTATATACACGTAGACATGTCGATGTTTTATGGAAGAATGTTTTATGAAAAAATAGCGAATCTCATTTCAGGCTGTTTTCTCCAAAAATATAACATAATCATAAAGAAGTATATGCTGTGAAAACACCAATTTTATATATATCTCTCTCTGTCAGACATTGCTATTAATTCTGTTTCAATCGAAAATAATGGGAAGTATAATAGATCAAAATCCAATATCACTTTCAATTTCTAAGAATAACAACGGGTCGCCTCTTTTTTTTCATTGATGTCTGCAAAGTCAAAAGACAGTATCTGCTTACTTGTAAAATGAGCAGATACCGCCTTTTGGCCTTTCCCGGCAGTATTGATGTATGGACATGCTGGCCAGAGCACTCCATCTCCAGTTTACAATTAATCGAACATTAGACTTTGAACCAATGTTGTTTTAATGCTGGGCGACGCTGTCCCAACCTTAAAACAACAGAGGTGCCACGTCTATGTTCGGTGAGTTGTGTTAGGTACACTTTTAGCCCCAACTTGAAAATGAAGGTTTCATAATGAATGTTTCAGCGCCCACCCAAAACACGTGGGACTTTCCTTTGGACGGTGTTATGTAACACTAGGCCTCGATTAATCAAGTCGATAATAGGTTTATTAGAATCAGTAACATTTCAGCTACAAGATCGCATGTTCAGTTCATTTGTTGCAACGTTATTAAAAGTTACGGGTATTTTTCGGACTTGCCATGGGTTCGAGATCGCTCTCAGGCACCGCCATGTTGAAAAACGAAAACGATTATATTATTCTACGGTCCACTATCGACTTGATGGATAGGTTTGATCGCATCAAGCCAAGAAGCAATATCTAATATCGACCGTAACCCTTGCAGCGCGGGGATCGACTTTAGACGTCAGAATCTGACGTATGTAGACGTCAGATTATGACGTCTAAATTCGATACCCGCACTGTAAGAGTAGACATATTTATAATGGCTGTAGATACATAACATAGGTATTCAAATGAATCAGAAAGAGCTGCCCAAGACATTTATGATGATTTCAAATTGAAAATAAGCCCTTTGGTCTTCAAGGTGTTCAGAAAAATGATTCAGCGCTTAATGGGTTAAAGCTCATCCACCTGTCCAGCCGTGAAAAAACACGTCGCTATTATGACCGTGGCCGACAGGCTTGACGGTCAACCTGCCAGCAAGCGAGAGACGTTGGTCCAATGTTGTTGTGCGGGGGAACTGAGGACAGACAATAATTGTCAGTTATCTTTATTTTATGTGTACATATCACACAATTGATACCTGTGTATATTTTCAAAATAACATGTACGCAAAAACTTCACTATTTTAAACACTAAATCTGACTTTGTCTGACATGATAAGTATGCCAACACCTATAACTGGTGAACAGCTGGTTTTATATTACTTTATGATATAATTTTAATTCACTAATATATGGTTGACATACCTCGTAGAGGTCGTTCTCACCTGCTCCCGTCAACCAAATTAATAACATGTTACTCAATTAATAATAATGATATGGCACATTTTTTGCATGTTTTCAACTGGGAAGTTAAATAAAATTAAAGAAAAACCGTCAGCGACGCTGGCCCAGCATTAGGCCAACAATGGATCAATGTCTCGTGCCTACTGGGCCATATAATATACGGTTTCAAGCAATTCATAAAATAATTTGCTGGTAGATTTATTCAAATTATTTAATTTGGGCCATTTCTATTTTCCATAAATAGAAATATCTCAGTAAACACAAAACATTTGTATAACATTTGTACAACGTTGGCCCAACGTCTTCAACGTTGGTCCAACTTTGAACAAATGCTATACAATTGTTTTGTGTTTAATGGGATAGAACTGCATTTTTCGTCCATTGAAACTGGAATACTATGATATATTAACACTATCATTATTGTGCTTAGATACGCTTGCTTTCTTTATCATACTGTGAGACTGTTCTAAACCATAACTATTTCTTATGTTGTAGGTTTGTGACATTGCAGTAATCTAGTTATCAGCCGTGGACAGAAGGATTGGTGAGTGTTTACATCTACACATCTCATATCCCACCTTAATTGTCGACGTTGTAGGTTTGTGACATCTCAGTAATCTAGTTATCAGCCGTGGACAGAAGGATTGGTAAGTGTTTACATCTACACATCTCATATCCCACCTTAATTGTCGACGTTGTAGGTTTGTGACATAGCAGTAATCTAGTTATCAGCCGTGGACAGAAGGATTGGTGAGTGTTTACATCTACACATCTCATATCCCACCTTAATTGTCGACGTTGTAGGTTTGTGACATCTCAGTAATCTAGTTATCAGCCGTGGACAGAAGGATTGGTAAGTGTTTACATCTACACATCTCATATCCCACCTTAATTGTCGACGTTGTAGGTTTGTGACATCTCAGTAATCTAGTTATCAGCCGTGGACAGAAGGATTGGTAAGTGTTTACATCTACACATCTGATATCCCACCTTAATTGTCGAGGAGGCATTACTAAATCCGAGTGGCTAATCGTACAGCAAAGTTATAATGGAAGTCAATGGGAGCCCGTCATTTCGTTACATTATAAAGAATCATGTCCGATTAGCCACTGCCTTACTGAATACTAGACAGTCTGTCACAGTCTGCAAACCTCCGCCGCGCACAAATTAATGATCATAATCCGAGTCCTGTATCCGGATCGTAATTCGGATCATCCCCAAAATTTAATTGATTCTTCCTCGGCTCGAGACAACAGTGAAAGTTCCATGTAAATCCGTTGCTAACTTTATAAGTAATCCGACGGACAGGCAGACAGACAGACAGACAGTCAAACCAACAAGATCAACAACATAACCTAAACACTAAGGTGTACGTCCAAATAGTTCAAATGTCTGGAGTGTGTAGTGCTATCTATGGTGCTGTGTACTATGAAGAACCATTGAAGTCATTCGATAAGAGCAGCGCGGGGAACGTCCCTAGACGTCAGAATCTGACGTCTAATATGACGTCTATGTATATCCCCGCACTGAAAGAATGAAAAATGTATATTGGTATTCAAATAAAGCAGAAAGAGCTAACTAAGTCTTTTATGATGACTTCAAATTGAAAAAACCCTTTTCTTCTCCCTTTGGTAAATTGATACGTTAAGCAATCGTGCAGGTTTGAAGGGTTAGGCACCCTAGAATTCAAGGGGTTGGCAGATAACAAAGATAGAAAACGATATGCGGGTATTTTTAATGATTGTATGTTATATTCATACGCTTGGGTAACAGCGCTATTGTTAACTAACGACCCCATAAAAATGGAAACAGCTTTTGCTATATTTTGTCGCTAAACAATGGCTATGAGTCCCATCAGCGAGTTAAAAGTCCAATTAAATGACGTGGGACACAAAGGGTCAATCCGTAATAGGCGTACATAGGCAGAAAAAATTCAGGAGTTTTGTGGTTAATTAGGTTCCACCTGTTCATTTGTTTTGTGCATGCAGCGCGACATTAACCCTCTGGCGTCTAGGACCTTTATATAGACGACTTCAAGCAAGTGACAAACCGAATAAAATACCACAGAAGTCAGTTTAGTAAGATAACATGTTGCGGATGATTTTGGAGCTCATGTTTCATTATTACAAATATTTTTCGTCATTTGATGCTGGAAATTGCGTTAGCAATTCCAGCTTCAAATGACGAAAAATAGAAGACAATAAATTAGGGAGCGCAAGGGTCAACCCTACACCCACTAGCGACGCGTATATACACGTCACGAGGAATAGTTTCAAACAGAGATATTTAATATAGAGAATGGCGCAGCCTGTCGACACGAAGAAGCCGTAATATTCCACTTTAATTATTATACAGCACTTGGGGTATTTTATAAAGTAATTGTGTCATTTTGATACAATTTTAATGTGGGAATTGCGACGATTCACACCTCAGAGAGAATGAAAATGAAATAAATGACTGAAAATTTGTTGAAATTCTTTGGTAGCGAAATGGTTACCCAATTAGAGGTAATTAACCCTGGAATTACTCTCTGCCGTTTTTTATCCATTCGACCACCTTTACTATCTCCATGACTCGACGTAGAGCGTAATGTTTACCTCTATATGGATAGGAATTCTATCTCCAAATAAAGACAAACTATAAACAAATAGGAAATCTACCTGCATATTGAGGTATTTTTGTTTAAGACATATATAACCCTTTAGGCTTCCCTGTTTTATTTATGCAACACATTGCATATTTTGAATAAATGTCCCCGTTTCATTTGCACACCATGACATATTTGGAATAGCAATTATTGAATAAAAACGGTATAATGAATCACTACAACTACCCAACAAACACGAGAGAGACGTTGAACCAATGTTGGCTTAATGTTGTTTGCTAGGTGAGCGTAAGTCATCTTATTTAATTTTCACACACTTGAAGTTGCGTCTCGCTACCGCGACCCACAACTTCAAGTGAGTGAAAATTACTCGTATTTGTTTAATTTGAAAACAAAGATTTGCAAATATTGTTGTTTAAGCGCTCATTTCGTTCAATCGGCGCTGGGGTCGAACCCCGCACTGTAAGAAAAATATTTATAATGACCGTAGACCCATAACATAGGTATTCAAATGAACCAGAAAGAGCTAACGAAGACATTTATGATGATTTCACATTGAAAAATACTGCCTCTGGTCTCCATTATTTATACAATACAATATGTAATATTGTAATGTCCCTGTAATGTTGTAATTCCTTTTTTCAGACGATTTTGTGAAATATTTCTGAAAAAGTTGACAATTTGGCGCCGAGGAGCGTTGCACTTCGCCAGTAGGCGTGTTTTTGAATCTGCAGTGTGACTATAAGGGTTGAATATGCTACACTTGATCTTTTTAAAATACCCCACCACTGTTTAATGCTTATGGGATGCAATTTTTGGGGGTTCATGTCTCACACGCTGTGCTAGGCTAAACTGGACAAGGAGAACCTAGCTCTTGAGGATGGTGAGATTAATCTGACTACCATGCCCTCCAGTCCAGACACATGATTCGAAATTTGAGCGTTGGAGGTCTGAGGCCGGGCACGCCACCTCGTGGTCAGCAAGATTTCCCACAATTTACTGACTCCATTCTCCACACATATAGATGTCGCTCAGGTAAACCATCTCTGAGTTCAGTATGTACTGAATCGTTACGAGTGAGCGGGGAAGAAACATGTGTTTCTTTGAAACCTGAATGTCAAAGCGGGGCCAAACCTGCGACCTCCAACTTTACAGACAGACAGCTTTAACCAAGACACTGACAAAGTACACAAGCAACTTCCTCTTCAATAATTAGGCATTTCACCGACCCCGATCCGGAAAGGGCGTTCCTAATGTTGGTTTAACGTTGGTCCACCGTCTACAACGCTGGCCCAACATTAAACCAACATTGTGTTAACATATCTTGTTTGCAGCACCTTTCTCTCTTCCCGTAGCATATTGTACTTAATACCGTCATTGACAAGAGAAAACATTTTTAGAATTCGACAATAGCGTGGAATTTTGAAACTAAAGTAGCTTAATAGCCCGCATAATTACGCAGACGATTTCCCACGAAATGACTCCCGTATTCATCCATCAACTAAACAGGGCATTTTAAGGGCAATTTAAAATATAAATCATTGGTGCACTTGCAAATGCTCTGTAGTGCACTAGATATTTTGCGTTTTAGAGGGTTGTTTCAGGTTATCGTGGTTATTTATTAAAACAATCAGTGCACTTGAACCGAATTGGTGTATTTTTATTTTGTTTCCTCCCGAGGATGGCGAGATGAAGGAAATGACACTGCCCTCCAGACACACGACTCGAAATTCGTGCCCTGGCGGTCTAAGGCCGATCACGCTACCTCACGGTCACGGAGGCTCCCCACAATATTAAATCTTTACGAGTAAGCGGAGAAGAAACATTTTGCTTCTTTGAAACTTGAATAGATTGAGAGATGTTTTATTGACATAATTTGACTTATTTGTCACAGTGACGAATATATATATATACAACATGTACATCAGGGTTAGCCTAGTTTTGTGAGTTATATCGACATGGTATGTACACTTAAATTGCGGCTTGCCATGTACATATTTAAACAAGCACAAGATATTTAAAATATTTATCATAACTACTTAAAATAACGTCAGACACCATACAGCATTATCATGGTATGTACATGGGGCATGTGTGTTTTCCGAACCAAAACCAGAGATAAAATAGCTACTGTAAGTTATTCTAAATGTCAGCAAAGAGGACACTCTGGAAAGCGTAGAAACTAAGGAATTATATACAAGTTTACATTTTTTCTATAGTGCGCGCTGAACACAATAATAATGGCTATATGATCTTTAACATGTAACAAACTTTATACTCAGTTATTTGAGCACTTCTCAGTTACGCCATAGACATTTCCACATATTCTTGAATATTTACACCGGGAGTGAAAACCTCCCAGACCTCAAAGAAAGAGTCAGTTCCTTATAGGGTCCCTCCCGGTTATTAACGGGAAGCTTAAAACTTATAAACAATAAAACGATCCCTAACCCTAAAAGAATAATCCCAAGTGAAATAATCTAATATATGGCAATGCCCAGTGTCTGATCATGTGAAATGTCATTAACATGATTAAGTTACTTAAAATGAAATTAAAAAGCAAATCTATAAGTCATTGTTTAAAATATTATAAAATTTATATAATATAAAATATAACTAGCTCATCAGTACTACGCAAAATTGCTGCAGACTGATGAACTAAACACAACGCCATCACTAAATTTTTTTTTACATATAATGAGGTAAAAACATTTACATCCCTAAAATACCATTAATTTTTAAGTAACCAGAGCAGCGTTCGAACCCGCAATTTCCGACTTTCCAAGCAGGCAGCTTTACCACTGCATCAGGGCAGTTTTAACACAATTACATAAATGTTTGTTTTCAAATTAAAGAAATGTGAGTAATTTTCATCCACTTGAAGTTGTGGATCGCGGTAGCGAGACACAACTTCAAGTGGGTGAAAATTTAAACTAGGAACGTTAGCGTTTAAAGGGTTTAGGCGAGCAGAATCTTCCCAGCCAGATCTCTGTGAGCCATCTATCGACCTCAACTTGGTACAGTCTATTTTAAAATTCCAGAAACACAACCTGGGGAGCAGTCCCGTCCAGCACTGGAGCAATGTCTGGCCAATGCTGGCGACGCTGGCTGTACATTGGACGAATTTTTTGATGATGCATCAGGGGTTTGTCTGAGACGAAAACAAGTAAGACGACACATTGATCTAATGCTGGTTTAAGGTTGGGCCACCGTCTGCGACGCTAGCCCGCATCAGGTCAACATGGTGTGAACGTCGTTTGTTTTCGTGGCAGGCCCCTGAGTTGTCTGTGGGTTAGACTGCATTAGGCCACTACGTTTTTTCCTCTGTTCCAGATAAACGCGCGCATTGGATTTAGGCCGCGCATACATGTTTTTTTCTGCGCGCGCATTGGACTTTTGCTGATTTCCGAAAAAACAGGGAGATAAAGAAAACATTCCTAAAAAAACAAGTTCATTTCAGGAGAAAAAAACATTTTTCCAGAATTTTTTTTGATGTTTTTTCGTCGCCCTCATTAACTTTATTTAAAATAATTCAAATTTGTTTTTTTATTTTGTCGCCCTCATTAACTTTTCAGAAATTTGCCCAATGTTTTTTTTATTTAGTCGCCCTCATTAACTTTTGCAAAAATAAGTTCAATGTTTTTTTTTCTTAAATGTTTTTTTTTTGCCCTCCCTTTATAGATTTTGGATTTTTTTCTGATCTAAAACAGAGAAATAGAACACAGTGGCCTTATGGAGACCTCCAGACTGGCCGGGTCTCTCTAATCGATGGAATAAGACACGTGAGCGGACGAAAACCCGAAAAGTCTGGCCATCCGCGTACTGCATGCTGGGTAGCTGTCTCCGGGGCGCACAGCATTCTGCCAACGTTGGGACAACGTTGAGTTACAGCCGGAGAAGCTGGTCTGAAAAAGCAATCTGAAATTCAGCCCAGGAAACAGAAGATGTGCAGCCGATGTTGGGTTAATGCTGGGTCAGCGTCGTAAACGATGGCCCAGTGTCAACCCTTTCAGTGCGGGGATCGTCTTTATACGTCAGAATCTGACGTCTACAGACGTCAGATTCTGACGTATAAAGACGGTGCCCGCGCTGTAAGAATTAAAATATGTATAATGGCCGTAGACCAATAACATAGGTATTCAAATGAAGTGGAAAGAGATAAATAAGACATTTATGATGATTTCAAATTGAAAAAACCTTGAGTCTTCATGGTTTATTCAAAAACAAGTCCGCGTTGTAAGAGGTAAAGCAATGTAGTGGAGTGATATTAGTCAATATTATCATAAAGGTGGGGAAATTTGAGGACAGAGACCAAAATTGGCAGGAATGCTCAAAATACCACTTTCAAGCTTTTGAGAAAGTTCCCCAAGTTTCCCGGGGTGGAAGACACCTAATTTGCATATTTCCAAGATGGCCGCCACCAAAAAGGCCAAAACCATAACTTTTGAACTAAAAAAGTAAAACACTTACACTAATTTTGAGGTGTGGAACTCATTTCTGGGCTCTTTTGATAAGTTTGAAGCTGATTGGAGGTCTAAATGGGCCATTTTGTAAAACAAACTAGAAAAACAGCATTTGGAGTCTAATGTTGATGATATTCGATGAACATGGACATGTTCAGTTTTCAATGCTAGCCAGGTCAGTGATAGATGTAGTTGCTCTTCCTTTTATAAATCTTGATCCCACCAATCCCAGTACAGCATACGGTGCACTACGCTCAGAGAGAATCATCCAAGTATAACCGTAACTACTGCATAGTTACTTTTGATCAGCAACTCTTCATCAAGGCTGTAGATATAATTGCTGCCAATCCTGACCTATCCAACGTCATCCCAAGGCTTGGCCGATTTCTTCTACTGATGTATTTTATGGCAATGACTGGTTTCATAATGGCAGGACGTGTCTTTGAGAGGCTGTGGCTGCGTGTTACCCACATGTTTGATGGTCATGCATACTCACGTGTCCTGCTACTTCAAACACTCACTGCGCAGGTCATTGTCACGTTTCCTTTTGAAACAACAGGTTCACGAGACAGTATTGATGAACCAGCACTAAATCAAATTTGGTCTGAAAAGACAACTGAAGAGAAAGTGGTTAGTGATGCAATACTGAAACCTGAAGTACAACTCACGAATGTCTTGAATCAGCTGTACCGGATAACCATTTGCCAAAGTAGGACTGCCAAGTTGTGGATACAATATGCTGCACAGGTATCATTAATGCAGCAGTTTGTACGTGTTGAGCGCAGTGGTAACTTTGATCTTCATCTACATGTCATTGCTCTTTAAATAAGAGACTGTCAAAATGGTCAGAAGTGAACAACATTGTAACAGACTGTCAAAATGGTTTTAGAAAGGGTCGATCAACCATTGACCAAATAAACACTATTATTACTATTGTGGAGAAAAGAAAGTCACAACATAAATCAACTTTTGCCGCTTTTATTGACTTACGAAAAGCGTATGATTGTGTTAACAGGTCTATGCTCTGGTTTAAGCTAAGGGAATATGGGGTAAGTGGGAACATGTATCAATCACTGAAAGCAATGTATATAGGCACAGAAAGTCGCCTACGGATTAATGCACAATATTCAAACTGGTTTAATGTATCGGCTGGCTTAAAGCAAGGATGTATTTTGTCCCCTCTACTGTTTAATCTATTTATAAATGATTTAGCTGAGACATTGACACAAACAGGTGTCGGAATTCCAATTGGGGATAAGAAAATGCCAGTTTTAATGTATGCTGACGATCTAGTATTATTAGCACAGTCAGATGATGAATTACAGCTTCTTTTTAACACATTACATAAATGGTGTAAAACGTGGCAGCTAGAGGTCAATAGTACAAAATCAGCTGTGGTACATTTTCGCCCTCAGTCTTTTTCAGCTACACATCATAACTTTATTTGTGGAGATGAATCTATTTTACTTAAATCTGACTACATGTACCTTGGTATAATTATTAATGAGTTTTTAAATTTTAACGTGACTGTGAAGGCAGTAGCTCTGTCGGCCCACAGAGCCTTGGGAAAACTGATTTCAAAAATAAAAATAAATGGAGGTGTTCCATATGAATGCTTCGTAAAATTATATAATTGTCTAGTTTGGTCAGTTGTTAATTACGGGGCATCTGTGTGGGGCAATCGGAGCTACCCCGCCATTGAAGCCGTACATAATAGGGCCTGTCGGTTTTATCTGGGGCTCGGTCAACACGCGCCCACTGCCGCTGCTAGAGGTGACATGGGTCTCATACCACCATTATGTAAACAACGCGTGGAGATGACAAGACAGTACCATCGATTAATTATTATGTCAGATAATAGGCTAAATAAAAGTGTTTTTATTTGGGCAGGCACGTCATCAGGTATAAGACAAAAGAACTGGCCTGGTCGCGTAGGTAAATTTCTTAAAGAGTCAGGAATAGAGAAGGAGATAGAGTGTTGTAATAGCAAGCAAGAAATGATCAGCCTCGTGAGGAATAATTGTATCTGTAAATGTGTAAGTGACTGGCATAGTACGATCAACAGGGAAACGGGAAGAAGAGGTGTCGGTGGAAATAAGTTAAGGACATATAGGCAGTTGAAAGATGAATATGGTGTAGAGCAGTATGTGATCAAGATAAAATCTGTTAAAGAGCGGAGTGCGCTTAGCAAGTTCAGAAGTGGTGTAGCGCCTATTAATTTAGAGCTGGGTCGCTACCTCGGTATACCTGTAAATAACAGATTTTGTAATTTTTGTGAAAATTGTGTTGAGGATGAAAAACATGTTTTATTGAGTTGTCCTATGTATAATGGTGTACGACAAGCTTTGTTCACGCAGGCGTGTTATATTAACTCTGATTTTATGTCTTATGACGAAGACGCTAAGCTACGGTTTTTATTTAATGATGATGCTATAGTTTCAAAATGTGCCAAAACCTGCCTTAAAATTATTAATATAAGGAGCAATGTGATAAATTATGTAAGATAATACATGAATATAATTAGGTATGGGAATATATGTATTTATGTATGTATGTATTTAAGTATGTATGTAAGTATGCACAACGTTTTACTCGCCTTTCATAACTTTTATCTCTTATTACTATGTTTTTATGTATGTCTTGAATATTTTAGTATGTGTCTCTCGCAACTCAAACTCTGAGTGATCTTTGTGAAATTAAGAGTGAGACTTTAATAAATGATTTACTACTACTGGTCAATTGATGCAGCCATACTTCCATGCTACAGGGCGACTACAGTACGCAGTCATCTCAAGTTTATCTGCAAACTATGGAAGATCTAGAAGAAAAGATGTCATCTGAAGACTTCAAGAAATTTTCTAAGAATTCCTACTTTACATTTCGTTGCACAATTAAGCTTTGGTCTGGAGTTTGGTCTGGAGTTTTGGTCTGGTCAAACATGACTATCTAGCAAGTTTTCATAAGGGCGATGAAAACAACTGTATGGCTTACAAGAGGTCGGCAAATCGGAAATTGTACTCTCGGACAGTAGGAACGGGCTGTGCCACTGTGCGAGACATCAGACCACCAACACGCACTGCACAAGGATCATGCCTAGCTGAGGCAGGCTAGTGTAACTTGCGATGTTACTGATCAGAAGCAACTGTGTGGATGGCTCAGATCATATAATCCATTGGAATATACTGACAAGCTGGTATACACATTAACCGGAGTTGAGGCAGATATCAGTATAGAGTGTCACAATGCTGTCTTAGTTGTTTCACAGCAGCCCAAAGAGATGATAAGGCAAAACTTTGCAGAATTGAAACTACAAAGAAATAGAAGAGTTCCCCATTATCAGCCATGCGATCCAGTATTAAAGTACGGAATGAACGACTGTAGCTGGTTGTCAATGAGCAGCAGATGTTCAACAGGATTCGTGCCGTTCCTCAAACCAGCAGTGACTTGTGACAATATGAATTTGTCAATTTCGTACCCCTTCCCTGTATGATGCAGTCTCCATGAGTAAAACAGCAATGGCAGCTTTAAATCGCATCTATGATTTGGATTCCAACTTAGTTGCCTCATCCAGGCTCCGCCCACAGTCATCGACGGAGATCATCTTCTGTATACTGTTGTGTGAAATCCACCTTGTTCATATGCAGAATTGATACAGGGATATGTACTGTACATTAAAAAAGCATTTCCCAAATTGGTTTGTCATTGTTGTCTTTGATGAATCCAGTTCTCATGCAGAAGCTCAGTACCAGGTCATTGAACAATCCAGTAGAGCCAGTAAAGTTACATCTGTAGACATAGCTGTATCACCATTGAATAACACAACTACCACTCAAGAGGAGGTTATTGGGAATGGACATAACAAGACGTCACTGATCACGCTGCTTTCAGTTGAATGCAGTTGGAATTATGACCCACCAAGCTGCGGCTGATGCTGATAATCTAATCACTTGAGTACAGTCATGCTGATCCTGGTCTTAATGTTTGACTGCAAGGATGTAGATGTCCCGATATATCTTGATAAAATGCCACCTGGAGGCCAAATCACACTAATTATTCCTCAAACTGGTGGATTAGAGATAAAGTGCAATATTGACAGGGTCGTGTTAAAGGAACTCAATCTTTTTGCTCGTGCATTCACTGGGACAGACACAACATCTACAGCATATCGTCGAGGTAATGCTCAGGCATGCCATCTTCTGAGAAAGGGACTTGACCTCAGCTCAGATATAGCAATATTTTACAACAAAGATGTATCACAAAAAGACATTGCTGTTGCAGGTGAACGCCTGGTATGGTGCTGAGAAGTTCCCCTCACTAAATACTGCCCGTTTTTTTCAAACTCAAGCAAATGACTACAAAGCAGTCTTTGGACAAAGTTATGAATCTTGCCACCCTAGCTGCCTCCCACATCAGGTTCAGTCAAGCAGCATAGTCTGAGGACATATCAGCCGATTCAAAAGTGTCGTGGAAATGAACAGCTTGATTGTACACAGTGGGGTTGGGAGATGCGAGCAGATGTACTTCTACCAGTGGGTTCAGAAAATTCATCTGCCCCCAAAAGACTGCTCGACCTGGTATTCTGTAGCTATAAACATGATAAAATGGGGTGCATAACGGTTTCTTGCAATGCAAGTGCAGAAAGGCAGATCATGTATGTACACCCATGTGTGCACGTGTCTCAGAGAGACATGTACTAATGTAGGCCCACCAGTTTTTGATGATATGGACTAGAACTTCAGTGTATGTGGACACAGCCCGGTGATTGACAGCCAAATTACTCCAATATCTGTATGGGATATAGTTCACTGGTGAGATAGTCATACTCTTATTTAGATGCACACTATATTTAGATATGCTATATCTGCTGCAGATTCATGGAACTATAGATTATTGAAACATGGTTATTACTCAAGAAATTCATTATATATACATACGTGTCATACGTTATTTTATCCCACTTGTTTTATATCCACGAGCGCATGAGTGCCGACTGTGCTTGAATTTGAACATTTTATACAATACATTAGCATGTTATAACCCCTAAATGACATTATTGTCACTTTTAAACCCCAGAAATGAATTATCCAACCTCAAATTGATGGGATTAGATATATTAAACGTGTTTCTGGCTCTTTTGGTTGAAATGTTATGGTCCTGGTCTTTTCGGTGGCGGCCATCTTGGAAATATGTAAATTAGGTGCCTTCCACCCCCGGGAAAGTCGGGGAACTTTCCAAAAAGCTTCCATGGAATCTCTATGGCAATTTCGGTCTCTGTCTCAATTTTTCCACCCTAAAAGTTAATATTACTCCACCAATGTATGTTGTTTGCGGAAATCACATGCTGAATTACTTTGATAATATTATTTGAAGGTGAAATGGAAGCGCAATTCTGCCTCCAAATGAATGGAAACATTTTGAGAAAATATAGGTTCTAAACCAGAAAAAACATGTTATCATACCATTACCATTTTTGCATAAACTATGGGCACCAAAGAGTTATATTCAATTTAAAATCATCATAAATGCCTTAGTTTGCTCTTTCCGCTTCATTTGAATACCTATGTCACGGGTTTATGGCGGCCATTATGAATATTTAATTCTTTGAGCGTGGGGACCGATTTTAGACGTTATAATCTGACGTCTAGACAGATTCGGGCGTATTAAAGTCGGTCCCCGCACTTCAAGGGTTTAAACTAGAACAACATGTTCTGTCGACATGTTTTGTCAAACATCCCGAGTCGTAGACGTTGGACCAACGTTAAACCAACATTAATTCAACATCTTGTGTCTGCTGGGACGTGACCTGGAGACAGCACTGCACAGAATGGGCATTTTTCATGATAATTTGTGATTTTCAAATATATTTTTGAAATCTAGAAAGAAAAATCTAATTTTCAGGATAATTTTTTTTAATTATGAATATATTTTCGTTTGATTTTTTTTTTTTCAATTTTAACATTTTTAAAATAGTTTCCAGAGCGATAAAAGAAATATATCTGTACATGTGCCTGACCTTCTACTCGTGTGTGTATATGTGACCACGGTGTCCAGTTTGTCCGATGTCGTTGTTGTTTTTTATTTTGTTTTAACATTTTCACAATATTTAGTTACATTTTTAATTTTTTAGCCCGCCTTTTAATTTTAAGTAAAATAGGTGGGCTATTGCAATTAAAGTTTCGGCGTCGTCGGCGTCGGCGTTAACATTCACTTGTAGGTGCGATAACTTGAAAAGTGTTTCATGTATCCTTCCCAAATGTGTTACCCATGTCACCAAGAACTTTATATAAAGTTTTTGATGTTACTAATGACCAGTTCTCGGACAAGTTCAATAATGGCCGAAGAAAAATCAAAATGGTCTTGTATAACGGTTTCCGGTGACGTCACTGCGTTTCACCTAATAGTAATACCTGTACGCGCGGTGCTCTTTATAATCGTATGTGAACACTATATATTTGAAGAAAAGGGGACATGGCGCAGTTGCTAGAGCGCCTGACTGCCGAGACAGTCATGAATGCGTCCCGGGTTTGAACCCCGCTGTTCACGTGTGGGGTTTTCAGAGAAACTGTATTGTTTCTCCCTTCTCAATGTAACTAGGCGATCACTTTAATGACGGTCTGTTCGATTTAAGGTTGAGACCAGTGTATCGACTTTAGGCCTAATTTCGGACAGGGCCTCGCGCTGCGCTCCTCACTATATATTTTCCGTATGCGTTATTGTGCCGTTGTTGTGTTCGTATAATCATGTGAGAGTGTCTGAGCTGTGTGGCTGTTTCTTACGCCATCGGGAGTGTGTCATGACTTGAGCCGTCTGGCTGAGCGACCTTCACCCTCAGCGGGGAGTCCTGTTTGTAGTCTGGGTCTGCGGAGAGGGTGTATCCAACCAAATAACAAGGGGGTGTCTATAGTAGGAACGCGGTGAATGATTTTCACTGATTTCTCACCCAATCTTGACCATTTTCTATTAAATTTTGCAAGCACTATTTTTTATGCGTATGGTGATTATTCTTAGCTCTTTCAGTGCAGGGAGCGACTTTATACATCGACATTTATTATAATTTGAAAATTGAAAAAAACGTTGGTCTCCATGTTTGATACGAAAGTATTTCAGCGCTTTAAGGGAATAACACCTAAAGCACTATATTATTTTCTTGATTTTTTTCCCACTTGAAGTCGTGTCTCGCTACTGCGATTCACAACTTCAAGTGGGTGGAAGTTACTCATATTTGTTTAACTTCAGACTGAATATTTGCTGATTTTGATGTTTAAACGCACATTTCGTTTCCAATATCAATGATTTAGTGAGGTCATCAAACACATTAAAACGACTGTTGTCGGTTAACCCTTAGAGCGCTGAATATTTTTTATATAAACCATGGCTCTTTACTATTCATTTGAATACATATGTAATGGGTCTACGACCATTAGAAATAATTTTACTCTTACAGCGCGGGGATCAATTTTAGACGTCAGAATCTGACGTCTGTAGACGTCAGATTCTGACGTCTAAAATCGATCCCCGCGCTGTAAGAGTTAAAGCCATTGTCCACTCCAATGCCTGTTTAGGATGATAAAGGAAAAAAGTTTGTCCTCAGGATATCTCCACACCCACTAAATGTATCACCTCCATATTAATACCAGTGATCCATATGATGAAACTGAAGGCCAAGTTCAAGGATGGGTGACTTTGACCTAGTCAAATGAACCGGAAAACAATATTTAATTATTTTTACCCGTTTTACAGTGAAATAGACATACTGAATAAAATGAAATGAATGGGGTTTTAGGCCACCTTTGTGCACATATAGGCTAAACTGGGCCAGGAGAACCTCCTGAGGATGATGAGATGAATGGCGGTCTGATGCCGAGCACGCTACCTCTCGGTCACGGAGGCTCCCCACAATACTGAGTTTCACACGTGGATGAGAAAGAAACATTTTGTTTCTTTCAAACCGCCGAGACCGGGAACCGAACCCCGAACTCTAGCGTGAAAGGCAGCGGTGCTAACCACTACCCTAGGGCCCCCGCCCAATAGACATACTATACCTGGAACCTATGTTGTTACAATGTTGGCCCACCGTCTGTGACGCTGGCCCAACATTGTACCAATCTTGGGTGAATTCCGTGGGTTTATTGGATGTGGGTTCCTTGCAAGCAGAAGATGTTGACCCAATACTGGCATAACGTTAGCCCACCGTCTGCGACGACGGGCCAACATCAAACCTATATTGTGCCAATATCGTTGTCGCTGTGTTCTTTGTGGACCCGGGAAAGTGGTGATAATACGTTGGCTATACGGGTGTCAGTTGATTGTGAGCAGGTGGCGTGTCTGGCGAGCATGGGGTCATCCCTCTCACCCCGCCGCCCGCTGCCTAGTATAACCGTCAACCGCCTGTGATGTAATAATGGACTGGCCCACTGTGTAACGTGGGGGTGGCAAGGTTACTGTTGTAATCAGAGTTGGCGCCACGCTCGTGCCTTGCCGGATAAAGTGGCGGGAATGGCGCCAGTCTGCAGCCAGCAAGCTCGGGACATTGATCCAATGGTGGTTAGATGCTGGCCAGCAGCAAACAACTGTTCCTTGTTTGCTGGGAGACCGTCCACACCCCTGCTCAAAACAATGCTAGTTTACTGTTGTGCCAGCGTTGCAGATGGTGGCCGAAGATAAACCAGCATTGAGCTAATCTACTGAACCCATTATACGACTCACACACACTACGGGGTAAGGCTGGGCCACAACCCGCAACAGTGACCCACCATAAAAACGGAATTCAGTTACGACTCACACACACTACTGGGTAATGCTGGGCCACAACCCGCAACAATGACCCAACATAAAAACAGAATTCAGTGAAACTCGGTATATGTTGCCCATGGGCCTTAACAACAAACACTCTGCCGCTGACCCATTGTCGGCTCAATGTTGGTTTAACGTCTGCATCGTTGGCCCAGCAATTATCCGAAATCGGGTCAACGGCTGTTTTTCTGGTTGTCTCTTAACAAACATGATACGTTTAATGTTGAGCCAACAATCAAACATCAGTATGTGAAGCTGGGTATTTTGCTGATCATTGGCCCTAACAGCAAACACCTAGGTGTTTACCCAGTGTTGTCTTAACGTTGGGCCAGCCTCTGCGACGTTGGCCCAATTGTAAAACGAGGTCTGCTCCTGGCAAACTCAAGGGTGATGTAATGGTGGGCCACCGTCTGCGATGCTAGTCCAACATTAAAGAAACAACGTTTTGTTTTTAGCTCCCGCCGTCACCGTAGGTGAGCGAAGGGAGCTATGGATTCTACCTCCGTTTTTTTTTGGCCTCTTCTTTTGCCTATAACTTTGTTAGAAAATAAGCTAGGATAACAATTTTTGGTATGTGGGTTACTTCCAGGTGGCTAATGGACGGGTTAAAATATTTTTAATCTGAATTCAATACGCAAGGTTGCAGAGGAAAAAATGATGATGTGACGGCGTTGGGCCGTTGGGCCGTTGGGCCGTCCGTAAACAATTCGTTTCCGGAGCATATCTCTGAAAGTACTTGTCCGATTGTCTTCAAATTTTACACACAACACCCCTAGGGGGTCTAGTTGTGCCTTTTGGGGTATTTGAACTTTGACCTACTTCTGGTTCAGAACTATGACCTATTTAGACGTTTTGACGCGCACTTCGTTTCCGGAGCAGATCTCGAAAAGTACTGGGCCGATGACAGTCATATTGCACATACATGTTCTCTAAGGTCCCTAATTGTGCCTTTTCAGGTTTTTGGACCTTGACCTTGAAGTTGACCCAGCACTTTGACCTAATTTATAACATCGGTAAATCCGACTGAAAGATTTTGCGGAATATCATGAAAACCGCTCAAGATAGCTACACCATTACTATAAAACAAATTGTTAGGTTTCAGGAGAGGATGCATCTTGAAAAATTTCAAGTCGATAAAATTAAAAATGGCCGCCTATCGGCCATTATTCACCTCGACAGGCCTGATATTGCGGAATATCATGAAAACCGCTCAAGATAGCTACACCATTAATATCAAATAAATTGTAAGGTTTCAGGAGAGGATGCATCCTGAAAAATTCGAAGTTGATAAAATTCAAAATGGCCGCCTATCAGCCATTATTCACCTCGACAGGCCTGATATTGTGGAATATCATGAAAACCGCTCAAGATATCTACACCATTACTATAAAACAAATTGTAAGGCTTCAGGAGAGGATGTATTTTGAAAAAAAATCATTTTGTCAAAGTTCAAAATGGCCGCCAATCAGCCATTATTCACTTTCACATGGCCGTTATTTGGTAAACCGTGCTAGATGGCTAGACCATTACTATAAAACAAAATGTGTGATTTCAGGAGAGGATGCATCTTGAAAAAATTTGACTCGATAAAATTCAAATCACTTTCACATGGCCGTTATTTGGTCAACCGTGCTAGATGGCTAGACCATTACTGTAAAACGAAATGTGAGATTT
This sequence comes from Flabesymbios commensalis, assembly GCA_964017125.1. Taxonomy (NCBI): domain Eukaryota; kingdom Metazoa; phylum Annelida; class Polychaeta; order Terebellida; family Flabelligeridae; genus Flabesymbios; species Flabesymbios commensalis. The sequence continues at coordinate 66,774,129 of OZ024917.1, read as the reverse complement.
CAGATGAGGATGCATCTTGAAAAAAATTGACTTGATCAAATTTAAAATGGCCGCCTTTTCGGCCATTATTCATTTTCACATGGCTGATATTTGGTAAACCGTGCTAGATGGCTAGACCATTACATGATTACTATAAAACAAAGTGTGAGTTTTCGGGGGAGGATGCACCCTGAAAATTTTTAACTTACGAATTCAAAATGGCCGACAATCAGCATTATTTACCTCGATAGGCCTGATATCAGGTAAACCGTGCTAGATAGCTAGACCATTACTATAAAACAAAATGTGACGTTTCGAGAGAGGATGCCTTTTAAAAACTTTCGACTCAATCGAATTCAAAATGGCCGCCTATCGGCCACTATTTACTTGCACATTGCTGATATTTGGTAAACCGTGTTAGATGGCTAGACCATTACCTGATTACTATAAAACAAAGTGTGAGTTTTCGGGAGAGGATGCACCCTGAAATTTTTTAACTTACGAATTCAAAATGGCCGACAATCAGCATTATTTATCTCGATAGGCCTGATATCAGGTAAACCGTGCTAGATAGCTAGACCATTACTATAAAACAAAATGTGACGTTTCGAGAGAGGATGCCTTTTAAAAACTTTCGACTCAATCGAATTCAAAATGGCCGCCTATCGGCCACTATTTACTTGCACATTGCTGATATTTGATAAACCGTGTTAGATAGCTGGACCATTACTATAAAACAAAATGTGAGATTACAAGAGAGGATGCATCTTGAAAAAAATTGACTCGATCAAATTCAAAATGGCCGCCTATTGGCCATTATTCACTTTCACATAGCCGGTTTTTAGTAACCGTACTAGATGGCTAGACCATTACTATAAAACAAAATGTGAGATTTCAGGAAAGGATGCATCTTGAAAAATTTTGACTTGATCAAATTCAAAAAGGCCTCCTATCGGCCATTATTCACTTTCACATGGGCGATATTTGGTAAACCGTGCTAGATGGCTAGACCATTACTATAGAATGAAATGTGAGATTTCAGCTGAGGATGCATCTTGGAAAATTTTGACTTGATCAAATTCAAAATGGCCGCCTTTAGGCCATTATTCACTTTCACATGGCCGATATTTGGTAAACCATGCTAGATAGCAAGACGATTACTATAGAATGAAATGTGAGATTTCAGCTGAGGATGCATCTGGAAAAATTCTGACTCGATCAAATTCAAAATGGCCCCCTATCGGCCATTATTTACTTTCACATGCCCAATATTTTGCAAACTGTGTTAGATGTTAGTCCATTACTATAAAACAAAATTTGAGGTTTCGGGGGAGGATGCACCCTAAGTTTTTAACTAATTTATATCGAATTCAAAATGACCGTAAATCAGCTATTAGTTAACTCGATTGGCCTGATATCGGGTAAACCATGCCAGATAGGTAGACCATTACTGGGATACTGATTAGGACCATTTCAATGGAGGTTTGCAATCTCTGACAGACTGTCTAGTTCTTATCTTACTCTTAGACTGGGCTTCTTAGACCTAGTTGTCTTGCGTCTTGATTTTTGACCTAGACTAGGACTACATTAATAACCCTATACAAAATTGCTTAAATCAAATTCTAATTCGGAGCGGGAGCTCCTGGACTTATGTAGTCTTGTTTCTGTGCTGTTAGATCTGCTTTCACCCAATGATTGCTTAAAAAACCTCTAGCCGATATTGGGACAATGTCTGGCCTGTTCTACACCAGTTAGATCTACCGCGACCCACAACTTCAAGTGGGTGAAATTTAGCCATTTTTTTAAATATTAGACTAAACGTTTTTCAAATCTTGATGTTTAACAGACATTTCATTCCCAATGACCTGCTAATAAAACAGATTAAAAACGTATTATAGACCACTATAGTAGCGCTTAGCGCTCCAAGGGTTAACAACTTTAACCCTTTAAGCGCTGAATTAATTTGTAAAAAACATCGCAACCAAATAGGCTCTTTTTCAATTTGAAATCATCATAAATGTCTTGGTCAGCTCTTTCTGATTCATTTGAATACCTATTTTATGGGTCTACGACCATTACAAATATTATACACTTACAGCGTGGGGATCGACTTTAGTCGTCAGAATCTGACGTCTACAGACGTCAGATTCTGACGACTAAAGTCGATCCCCGCGCTGTAAGTGTTAAACCATGATAGATAGGTACAATGTTCCAACAAACAACTTTCTGAACTAAAGGCAGTTTAATGTTGGGTCAACGTCTGCGATGATGGCCCAACTTTAAACCGGCACTGGATCACTGTCTGGTGTCGACTATACCATTTAGATCTGAGTTCAACCAATCACAGTTAAAAATATTAAACCTGCATTGGACAAACGTTTATTGTATGCAGTAAGTGTCCAATAAACAACTTTTTAATCAATGCTGGTTTAATGTTCGGCCAGAGTCGGCGATGTTGGCCCAACATTAAAACATCATTGATCAACGGGTCGGCAGGCACAAGCAGTTAAATCAATGTTTTCTTAACGTTGGTGCAGCGTCGTCGACTTTGAACCAACGTTAAACCAGCGCGATTCAACGTCTACTTTGGGCTAGACTTCCCAGCATAGAAGACATTGCATTGGCCCAAGGTTGTCTTAATGTTGGCGCACTGTCCTCGACGTTGGGCCAACATTAACTCGCAAAACATTTGTATAACATTTCTACAACGTCGGCTCAACGTCTTCGACGTTGGTCCAACAATATACAAATATACTACAAATGTTTTGTGTTTACTGGGATTGCTCTACTAGAAAACAAACTACATTGACCCAATGCTGGTATAACGCTGGGCCAGCGTAGTGTCCGCGATTTATCACACCAGGAGGTTAACGTCTGAGTTTTCTGGGGGGGGGGGGGAGAGGCTGCTAAGCAACCAGACTAGTCCTTAGTAGCAGGTCACGTCTGCTTTAATTGATCAGATGGTGAACCAGACCTGCTTTATATTGATTGATCAATGTGGTAACCAATCTAGATCATGAGGTGAAGCTGAAAGGGAGTATCCAGAAGTTACAATGTGGTAACCAATCTACATAAGTTACAATGTGGTAACCAATCTAAATCACGAGCTGATAGGGAGTATCCAGAATCCTCAAATGTGGTAACCAATCTAGATCATGAGCTGAAAGGGAGTATCCAGAATCCTTAATGTGGTAACCAATCTAAATCATAAGCTGAAAGGGAGTATCTAGAATCCTCAATGTGGTAACCAATCTACATAAGTTACAATGTGGTAACCAATCTAGATCATGAGCTGATAATGAGTATCTAGAATCCTCAATGTGGTAACCAATCTAGATCATAAGCTGAAAAACAGTATCCAGAATCCTTAATGTGGTAACCAATCTAGATCATGAGCTGATAGGGGAGTATCCAGAATCCTCAATGTGGTAACCAATCTAGATCATGAGCTGAAAAACAGTATCCAGAATCCTCAATGTGGTAACCAATCTAGATCATGAGCTGAAAGGGAGTATCTAGAATCCTCAATGTGGTAACCAATCTAAATCATAAGCTGAGAGGGTGTATCCAGAATCCTCAATGTGGTAACCAATCTAGATCATGAGCTGAAAGGGAGTATCTAGAATCCTCAATGTGGTAACCAATCTAGATCATGAGCTGAAAGGGAGTATCTAGAATCCTCTATGTGGTAACCAATCTAGATCATGAGCTGATAGGGAGTATCTAGAATCCCCAATGTGGTAACCAATCTAAATCATAATCTGAAAGGGTGTATCCAGAATCCTCAATGTGGTAACCAATCTACATAAGTTACAATGTGGTAACCAATCTAGATCATGAGCTGAAAGGGAGTATCTAGAATCCTCAATGTGGTAACCAATCTAGATCATGAGCTGAAAGGGAGTATCTAGAATCCTCTATGTGGTAACCAATCTAGATCATGAGCTGATAGGGAGTATCCAGAATCCCCAATGTGGTAACCAATCTAAATCATAATCTGAAAGGGTGTATCCAGAATCCTCAATGTGGTAACCAATCTAGATCATGAGCTGAAAGGGAGTATCCAGAATCCCCAATGTGGTAACCAATCTAAATCATAAGCTGAAAGGGTGTATCCAGAATCCTCAATGTGGTAACCAATCTAGACCATGAGCTGAAATGGAGTATCCAGAATCCCCAATGTGGTAACCAATCTAAATCATAATCTGAAAGGGTGTATCCAGAATCCTCAATGTGGTAACCAATCTAGATCATAAGCTGAAAGGGTGTATCCAGAATCCTCAATGTGGTAACCAATCTAAATCATGAGCTGATAGGGAGTATCTAGAATCCTCAATGTGGTAACCAATCTAGATCATGAGCTGAAAGGGAGTATCCAGAATCCCCAATGTGGTAACCAATCTAAATCATAATCTGAAAGGGTGTATCCAGAATCCTCAATGTGGTAACCAATCTAGATCATGAGCTGAAAGGGAGTATCCAGAATCCCCAATGTGGTAACCAATCTAAATCATAAGCTGAAAGGGTGTATCCAGAATCCTCAATGTGGTAACCAATCTAGATCATAAGCTGAAAGGGTGTATCCAGAATCCCCAATGTGGTAACCAATCTACATAAGTTACAATGTGGTAACCAATCTAGATCATGAGCTGAAAGGGAGTATCCAGAATCCTCAATGTGGTAACCAATCTAAATCATGAGCTGAAAGGGAGTATCCAGAATCCTCAATGTGGTAACCAATCTAGATCATGAGCTGAAAGGGAGTATCCAGAATCCCCAATGTGGTAACCAATCTAAATCATAAGCTGAAAGGGTGTATCCAGAATCCCCAATGTGGTAACCAATCTACATAAGTTACAATGTGGTAACCAATCTAAATCACGAGCTGATAGGGAGTATCCAGAATCCTCAATGTGGTAACCAATCTAAATCATAAGCTGAAAGGGTGTATCCAGAATCCCCAATGTGGTAACCAATCTACATAAGTTACAATGTGGTAACCAATCTAAATCATGAGCTGATAGGGAGCATCCAGAATCCCCAATGTGGTAACCAAACTAAATCATAAGCTGAAAGGGAGTATCCAGAAGTTACATTATGGTAACTAATCTAGATCATGAGCTGAAAGGGAGTATTCAGAGGTTGTAATGTGGTAACCAATCTGGATCATAAGCTGAAAGGGAGTATCCAGAAGTTACAATGTGGTAACCGATCTAAATCATGAGCTGAAAGGGAGTATTCAGAAGTTACAATGTGGTAACCAATCAAGATCATGAGCTGAAAAGGAGTATCCAGAACTTACATTACAGGTTTATTAAATGGACTGAAAACAAAATCCTGAGAATATTTTTTCACCTTTGAGAGCCCGCAAAATTTGCAAAGAAGTGCGTACTTGGAATGTCACTCATAGATCGTCTTATTTTATAGATAGGCCTATAGGCCTAATAGTTATACAAAAAAACATACAATATTTAATATCGATATTAAATATATTTGTCACGAAGGATAAAAAGGTGCTTTGTGAAATTGTAAAAATATTTTTTCTTAAACAAAAATGGGCAAGTTTATAATCAGAATTGTGTGAATGTTGTCATCTAAGTAGGAAAACTTACAATGACAGTGTACTGAGAGACAGAAAACTGATTGTGAAAATTTACTGACAATGACACCGCACTGACAATGACAATGCACTGTCTATGGCAATGCACTGTCTATGGCAATATAATAGCAATGACAACGCACTGACAATGACAATGCACTGTCTATGGCAATGCACTGTCTATGGCAATATAATGGCAATGACAACGCACTGACAATGGCAATGGCAATACAATGGCAATGGCAACGCACTGATACAATGACAATGCAATAACAATGGAAATATAATGACAATGGCAACGCACTGTCAATGACAATACACTGTCTATGACAATGGACTGTCAATGAACTGACAATGGGAATGCACTGTCAATGACAATGCACTGTTAACGACAATGCACCGACAATGACAGTACAATGACAATGCACTCTCAATGAATATGACAATGACAATGCACTAACAACGACAATGTACTGACAATGACAATGACAATGCAATGACAATAGACTGACAATATCAATGTACTGACAATGACAATGACAATGCAATGACAATAGACTGACAATATCAATGTACTGACAATGGGAATGCACTGAAAATGACAATGCACTGACAATACCAATGTATTGCCAATGACAAAGCACTGAAAATACACTGTCAATGACAATGTACGGACAACGACAATGCACTGACAATGACAATGTACTGTCAATGGCAATGCACTAACAATGACAATGCACTGACAATAACAATGTACTGACAATGACATTGCACTGAAAATGACAATACACTGTCAATGACAATGTACTGACAATGACAATGCACTGTCGATGACAATGTACTGAAAATGACAATGCACTGTCTATGGCAATGCACTGTCTATGGCAATGCACTGTCTATGGCGATACAATGGCACTGACAATGACAATGCTCCGACAATGGTGATACAATGATAATGCAATGACAATGCAATGTCAATGGAAATATAATGGCAATGGCAACGCACTGTTAATAACAATACACTGTCAATGACAATGCACTGACAATAGGAATACACTGTCAATGACAATGCACTGACAATAGGAATACACTGTCAATGACAATGCACTGACAATAGGAATACACTGTCAATGACAATGCACTGACAATAGGAATACACTGTCAATGACAATGCACTGACAATAGGAATACACTGTCAATGACAATGCACTGATAATGACAATACAATGACAATCAATACTCTCTCAATGAATATGACAAAGACGATGCACTGACAATGCACTGACAACGACAGTGCACTGACAATGACAATGCAATGACAATGTACTGACAATGGCAATGTACTGACAATGGCGATGCACTGACAATAACAATGCACTGACAATAACAATGCACTGACAATGACAATGCACTGACAATGGCAATACACTGTCAATGACAATGCACTGTCAATGACAATGTACTGTCAATGACAATGCACTGAGAGACAGTGGACTGTCAATGACAATGCACTGACAATGGAAATACACTGACAATGATAATACACCAACACTGTGGTCCCCTTAATATGACCAGTGCACCTCAGAACACACAAGACACCCACCCAATGCTGGCTCAATGCTGGGCCAGTGTCGTAGACGCTGGTCCTGCATTGGGCCGATTCATTGCGTTATCTGTCTAGTACCTCTTACAACACTTCATAATATACACCATCATCTTATCAGTTAATGTATTGCAGGCTTTTTATCTGACATACTACTTATGATCTTATTGAGATATTATAGAATATATTGTAGGGGGTGTAGAAGAGGGTAACCCTGGTAATACATGGGATACGCGGTTATTCTTCTTTATTTATGTATTATAATGATTTAAAAACAATGTTTTTAACAGCATAGTATGCCCTGCCAATAGATAGGTTTTATAGGAGTTGCACTCTCAATGCACATCTCACTCCACGGAATGAATGAATCAATCAATCAATCAATCAATCAATCAATCAATCAATCAATCGAAATTATTCATCTTAAACGTGAAAATAAAGCCACATTTATTATCTTAGATTATAAGTCAGGCTTAATTTTCACGTTTATGATGGGTTGTGCAAGCTACTGCATACACAAGAGGGGAGGGGGGTGCACTATACACAGGAGCCGTGATGCACTTGTTGGAGCTAGTATTTAAATATTCATCGTTGCTATATTATCCCCCATCGCCACCCCTGTCTCATCCAGGTCACCTTGACCTAATTTGTCGCCTGCCCATGCCACTCCCCCCCCCCCCCCCTCTAAGCATTAAGTACCTGTAATCTTTACATGACGGATTTATTGTTTGCCAGACTCTTACGTCATCGTCTGGACAAACAAGAGACATTCACCCAACGTTGTTTCAATGCTGGCCCAGCGTTTGTGACGCTGGGCTAGCATTGATCCAACGTTGGGTGAATGTCTCTTGTCTGGGACACACTAGTTGACCCCCCAGCAAACACAGACATTGACCCAATGCTGGGGCCCAATGGTGACCCATGTTGACCCAACATTGGGTCAATGTTTGCTGGGCTGACGCTTACCATCTCACCCCCAATGCTGTGCTGACGCTGGGCCACCATCGCAGACGTTGGCCCAACATTAAAACAACATTGGTTCTGACCGCCTGGAGATATCCGTTTTATTATCCGTTTAAATCAGTGTTATTGAGAATGAAATGTGTGTTCAAATATCAAGATTTGCAAATGATTGTTTTTAAATTAAACAAATTTTATCAGTAATTTTCACCCACTTGAAGTTGTGGGTCGCGGTAGCGAGACACAACTTCAAGTGGGTGAAACTTTACATTTTATAATTTAGTGGGTTAGTTTACTTTCTTTTCCATTAGAAAAGTTAGCATAGCACTTTTATAACCAATTTTTATACCGAGAAATATGTTAAAAAGTATACATGTAAACGTGGGGGATCTCTTCTCGCCCAGTTACGTTTAGGTATACCAACCCGTGAAATTGATTCTGAAAGATACCGAGGTATTGCAATTGAGGAGAGGCTTTGGTAGAAGACGAAGTTAATTTTTTTGTGTTTGTCCACTATATGCCGCAGAAAGATTTAAATTGTACACCAGCATCATTGAAAGAAACGAACTTCTTGAACCGATGGAAATTAATACAAAATTCCAGTATATAATGCAACTAAATTCAACAGATGTTCCTCACTTTGTAGATAAATCCTGGAATATTCGCAAAGAGTTTATGTATAATTAATGATTATGATATAAAGATGTATTGTTACAATGCTATTATAATTTAAAACAAGCTATTGTTTTATACAACTTCCTATCTCGCATCATGCATATTGTTTAAAGCTTGTTACTCTATTTGAACTGATATATACACCCATGTCGGGGCTGGGTGTGTATTTATTTTTGATATTTGTTATCACTCAACGAAGTATATTGTAACACAGATCAGTGGAATAAACAAATACTACTACTACTACATAAATCCTAACTTTTCTAATCGATAACAAAGAAAGTTGAGATAAGTTTAAAGTTAGTAATATGTAGCCCCAGTGTCTGAAACAGGTTTCTGCCACAGATTGCCCCCGTAAAAATCCTGGGACATTTCTTTGGACGATCATATCTAAGACTTGTCCCAGAATAATCAGACCGAAAATAGTTTTTTTAGAAACAGTAACATTTCAGTTCCATGCCCGCATGCTCAGCTCGCAGGTCGCACTGTCATTAAAAAGGTAAGGACATTTTTCGGACCTTGGGGTCGAGATCGCCCTCAATCACCGCCATGATCATTTTTTCGTGTAAAGCAAGCTCATCAATCCACGTCCTCGGACACGGCTAAGTAATATGCACCTTTGAAATGCTAGAAAATACGACACCCCGGTGCAATGATGACTTTATTCTGGGCCAACATCACAGACGGTTTGACAACCTTAACTCAGCATCGTCTCAAGATATATAATGTTTTGTATTTCTGGACATGCCCACTGAGCACATGACGTTGTTGCGAACTTGTATTTACTCTTACAGTGCGGGGATGGACTTTAGACGTCAGATTCTGACGACTAAAGTCGATCCCCGCACAGTAAGAATAAAAATATTTATTATAGCCGTAGACCCATACCATAGGTATTCCAATAAACCATAAGAGCTAACTAATACCTTATGATGATTATAAATTGAAATAAAAACATTGGTTTTGATGGTTAAATGCAATGTATTCAGTGCTTTAACCCTTTAACCGACAATTTATTCAATTTGAATTTTCACCCACTTGAAGTTGTCTCTCGCTGACGCGATCCACAACTTCAAGTGAGTGAAAGTTATTCAGATTTGACAAAATGGAGGTCAACTGTTTTCAAATATTGCTGATTGATGTCATATTTGATCTTTAACATGTTTAAAAGGTGGTACTTAATGTGCTAATAAAAAACCCGAATATATGCGACACCGGCGGTTAAAGGGTTAAGGGTTAACGTGAATAACCTGGCAATACGTTGCCCAACATTAAACCAGCATTGGGCCAACGTCTTATGCAGTCTAGCAGTGTATGGGACGTGGACGTTGCCGTACCATTAAACCAGCATTGGGCCAACATCTTATGCAGTCTAGCAGTGTGTGGGACCTGGACGTTGCCGTAACATCAAGCCAGCATTGGGCCAACGTCTCATGCTGACTATTAGAGTCTATGAGATCTAGGATTCCATCAATCATGAAAACACTATGTCACTATGGCAGCTCCCCTTAGTTATGTCATCTATGTTGTTGTCATTTGCATGTTACCATGGCAACAGCACGTATGATTACATGCATAGTACTTCAAACAATCCGTGGCACTTATAAGGTTAATACTTGTAGAATTTATGTACTTGAGACAGGATAAGAGGAATAGCACTCCAAACAAATCCCAGCACTTATAAAATTACTCATTTGTTTCATGTGAGACCAAACATGTGCCAATCATGCCATCTGAACACACATTTCCTTCTCAATAACTGCTAATCAAACAGATTGACACTTAAAGTGCTGACTTTTTTGTATTATTTTTTATTATTTTGGAGGCCAAATGTGTTTTTTCAATTCGAAATCATCATAAATGTTTTATTTAGCTCTTTTCTCTCATTAAAATACCTATGTTATGGGTCTACGGCTATTATGAATATTTACTCTTACAGCGCGGGGATCGACTTTAGTCGTCAGAATCTGACGTCTACAGACGTCAGATTCTGACCACTAAAATCGATCCCCGCGCTGTAAGGGTTACACACGATTATAGCCGGACTTAAGAATGAAAGGGTTGATGTACTTGAGAGTATTATGTAATATATGTGAGTACTCTCTGTGTCAGTACTCTCTGTGAGTACTCTGCGTCAGTACTCTGTGTCTGTGGACGTCAGTATTTACTGTGTAGCCTGAGCAGTACTTCATGGATAAGTCAGGACGTCTATCACTGACGGTGAGTGAGTGAGTGAGTGAGTGAGTGAGTGAGTCAGTCAGTCAGTCAGTCAGTCAGTTAGCTGGTTAGTTTGCATATTTTAAACATTGTCACCATGTATATACTGCCTGTTCCATTGTAATGTGTTCAGGCTCTCGCTTGGGGTGGATATTTGGATATTTTCTTACAGGAAATTATCTTAATTTCTGTTTCATTATCTACATCCGCTTCGTAATTTCATTACTGTTTTCCACTATAGAACCCCGATATTAGTCTGGGTGTTACATTTTTTAATTCGTTTATTAATTCTTTTATTCTTCATTTTCTATTTCAGCATTTTATTACACCAAGTTGTGTTTTATCTATTTTTTCTCTTGAATTTTAAAGTTGTTTTATTCCTGCCTGATTCTTCTCTTCAAAGATGTTAAAATAAAGTTTCTATTTTCAATGCTGTTAAATTGTTGCTTCATGCGTTTACGCGATGTTTCTGGATTTATTCAACGTTATTCCAGTGGCTGGGGAGATTATGTGTGCATGAAAGATGGAGAAAGTTTGGCATTTTTATTTGTTTATGTACCTATTGGAATATTGAAAGCACATATTCAGATAAAAGGACCTAATAACAGTACATGCAACCATGTGTAGTAGATAGGGTGTTTTGGAGCACTCTTACATTCTTTTCATACCTATCACACACTATTTAAGAAAATAGCGAAAATTGACATTTTACCGGGGGTTACATATGGTCAAACATTATTTCCTTCCTTGCTGCCACTCTCCCAGATGTCCACCCTCGTGATTCTGGCCCTCCAATAGGTACATAAACAAATAAAAATGCCAAACTTTCTGCACCTTTTATGCACACAAAAGCTCCCCATCCACCACTGGACTACCTGTTTTCTTCATCTATTCTCTTTTACGATTCATGGTGTTCAATTTCCATTTCATTCTTGACGCTAGTTTCAGGGTCTCTCTAATTCAGGGAATGTGTAGGAAGCAATTAGCCTCACTAATTTCAATGCCCATTACGAATTAGAATTAGAATTAGAATTAGAATTGGAATTAAAAAAGGATTTCGGACGGGAATTGGAATTTAAAAATCGGAAGTGAACCCAGGTCTGTTAGGATCAGATTATTATAACTTTCATTGAAAGTTAGGAGCATCTCAGAATTAGGACTTTCTTTACTTTCTCTCACTTTCACAGCAAAGTCAAGATTATCTGAACTTTTCTAATGGAAATCTGACAAAGCTATTAGATAATCTTAAGATGTTCACCAGGATGGTCTGCGAGATTTCCCTAATTCAATGATGGTGTTTTTCAGGCAATTTATTCCTTGAATTCCAACTTCATACTTCTTCATACTTGTTGACGTTGATTTCAGGTTCTCGCTAATCAAGCATCTCCGATACTATGCTGGGGAGGGCTATTGTGCTTTGCATTGAGCGCTCACTAAAACGCTAACAGAAATGACCTAAGTGCTTGGGAAAAACGATGGCCGGCCCAAATGCTTGTGGGCGCGATATCTTATAAACCGTTTGTTAGATCGCATTTACATTTGACGTGGTGGGACTAGTTACTTCTGATTATTTGATTAACTTGGGACGAATCCATTAAAAACATAATAGCTAGAGGGTTTTTGTCTGATAATATTCCTCTTGACTTTCATGTTTTGTCTTCAGGGTGTATCTAGCTGATATAGAAGTTTTTAGCAGAGTTTACACCCCTCTTGACTTATCTATTTTGTCTTTTGTTCAGCAGAGTTTTCTCCCCTATTGACTTTTCTGTTTTGTCTTCAGGGTGTCGCCAGCGGACTGAGGAGTGTAAAGCAGAGTTTACGCCGTGGGGGGTCAGGATCTACAGCAAATGGCGGCAGTGATGACCATGTCAAACAGGTTTGATCTGTACAACAGTGCCGCCATGTGGAACGATCATCTAGTGAGTAGTCTTTATGTCTCATTATGTTGTCCGTCCGTCTATCCGTCCGTCCGTCTGTCCGTCCGTCTGGCAGTGATGACCATTTCAAACAGGTTTGATCTGTACAACAGTGCCGCCATGTGGAACGATCATCTAGTGAGTAGTCTTTATGTCTCATTATGTTGTCCGTCCGTCTATCCGTCCGTCCGTCTGTCCGTCCGTCTGGCAGTGATGACCATGTCAAACAGGTTTGATCTGTACAACAGTGCCGCCATGTGGAACGATCATCTAGTGAGTAGTCTTTATGTCTCATTATGTTGTCCGTCCGTCTATCCGTCCGTCCATCTGTCCGTCCGTCTGGCAGTGATGACCATGTCAAACAGGTTTGATCTGTACAACAGTGCCGCCATGTGGAACGATCATCTAGTGAGTAGTCTTTATGTCTCATTATGTTGTCTGTCCGTCTGTCCCTCCGTCTGGCATTGATGACGATGTATAACATATTTAATCTGTGTAACAGATCCCATGTGGAACGACAATCTAGTGAGTAATGTTATGTCTTATTATGCTGTACGCCCGTCTGTCTGTCCGTCCGTCCGCCAGGCAGTGATCTCCATGTCCATTAGCTTTGATCTGTATGACAATGCCACCATAAGTACCATTATTCTCGAAACTCTTTCTGTTGGCTTTCACTTCGAGAGACGTATGGTGAGATCAGCCCATCTCGCACTCTTTCTTATACGTTTCACTGCTCAGTTTGATTTTTCCGTTTCAGATAGATACTCGTACCAGAAAATACATACAGCATCGTTGGGTATGACGAAATGGGCTGATCTCAGCACAAGTCATAACATCAAGCCCTCGCCTAAAGGCTCGGGCTTGATGTGGTGACTTGTGCTGAGATCAGCCCATCTCGCCTTTCAACGATGCCGTATGATATAGTATTTCCACTTTATATTCACATAATATAATATCATATTCCCATTATTCACATTATTCATGACAACCGCCCAACATTCAATCAGCTATGGTTAAACCCTCTTCAGCGCGGGGACAGAGTTTGACGTCAGACTCCCGCAAGGTCCATCCCCGCACTGAAAGAGTCAAATAATTCTAATGGCCGTACACCCATAACATAGGTATTTAAATGAAGCAGAAACAGCTAACTGAGACACAACCCTTTGGTCTCTATGGTGTGTACACAATATACAGCTAACTGAGACACAACCCTTTGGTCTCTATGGTGTGTACACAATATACAGCTAACTGAGACACAACCCTTTGGTCTCTATGGTGTGTACACAATATACAGCTAACTGAGACACAACCCTTTGGTCTCTATGGTGTGTACACAATATACAGCTAACTGAGACATAACCCTTTGGTCTCTATGGTGTGTACACAATATACAGCTAACTGAGACACAACCCTTTGGTCTCTATGGTGTGTACACAATATGCAGCTAACTGAGACACAACCTTTTGGTCTCTATGGTGTGTACACAATATACAGCTAACTGAGACACAACCCTTTGGTCCCTATGGTGTGTACACAATATACAGCTAACTGAGACACAACCCTTTGGTTTCTATGGTGTGTACACAATATACAGCTAACTAAGACACAACCCTTTGGTCTCTATGGTGTGTACACAATATACAGCTAACTAAGACACAACCCTTTGGTCTCTATGGTGTGTACACAATATACAGCTAACTAAGACACAACCCTTTGGTCCCTATGGTGTGTACACAATATACAGCTAACTGAGACACAACCCTTTGGTCTCTATGGTGTGTACACAATATTTCAACGCTTTAAGGTTTAACGTGTTTGCTGGTCAGATAGCGTGACGTCACATGAAGCGTAAAGCGTCCAACATTCGGCTAGTCATTTACATTACCCAGCGTAAAGCGTCCAATCCTCGACTAGTCATTTATGTTGCCCTCCTATTCACTGTTTATGGCCATGTAATTAGAGTGTCAGTTTACACTGTGTACGTAGGGCACTTCACGCTCAGCGGGGAGTCACCGCCTCTGGTGGGGAGGAGCGTTTATTTGCATGCTTAAGTAAATAAAAATTATTTACTTAAATATGCAAACACAAATATGAATTTACACATTTGTGTAAAATAAATATTCGCATGTTGAAAATATGTTCTTCATGGTTCCAAGGCTCAATAAGATAGTAGTAAATTGTACTAACTTTTGAATGAGTGTTTGAAACTTATGACGTTTGGACTTGCTTCAGCAAGCCTTGATCACATACTGATGTCCTGGGGGTGAAATGGCTAATTGAAGAGCTATTTCACCACCAAGACATTAGTATGTGATAAGGCTTGCCGAAGCAAGTCGAAACGTTTCAAACACTTGTTACAAAGTACATTTTACTACTATCTTAAAGCTTTACACTATAATTATGTCATTGTGGCATCTTTATGGACATGAAGGACGAGGCTTGTGAAAGAGTTGAGGGGGCTATGTTAACCCTTTGCCTGCTGATCACCACTATTGTCGCTTTTTAACCCTTTGCCTGCTGATCGCCACTATTGTCGCTTTTTAATGTGTTTTATTAGCCAATCAAATCACTGTTATTAGGAATGAAATGGGAGTTTAAACATCAAGATTTGCAAATGTTTGGTTTCAAATTAAAACAAATATGAGTAGTTTTCAACCACTTGAGCTTGTGGATCGCGGTAGCGAGACACAACCTCAAGTGGTTGAAAATTTAAATAAATTAACTTAGCAGGGTGCTATTTTAATTAAATGAGGTTATATATCATGGTATAATGAGATGCACAGGTAGAGCCCGCCCTGAACAGGGAAGTTACGTAGATGTCGTCAATTCCTAAGACATGACGACACGGCCCCACCTTAAACCGCCACAAATCTTAGTAATAGATTGAATGTAACAGGACAGGTTAATTGTGAGTAGAGTGGCACTACAAGAAAGACGTCACAGGCACCATTCATCTTTCACTCTGACTGGGTGACACGGAGACCTCACACCGAGCCGGGGTGACGGAGGGCTGGTTATGTGGGGAAAGGTCACGACGTGGTGACGGCGAACTGGGCAAAGGTTAACACTAACATGACTTAAACCCAGGAATCTAGAGATACCTTGGTTTAACTGAAAGGTCTCAGCCACGGATTACGCCCGAGCGAAAACGTGGACAATTTTTTTTGGACGTCATATCTAAGATTTGGCCGCCATTAGTGGGCCACCATTTAATATCCAGGGGGAGGGCAGGGGTATTTTTGAAATAAATAATTAAAGGCAGGAAGAAGGTGAAATAAATAATTTGATGTCGATCCCATTTGAAAAAAATAATTTAAGACATATCGAGTAAGCCTACATGTTCTGGTGTACTAAACCATTTTTTCGCCGATCAAATTATGAAGACTCCGGAGGTGCGACGTCGTTTCGCTCGATATTCAGTATCTTACATTCCAAAATATTTAGCTATTGTCAGATTAAAATATAAAAAAAGATAGTAAAAAGTCCTTCCAAAAGTGGTTGAAATAAATAATTTGTCCCTCATATAGCTGGAAAAAATAGCCATGAGCTAGATTATATTGAAAGAGATATTTTGGTCCATCCCAATATCCCGCCTGAATCAGTATTATTTGACCTACATTTAACCTTTCTCTTGCTAAGCACCTGCTCAGCTCGACTATAATCGTTTTTTTCTGTTTTGTTGGGAATGAAATGACTGCTTAAACGTGAGATTTGCAAATGTTTGGTATCAAATTAAACAAATATCAGTCATTTTCAGCCACTTGAAGTTGTGGATCGCGGTAGCGAGACACAACTTCAAGTGGCTGAAAAATTAGGTTATTTAATTTAGCCGGTTATGGGTTATGCATCATCAGCTCGTTTTCCGCCTCGTCATTCAAATATTATTGTATTTCCCGATTCCTCTGAGCAAGAACTTTATATATTGAGTCACCGCCATATGGAAAATCGTTGATGCTCCCGGGTAAAACAAATGCAGAAATCCACGACTCCCACCTGTGCGGTGTATGGCTCCACACGGCCCAGGGGGAGGTGGGTCGTGGGGGTGACGGGGAGCTGGTTATCCGGGGTAAGGTGATCCACCCCGACCACCGCTACCTCACCCCCGGTTGCCCTGTTATTTATGTCTCCCTAGCACCCTGTTACCATGGTAACCAGAGGGCGTGGTGTAGGGTTGGGTCGCGTTAACGCACGTCTTCCTATTCTAATTAAATCAACGCCGACAACACCGCTCACAGCGCCACCAGGCGTGATTAACCCGAGCTACAAACCCTCTCACCTCGAGAAACAACTGAGAAAACACGAGACGTTCGCCCAATGTTGGTTTAATGTTGGGCCAGCGTCGCGGACGGTGGCCCAGCATTAATCCAGCATTGGGTCAATGTATATCGTTCACTGGGTTAGCCCTTTAATTAAAAAAAATCATTAGAATTTATGTGATTTGCAATTTTATATAAAGTAAAAATACAAAAAAAACATGGTTCTATTACAATTAAAGGGTGGTATTTTTGTATAGTTACGGACCCCACCCTTTAATCCTAGGGGCGGGTTTATTTTGAATTACAGGTGTGTCAGAATGAGTGATGCCGGGTAAACTGGCTCGCTATATCTGGGTGAAATAATCACCACGCTTCTCTCGCCCTGCCTGAAAGATTTACTGTGAGAAAAAAGGGGTTTGTTCAACTCATTTATAATCATCCCTTTAAACCCTCATAGTACATTATTTCAAAGCATCAGTGTACATGCATGAAAACGTCATGTAACTTTCTATGCCTGAGGAGTTTAAGAGTCATAGTGACGGATCTAGGATCTGAAGAAAGGGGTGGCGCCCGGGGTTCCACCAAGATTTTTTTGGTGAACTTTAGCGAGTTTATGTGACTTTTTAAAGTATTTGCAAAAATTGCCCCCCCCCCCTCCCCTGGATCCGCCACTGTAGATTACATAGAATGTTTTTCAAGCACTAGTCCTTTTCTACACAAACCAGAATGAGGTTTATAGAGGGGCGTCTATAATTAGCAATGTGAAATTGGCTAACTTGACAATGGTAAATCCAGGCTTAAAAGAGTTATACTGACCGTAGTGATACATTAATTGTCTCAAATTAAACAAATATGAGTAATTTCCACCCACTTGCTGTTGTGGGTCGCGGTAAGGTAACAATTTCTATTTAAATCAGGTAACTTTGCGGGCAAAGGGTTGATGCTGGGTCGTGGTCTGCTCGCCCGACGTTATGCCAACGTTATGCCAACGTTGGGTCTCCTGTTTGCAATGCTACGTTCTTCAAAACAAAGTGAATGTTCATTTAAGGTTGTTTTAATGGTGGCAGGTTTACCACACCTTAATAACCTGAAAGGTCAGACATTTCAGAGCAATGTCAATGCCTAGAAAAAGACAGTAGTTTTGCTTTAAAAAGTCCCGTAAATTGAGCTAAATTTACCCGAAAAATCTTGGGACAAGCCCCCGGCACTCCCTTGTATTCAGATCCTAGATCCGCCAATGATTTATTTGTCTTTGCGCCAGTTTGGGTCATGAATACTTCCATTTTTGGTGATAAAATAGACGGTAGAAAGTTTAAAATTTTGCGAAAATCCTGTGGTGTCCGAGCGTCCCGTGTTTGATGTGATATCAACCGGGAAAGTGGAACCCAAAGGTGGTTTAATGCTGGGCCAGCGTCGCAGACGATGGCCCAGCATTAAACCAGCGTTAGTTCTCCTGAATGCAGGGGATGGCGCTGTGATCACAGCATTTGTCAGGATTCATCAATTAAATTCCCAGTAACCCGACGTCTGGCTGAGTCCCGGGAATGCCTAGAAATAGCATGCCTTCCGTAAACAGGCTGCCAGCAGACTGCCTCCGCCGGCGGCGGAACAACTTCCCCTTGGATAACTGGTTTGGCTGGTCTGTTTGTTCGTTACTCGTTGCGTGCTGATATATTGGCCCGGTTTAGCCTATTTAAATCAGAAAACAGGGCGTTTTCATTCACTGCGTGTTGAGTGTGGCTGTGATGTACATGTACATTATTTATCTTCTGTGGCTATACACAACGCTTATTACTCGATTGGAAAGCCGTCGTGACCGCATGACGGCCATTCATCTCACCATCCTCAGGAGGTTCTCCTGGCCCAGTTTGGCCTGTATATGCAAAGAGGTTGTGGTCTAAAGTACCATTTGTTCTATTCATTTCATTCATTAATTCCATTCATTTGTTACATTCGTTCCATTCATTCATTTATTCATTCCATTCATTCATACCATTCATTCATTCCATTCATTTGTTACATTCGTTCCATTCACTCATGCATTCCATTCATTCGTTCCATTTATTTTATTCATTCATCACCCACTCACAGATTCGGGGAGGGTAGGCAGGACAAAGCTGGTTGACTATTAATCAACTAACTGGCTCTTAAATGTTGTTTTGTACATGGCCTACAATCAATTTTTAAATTGAACTAGGCCTAATAAACAGTCATAACAGTTATTTTCAGTGGCAGGTCTAGAGGCGAGGTCAAGGGGGGGGGGGGAGAAATTAATTTGTCAACAAATCGCTATAAAATCAATAATAAATATAACCCCTGAACTGGTTTTCAGCCGAGATGACAAAAACAGTGTATTACTTCTAAAATAAAAATAAATATAGCCAACTAAAAGCACATGGGAAACCCCCAGGAATTACGATACGCTGTCCAAATGTTGGATTAATGTTGGGCCACCGTTTGCGACGCTGGCCCAGCATGAATTCAACATTGGTTTAGGATCTTGTGGTCCCTGGGTGGGCACAGCAATGGAAAAGTGAGGGACCACCCTGATTTTTTTAAATCCGGCTCCAGGACTGATTAGCGGAGCTATCATCTGATTGGTCTATATCTAGGTCATGGTGACTGCAGCGCGTGTTACTACACAGAGCTAATAACGTATTATGACGTCAGAGCGCATGCTAATTATCTGATGGCCACGTGGCTGGAAAAACTACCCAGCACTGGAGAAGAAGGAGGGGGGGGGGGGTTCGCTAGTTAGAAGACAAGACCTGGTATTCTTTGGAAAATAACATAATTATTGATGACCCATCTGCTCTGGAGATAATTGTGTCTATAGCGGTTTTTGGTCTTTTTTTAAGAGAAGTGTGCATCAGGCCCTGCATTGGCCTGTAATTGCAAACTTTGTATATATTTTGTTAAAAATTGTGCAAATATAAGTATTTTTTACATATCTGAAGTTGTGGGTCGCGGTAGCGAGACACAACTTCAGATGGGTAAAAATGGAAAACATAAAGTAGTGGTCTAACTTTTTCAGCGCGAGACCGACATCAGACGTCAGAATCCGACGTCTTTATCAATGCTGATATAATGTTGGTCTACCGTCCACGATTTTGGCCCAACATTATACCAGCATCGCATAGACTCAGATTCTGACGTCTATTGTCAGTCACCGCACTGAAAGAATTGCAAAAATTTATAATGGCCGTAGACTCATAACATAGGTAGGCCTATTCAAATGAAGCAGAAAAAGCTAACCAAGACATTTATGATGATTTTAAATTGAAAATAACCCTTTTGTCTCCATGGTTTATACAAACATATTTAAGTATTTAAAGGGTTAGGCCGTTGCATCGTGTATTTTCTCCAAGTGTATAGAAATGCCACAAATTACACAAACATTTTTCATTTTTTGTTTTGTTGAATAAATTAATAAAATAATAGTCTTACTAGTATCTTCACGAATACACGTTTTTGATAAAATCAATCTTTTTGGTGTCTAATTGTAATCAATAAAAAATGGTCAATATACATGATATATATTTGAAAAGCGGGGCTAAAATGTTAATTATGAAGGCTTTCTCGTCTTTTTTGACAATGGTTTTTTAATTTTTTTAATAATCCATCACTTTGGTTTGAACCTTCATTTTGTTATATTTTACATTATTATGCATCTAATTACCATGATTACCTCAATCTCCGAAAAATACGCGATGCCAAAGTTGGGTCAATGTCTCATGTTTGCTGGGTAGGAACTTATATCACACATTGTCGTCTCTGTCCTACCAAGGTCTCTGTTAACCTCCTTGGTTCTACCGTATTCTCATTTGCACCTGAATAAGCTTACATATGAGAGGAAACATTGAAACAACGATGTCCCAACGCTGAGAAACATATTTCTGCGCCAAGCGGGCATTGAACCCGCGATAGGCGGTAGCTGTGCCAAGCACAACGCTCGACCAATGTGATACGTCCCTTTGTTGACTCTTTCAGCACAGGGGATCGTCTTTATATGTCACAATCTGACGTCTGTAGACGTCAGATTGTGACGTATAGAAAACAGAACAGAACAGAAAAGTATCAAGTCGATCCCCGCGCTGTAACAGTAAAATTATTTCTAATGGCCGTAGACCTATAACACAGGTATTCAAATGAAGCCGAAAGAGCTAACTAAGACATTTCTGATAATTTCAAATTGAAAAACCCTTTGGTCTCTAGTTTTAACAAAAATATTTCAGCGTTGTAAGGGTTAATTAGAGAAAATGAGGGAGAAACACCGCTTCCAGGGGCGGATCCAGAGCTTGGCAAAAAGGGGGCATTTTATCGCCTTGTCGCAATTTTCTTTTAATTCAGATGTGAAACATATATATAGCCTTTTGAATTCCAGTTTTCTGATCTAATAAACAGGGCACACTGCACGAGGAAATTTTGAGTATTATTTCACAATTTTTTAGTGATTTTTGGACAATTCAGTTACCCCCCCCCCCCCCCCCCGTGTGGACTCCCCCCGGCGTCATACAAGCACACTCCACGCTCACACGTGCTGGTGTCCCATATTAACCTTTGTTCTCGGGTTCATTCATAATTTCTGTATCACTTCTTTCTCATCTTTTTGTCACGTTTTTTCACCGTTTTTACGCGTCTGTTTACGCAGTCTTTGCAGGTCTTTATCCAGGTTTCTGACGTCAGTGACTTACCGTGCACGTTTTACTGGAGATTGTTTAGTCACGCAGGGAAATCAAAACAGACTCGATGTGTTGGGCAATGGCCCATTGCTGTTCTAACGTTGATCCACTGATTTAGACACTGACCCAACACCGGCACAGCATTGGCTTATCGCCTCGTGTTTGCTGGTAAAGGCGTCAGTAAACTGCGTGGTAAACCCTTTGGTGACTAAATTATTTTGTATTATTCTCACCTTAAATTTTATATTTAACCCTTTGGAGGCTATATTGTCCTCCAATAATTTCAAATGAATTTTTATATTTAACTCTTTGAAAGCTAAATTGTACTGTAATAATTTTCCATTAAACTGCATATTTAACCTTCGGAAGCTAAAATGTCCTGTAATAATTTCATTGTGGCTAAATTGTTCTCTATTAATAACACATGAATCTGCTTTCATTGTCCTTTATTCACTTTACATTAATCTGCACATTTAACTTTTGTGGGGCTATAATTTTTGTCCTCTGCTAATTTCACATTCAACCTTTGGGACTTGAACGGTCACGTATTATTCTCGCATTATACTGATGTTTTAAGAACTATGGACACAGACTTGTTTACGTTAACCTGCATATTTTTCGTCATTTGAAGCTGGAATTGCTAACGCAATTTCCAACTTCAAATGACGAAAACTAATACTATTGATAAGAAATAACCATCGCCGCAGTTGATTTATTTGATAAAATGTGCTTCTATCACATGTTTCCGCAATAATCGCAGTATCAGTTTATTGGTATTTGACTCTTTCAGTGCGGGAATCGACCATGAAAGAGTAAAATAGTTATAATGGTAACCCATAACATGGGTATTCAAATGAAACAGAAAGAGATAACTAAGAAATTTATGATTTCAAATTGAAAAAACCCCTTTGGTCTCCATGATTTATATCAAGATATTTCCGCGCTTTGAGGGTTAAACTTCCTTGAAATCGTATATATAAGGCCCTAGCAACACAAGTGTTAAGGACGGTGTCACATGGTGGCTAGAAATGTCACTGACTATAAATATGCTCTATAATCTTGATTGTATAGCGTTATATAGATTATATTTTATTATAGTTTATATTTTATCACATGATGAACATTTATTATCAGCTAATATTGTTTTAACCCGGACCTTGTAGGATACTCCCCCTGTTCTTTGATATGAACCTTCTGAGCCCTGCATTTATTTTTCATATAATAATTACGCTGCATTTGTACAATGTTGGACAAACGTCAAAGAAGTTGGGCCGACGTTGTACAAATTATATACAAAATTGTTTTGTGTTTACTGGGTTTACATTTGTCTGTACGGACTAAATTACTAAAATTGCATCTTGTTGCAAGATATAATAATTGAAGGCCCATAGTTTCGAGGATGTTGGTGCCATCCTGGTTGTCCTGGCCAAGTACATGTGAACACTCTGCCCAATTGCCGGATGCTGTTACCGTATCCGTATGCTCTATCCGTATACCAACCCGTATGATTGTGAACGCCACATTAGACGTCAGATTCTGACGTCTAAAGTCGATCCCCGCACTGTAAGAGTAAAATATTTCTAATGACTGTAGGCCCATAACATAGGTATTCAAACGAGATCTAAATTTCAAATTGAAAAAAACCTTTTGGTCTCCAAGGTTTTCATAAAAAAATTCAACGCTTTCAGGGGTAAACCCATCAACTTGGACTCAGAATAGTGACTAAAACCTCAGGTTAATCGTATTCGGCAAAAGGCAGACTTAGTTGTTTTCACGTTGAGTTGAGTGAGAAACTTCTGAAGACTGCAGGATGGGTTACCGCCACATAGAAAATAGTGTGTGTGAATTTTACACGACAATAAGTTGAGAATTGACTGAAATCAGTGAAATTCCTCCCGGTTAGTGTGAGTCTGGCCATTTAAGGATCAACAAGGTGGCAGATCATTATTATCATGGTTATCATATTATAATACACGGCCAAAATATTATCTCATTTTTTGTCAGATAATATTTGATGCAGTATTGTGGTGAGCCTCCGTGAATTAATTAATTTAAGTAATTCATATTGTATATATATTATATCACATATCTGTAAATAGAGGTATATAATCAGAACTCCTGCATCTAAGTGTAGGTTTGTAGCCAGCTCTCTCTTGGCATTCTGTCTTACCTTTAGGAATTCTCAGCAGAATTACTTGTCACTTGAAGTAAATGAAGAAGATCAGATGTCCTTGGGTGTGAAGAGGGTCATGTGCTAACCCTTTCATTGCTATGTGCGACTATAGTCTTTTTAATTTGTTGTATTTGGGGATCAAAGCATCACTGTTATTGGGAACGAATTGACTGTTTAAACGTCAACATTTGCAAATATTTGGTCTCAAATTGAACATATATGAGTAATTTTCATCCACTTGAAGTTGCGGGTCGCGGTAGCGAGACACAACTTCAAGTGGATGAAAATTTAATTTATTTAATTCAGCGCTCTGAATGTTAAAGGTGCTAATTGTCAACCCTTACAGCGCTGGGATCAACTTTAGTCGACAACTGAAGTTTGTAGAGATCAGATTCTGACGACCTAAGTCGATCCCTGCGCTTTAAGAATAAACATATTTCTAATGGCCGTAGACCCATAACATATGTATTCAAATGAATCAAAAAGAGCTGACTAAGACATTTATGGTGATTACACACTAAAAACAACAACATTATTCAAAAATAATTCAGCGCTTTAAGGGTTGAAGGGTAGATATTCTTTATATGCTTGTTTTGCAGATAACGAGCTGAGTGGGCAATAAATAGGCAGATATCATTACGGCGATCACCTATACTGGTCATATTATTACCCCATTTTTTACCCTTAAGTCTTACAACGCTGAAATACTTTTGTATAAACCGTGGAAACGTAATTCTTTTTAACAATTTGCAATCATCGTAACTGGTTAATTCGTTCAGTGCGGGAATCGTCTATTTACGTCAGAATTCTGACGTAAATAGACGATTCCCACACTGAAAGAATTGAATTATTTCTAATGGCCGTAGACCCATAACATAGGTATTCAAATGAAGCAGAAAAAGCTAAATTAGACATTCATAATGATTTTAAATAAATAAAACACTTTTGTCTCAATGGTTTATATGAAAATATTTCAGATAATGTAATGGTTAAAATGTTAGTCCCATCTATTCCCTTTTCAGCCTCTTTATTTCGCTTTCAACCCAGACAATTTAAAGGAGAAATGAACATTTACCAGGCAGATTGACAAATGTTTTCACTTAAATTGCGTATATATTTGAGTTATTTCACTTGAAGTTGTGAGTCGCAGTATCGAGACACGATTTAAAATGAGAGAGAATTGAAATTAGTATACCTTAGTGCTTTAAGGGTCAATGGTATGTTCTATGGTTTATCTTTGAGCTGAGGCGTTTTTTCTTGTAGAACAAGGACTTAGGCTCATAAAAAGTTATAATTATTTTTACCGAGCAGACATAAGACGTTGAATCAATGTTGGTTTAACGTCGTAGACGGTGGACCAACGTTAAACCAACATTGATTCAAAGTTTTGTGTCTTCTGGAAAGTGTTTCTACGCTTTCCAGAGTGTCTTTTCTGCTACTATTTCCAATAATATGTAGCTATTTTTTCTCTGGTCTTGGTGTGGGAAACATAGAAGGCTATAACCAAATTATATTTTACACCTTGAATTCAAGAGTAATTATCGTGTATAAACATTTTATCTTAGATGCCAAAGGTCGTAAGTGTGCTGCTGGTCACCTGTATGTGACATCCTAATGTACACAATGTTACTACAATATTTGTAAAATTATTGTATTATGTGTGTACATAATACCTTATAGATAGATAGATAAAATATATCCTATGGATAGGTTTCATATATATCCTAGAAGTACAAGGGTTAATTCGCCGTAGCAATGGCAATAGCATATGTAGCAGCACAAGGGTTAATTCGCTTTAGCTGTAGCAATCAAAGGGTGTTGAGAGCAACCCTGGATCCAGGATGCGGCACGGGGGGGGGGGGGAGACGGGGGATCCCGCCATGGAGACACGCACCAGACGCCGTCGTCATGGGCTACACTCAGCGCGGGCTCTGATTGGTCGTCTTCAGTTTGAATGATCTGTCACGTGAAGTCACTCAACAAAAACAAGTCGTTGACCCAACGCTGGGCCACGTCTGAGACGCTGGCCTAGCATTGGGTCAACGACTTGCGATTTTTTAGGACGGGGCACGCAAATTGCATGGTGAACGGATGCCGGGTAATGTATTGGGACAGTGTGTTGGGGAGGACAGTTTCTGTTAATTCGCCCCCTCGCGATGACAATGTCACGTCTTTTTAAAGCACAAAACGCGACGTACAGACGCGATATTCACCAAGGCGAAAACCAAACCATCAGAAATATCTTGGTTATTATCTCTTTCCATTTCATTTGAATGCCTATATTATGGGTCTACGACCATTAGAAATATGTTTACTCTTACAGTGTGGGGATCGATTTTAGACGTCAGACTCTGACGTCTAAAATCGATCCCGGCGCTGTATTTGTAATCTATAGTTTCAGGGACACGTAGTTATAGTGATATCATAATTCTCGTGTAAAAATGTGGTTTTTTATGAACAGTTTTTGTTTCAAAGCTGACATCTCTGACGTGATTGCCGGCTTAAAATGAATGAAAAATACACATTATGATGAAAATGATGCCTGTTTGCAACAGGTGGCCATTTCAGATTTACTATATCTCCACCTAGGGTATCAGAGGGTCGTGTAGGCCACTTTGCACCACTTTAACCTCTTTAACAACCGGTCCCGAATTTGATCTTTTTTACATTTTTTATTATTAACCAAACGTGACATCAATCAGCAAGATCTCAAAATCGTTCACATCCATTTTGTCAATCTGAATAATTTTCACTCACTTGAAGTTGTGGATCGCTTCAGCGAGACACAGCTTCAAGTGAGTGAAAATTACAATAAAAATCTGGCGGTTAAAGGTTTATTACCAATTTTACCATATGTCCCCCATCTCCTCGAAATCAGGCGCATCCGGCTTTTTTACAAAATGAGTACAATATTGTCAAAAAATACAAATTTACCAAGATTCTTGGTTCAGACGACTAGATTATAATTATGCAGTTCACAGTAAAAGAATTTTGAAAACTAGAAAAGACTATTGTTATAAAAGAAGTGAAAAAGCCCTTAAAAGGAAGATTTTAAACCACCTTTTATGTTTTTTATGTTATGATCAAAGCAAACACTATTATTGAAGAAGACACCGCGACACTCTGTATTATATGATAAATGGATATACTTTCCGAGAATAATAATTAAATAATTAGGAAATTGATATATATGGTTTTCACATAATTATTGCTCTGACATTATCATAATTAACATCATAATAAGGACATCGCCCTTTTCTCATCACGTGACTGGCCGTGACATCTTTATCCACAAATTCACATTAACCAAGGCAAATGAATTTATCTGATTTCTCAGTCAAATCTCAACCAATTTTCATGAAATTTTATACACACTAATTTGTAGCCATGTAGCGACTACCCTAAAAAGCTGTGATATGTATTTCAGAAGTTAGATCATTTGACATCTGAAACGAAGTTATAATGGGTTTATAGGAGGCTGCATTTGGCCGTTTAATATTTTTCCATGATATAAAGGTAGTCGCCACAATAGTGCTTGCACAAATTTCACCACGGTTAATACTGAATCCTACCGTAACACCCAGGTATTAAATATATGAAGAAACATGTCCTGCTTTGATAAAAATATATACTTAAATTAGAGCGTCCTCCTTGTGTCTACGGCATTCTTATACAACTTACTTATATGTTTATGTTGGGCTTAAAGGGCTAATATTTTATGACTAGACTATGAAGTATTGTAAAGCTTAAATGGGTAAATAACTAATATTGTAGCCATTTAGTCAGGGTCCATTTTTCAAAAAGAGGCATTCTTAAAGTTTGTAAGGCATTTCTTAGTAGAATTTGTCATGCAGTTGTTTTCACACAATTCGGATATGCTGATTCCAAATATGCCCCATGACAAGCTCTATTTTAAGTTTTTCCCTTTCAAAATTGCAAAACAAAATGGCCGCCAAAATAGCAGATAAAGTCGCAATTATCATGATTATACATCACGTCTAGGTGCACATCGGACACACAAACTTGACTTTCGAGTTCAAAATAACATTTTTGTTTTGTGGAATTTCATATTCTAAGAGCTGGTCAACTATCACGCAAAAAATCCAAGATGGCCGCCAATAATACAGAAAGTTTTTCTAAAAGTCATAGAAAGTTGTTTTTGGTGGCTAAATAGAGGGTTTTAATACCGATGAATCTAGTACAATACAGTAATAATCTCTTAACTTTTATATTACATATAGATTCAGGGAAAAATCTAAGATGGCCGCCAATTATACAGCAAGTACTATAATCATTTTTCTAAATGTCGTAGGAAGTTATTTTTGGCGCTTAATTGATTTTCTGACACAAACAAATTACACAGCATCAAAAAACTAAACTTCCATGTTACATGTAGTTACGGGGAATGCAATAAATATGATTATTTAAAAACAACACATTAACTATGAGGAAATTGCACAAAAATAGCATGTGTTACTTTTATCACTGTAGCTACATAGGCTTGCTGTGTATATCTCAGATTTGCATGAATGCCATCATCTTGCATAATGATAATGCTAGAATAGTCACCCTCATCAATATATTGATCATATATTTGTGCAGCTTTGGAATTGATGTAGCGATCCTTGATAGGACGCCTTTGGCTACTTTCTCTTGGTCCTAATTCACACTTAATCAAAGTAAATGTGGCAGTTCTTCAGGTTGAGCAGGAAGCTTTTGCATGAGAACTAATTGCAGTTGTCCATCAATAAGGCTCCAACCATAATCGAATTATAGATGTTTATAATATTGTTATTTGTCCAGAGCTGTATTTATTGCTAAACAGGCATAAAATACAACGGAAACAATATATCCACTTTTTGTGCCAGGGGTTATTGACGAAGAGGTTACATTGAAATACTCCAATTGGCTTAAGTTCTAGTTCTGGATGCTTATGAATTAATTTAAATGTCTTTCTTTTAGAATTGATGTGCTGGTGTTGTGGAAACCATTGAGACGGTTGAATGGTACGGTAAATATCACCAGTTCTAGGTTTACACAGCTAGGCATTGCTATGATGAAAGCAGAATAAGCAAGTTTACATCAGTTCCTACGACTACCACATTGTCAGTATCTGACAGTTTGATTGCCTTGATAACATTTAACTTCCCATCATGTACCTAGTATTTTTCACACTTTAATACCAGTGTTCATTGACTAGTTGAATGGCATTGTGCTTTACCAAAAGTGGTGAATTTGAACATTGAACCTAAACTATATTGCCCTCCTCCCTGATTCTGTACTTTATATGTTATATATTCATCTGAGATAACATCGCAGTGTGCATGGAAATGTTTTTGATGTACCATACATGTGTCTTGCATAGATTATTAGATGATCAATGTTTATTACAAAAGAATATAATAGATGAGTAATGAATACTCTGTATGAATGCTAATTAACCTTTTCAAGCCTGAGTTTACCATTGTCATCTTCATCCACTACAAGCCGCGAATTGCTGTCGCAATTCTCGGCTTGTAGTGGATGAAGGTGATTTGAGGTGGGGGAAAAATTAAAGAAAATTGCCATGTATTGGTAAACCAGTTTCATGGAATTTTTAATTTTAAAACCACTAGTTGTCATGGCTGTAGGAAAACTAAGTCTGTTAAAGGGTTAATCTACTATGTCTGGAGGAGACATATAGTTATTAGGGACCTAAATATCTTCACGTCCATCATATGATTTCATCACTTTATATATGGTAAGACTTATTGTCTTTAACATTAATATATCTTCCTGCAAAATAGGGTGGTCGCTCCCATACCACTTCAAGACACAACTGAGCCTGTTGGGTTATTGTATATTATGTGAGAGTGAGAGCTTATATCTGATTAGAAGCATGCATGACCAGAACCTACTGATTCCTCATACATTCTACCATATCACGACCAGTTCTAGAAAGTGTCTGTATTTTATGTTAATCTTCATAAAAACATCCTGATCGTGCTACGAACGGTAAACTTGCCCCAATTACCACATATTCTGCATCATATCTTGTTGCAATAGTGTACCCAATAATCTTTGGTGAATTGTTCATGACACTCTATAGCATTTAGTTGCCAAGACTAGGTTAGTTATCTGAAGATGGTGTATGTTCATACTATATTTATAAAAAAAAATCATCGTCTGTATTTTCAACATTACCCTAGCGTGTCCTCAACCATCAATCTCATATGCCCAAAACATATATAAGTCAACTTCTGCACCCAATTACAGATTTCCGATATCGTGTAACTGTATTTTATCATAGTATTGATGGTGATATCATCTATCTCATTCAAGTTAGGGGAGTAGAAATATGTGTAGCCTGCATTACGGCTTTGTGTGGATCTCGGAGCCGATGGTTGGGACTTAATTCGTTCAATTATGTCTGAAAACTGTGTTATCAACGCATTACCAGGCTTTTGTGCGGTATCTATTCTCATCAAAAATATAAAAATTAGGATGATACTATTATCATGATTATGTAAATTGTCAATCCGATTGGGGAACATAATTTTTATGTGATGTGCACGTTTTAATGAGCACAATATACATAGTTACTAGAATCATAAATTGTTAAATTTAAACGGCTTCTTGTCTCACTAGGAATGGAACATGTATGTGTGTCATTATTGCCATGGTTATGCAGACCACTTTGATGGATTAACTTCATGTTTTGCTTAACCCTAGTACAGGGCTTGGGCAGAAGCGTGCCACCCGTGTAAAAACGGTACTGTAAAAACACGATGCAGGTGGATATTACATAGGCCACATACTAATATGCCTAGAACGGATATATGGTGGGCGACAGGTTATCTAGTGCCGGATAATGATGAACAATAATAAAATATGTATTGCCAATAGTCTAAACATTTTTAAAACATGCCGGATATTACGTTTGTTTCTCTTGGCTTCTAAATGTGAGATAAAGACTTTATTAAATAAATCATTATTATTACACTAGACTAAGATGTGTCGTTTTATTGGCGCAACATTTGTTTTTTCCCCATAATTTTGTGAAATATTGATAATAGATGTTATCACGGCTCTGAATTGGTTTCCCGGGTGTGAGAAACCTATATGTAGACACCAAAAACACATCTCTACGTTATTTGGAAGCAAAGTTATGGCACATTGCCTTGAAGTGGCGGCCATTTTGGATTTTGTCCTCTAGCGGCAAACGCACAAGGTGAAATTTAGGGAACTTTAAGTATGGTGCTTAGGTAAGTTTTAATACACCGAAATAATGTTTTTATGTTCATTGTAAGCCAAACCGTGATGTTAAGTTGTGACATTTTCACTAATTTTGGCGGCCATTTTGTTTTTTAATTTTGAGTAGGAAAAACACAAAATATAGCTTGGCATGGGGCAGATTTGGAATCAGCGTTCCCAAATTGTGTAAGAACAACTGCATGCCAAATTCTACTAAAAAATGCCTTACCAAGTCAGAAATTTCGAAAATGGGCCCTGACTAATTGTTATTTATCGAAACTATTGTGAAATATTAACCCTTTTAGCGCTAAGAACATGTTTATCATGTTTAAAGCAGCTCCCTGGGGATGACATCAATTTTTGTTTTTAGTTTTGTGATGAAGTAGTGTATCCCCCAGATCATGATTTTATTTTTTCGGAGTTTTTAGATTTTCGAAAAAAAAAAATATTAACATTTCTATGAATAAGCTTAAAACGCAAACAAACTTTTTGTAGACCTAAACACTTGCTAAAGGACGGTTGAATGTTCCTACAGCATTGGGCCACATGTTGATGCCGTCGGCCCAGCGCTGGGTAGACAATCAGTGCTGCGGGTGTATCCCCCGTGTCCTGACTATAAGACACCAATTAGCGGCGATTGCTTTGATCTCACCGTCCAAGACGTGGGAATATGTGGTGTAAAGTGCTGTATATTGCTGACTTGTTTTGTTTACAAGATTGAAAAGTCTCATCTTTAATATCAGTTATAATGATATAAATTGATCTTCAATCATTGGGAATTGTAAATGCTCAAATTAGACAAATATAAGTAAGTTTTATCCAGTACCGCGACACACAACTCTAAGTGGGTGATAAAATAAATTGAAGATCTTAGCGTGTAAAGGGTTAACCACAAACCATGCCGATCGCCTGGTATTTAAAAGGTTTTACTCTTACAATGCTGAATTATTTTTGTAAAAACCATGGAAATCAAGGTTTTTTTTTCAATTTGAAATAATCTTAAATGTCTTAGTTATCTCTTGCTATGTTATGGGTCTACGGCCGTTAGAAATATTTTAATT
The DNA here is from genome assembly GCA_964017125.1 of Flabesymbios commensalis. Taxonomy (NCBI): domain Eukaryota; kingdom Metazoa; phylum Annelida; class Polychaeta; order Terebellida; family Flabelligeridae; genus Flabesymbios; species Flabesymbios commensalis. The sequence goes on along the minus strand of OZ024917.1, from coordinate 66,741,775 downwards.
CTTTCAGCGCGGGGACCGTCTTTACACGTCATAATCTGACGTCTACGTCAGATTATGACGTATAAAGACGGTCCCCGCACTGTAAGCGTTAAAAGGTTTAGTGGGCATTGTTCTGAAGGGAATTAAATCTGTTCGCTGTCGGCCAAGTACAATGGCTCTGCATTACAATAGCCCTGCATTGTTATTCTTAATCATCCGATGCCTTGGAAAGCGCCGGTCCCGAGGGCTCATTCGGTCCGGTTGTGGTTCGAAACTCAGAGGTACTGATTTCGAATCCCGCCTGGGTCGGCTGTCTGTCATTGGGGTAGTGCATAATGCAATGCTCCGAAGTTAGTGTTCAAATGCATGGAGTGTGCAGTGCTGTTTAGTCATTGAATGAGTGTTGAGTGTTGAGCTTGCATGTTATATAAGCTAGCTTTAGACGTTACAATCTGACGTCTGTAAACGTCAGATTCTTACGTCTCAAGTTGATCCCCGCACTCAAAGATTGAAATATTTATAATAGCCGTAGACCCATTACATAGGAATTCAAATGACGCGGAAAGAGCTAACTAAGACATTTATGATGATTTCAAATAGAAATAAACCCTTTAGCCTCATGGTTTATAAATAATATTTCAGCATTGCAAGGGTGTAAAGGTGAATGACATATAATCACCATTTCGTTGTGTTATGTAGCACGACATGACAAGCAATTTAAGATATAAAAAATAAAACGATTATTTTTTCCACAATTCGGCGATCCCAGAGGCTTTTTAGATAATTTAAACTGTATTTTTATGGATAAACACTGACAAAGCCAGCCATAAATTACGGCCCGTATTTAATTTACAAAAGTATATACTTTTTACTTCTTTTCTACACGCTCCAGGCCACACGACTATCTGACTATAATTTGACTTTTTTCACGAAAAACGCCATCCATTGTAATATAATGACGCATCTGGAATAACATGTGTTTTTGTTGTCAATAATTTATAAAATACATCGCATCGTGACCTGATCTGAATTTGAAAAACGTCCGTTGGCTAATTGGTATACGTTTTCAGAATGTGTTTTTCAGGAAAAAAAATTCTGATTGCAAAACAATGAAATTTGGCTTCCCCTCCCTCCAAATGTATCCATAGTCCCATAGACAATATACCATTATTCAATGAGCTTAATATCGCGGGGGAAAACAGTATAGTACAACGTAAGCTTCATCTCCAGCAGGAAATAGGAGGCCAGCTGAATACTCTGATACAAATTGCCAGATGAACAGTAAACGTCCCTCGAGGCAAAAACATGAATGAATGAATGCGATTTTCAGCCACTATTCGTGCACTTGTAGGCCAGGAGGCAAAATAGATTGAGCATGACATGACTTTCGGATATTTTTCCCACAATCTTATTTTCAATCATCTCAAACTTTTTTAACCCTTTCAGTGCGGGGATCGACTTTAGACGTCAGAATCAGATTCCGACCTCTAAACTCGATGGCTGTGCTGAAAGAGTAAAATATTTATATAACATAGGTCTTCAAATGAAGCAGAAAGAGCAGCCATTCATGATAAAGTCAGATTGAAAAATAGACCTTAATCTCCACGTCTTATATGAGCATATTTCCGCTTTGGGCGTCAGGATGTGACTTGTGACAGCATCAGCTCCCATCCCAAGGAGAGGTAATGTGATCAAATACTGTAGTGCAGCAGATTTGTGGCGATAATCTGAAGAAAGGCTCAGTTAGTGATAAAAACACCATCATCAGCAGAAAGTTTGCTGAGATGACACTCTTTGAAATTAATTATGGACCCAAATTGAACAAATCCGAGATGACCGTCATTTTCAACGTGGGACGCAAGGAGAATATCTGAAATGAAAGTTAACAGCATCCTAATTGTGTTGTATGATATAATTTTTTGTCGAATAATTTCATTCGAAATAAGCCATGTGCTAAAATAATGCTATGGAATCCTAGACCACTGATGGCTGTATGTGGTCTTACCCCTAGACAAGTTATGGTATTTGTGTTTTTTAATTTCAAATGATCATAAATGTCTTAGCTCGCTCTTTCTGCTTCATGTGAATATCTATGTTATGGATCTACGGCCATTATAAATATTCTACTCTTTCAGCGCGTGTATCGTCTTTAGACGTCAGAATCTGACGTCTACAGACGCCAGATTCTGACGTCTGAAGTCGATCCCCGCACTGAAAGGGTTGAAATGTGGTTGAGAATCGCGGTGAGGGTAGAGTTACTGAGTAGCGTTATTTGCCCTACATTTGTCTCACTCATAATCTACACAATATGCTTCTCAAGTAGTTACCTGTCACTTCTCACCCAGATCGTTAGATATAAATAATGTACAATCCTAAAGCTATTCAAATTCTATATATGTTCTGCCTGTGTAGATCTAGATTTATAGATATACAGAGCAGAGAAGGATTTTCAATCAAATAATGTGTCATTATAATATATAATTATGTGGATACAATCATACTAAGATGAGAGGGAGCCCCAGCAAATACAATCATTTGTACAGCATTTTACAACGCCGGCTCAGCGTATTCCACGTTGGTCCTACATTGTACTTCTTTCATCAGTCATTTATCAGTCGTTACGAATGATTTCCAGATGGTATTTATCAGATTTTAGAATTGTATTGATCGGATTTTATCAGAAAAATCAAAAGTAGTTAATAGAAGCTTTTTGTTTTTGTACGGTTTCGTCCGCCGGCGGCGGCGCGCATGGACGCCGCCTCACATCCTTACCCTGTCACCCTGATATCTACCCTGATATCTACGCTTTTTCAATTCATTTGGTGTTCAACATACTGGATACAAGTATTAATTCTTAAGCTGCATCAATTTTTCAGAAAGTTCGGAAAAATATTCGGGTCATGGCGGCCATCTTTAGCCTTTTTTCGTCAATTTAGGACCTTGTCACCATGATATCTACAAAACCGCTTTTTCGGTCCACTTTGTGTTGAACGTGCTGGATGCAAATATCAATTCCTAAGCTGCATCAATTTTTCAGAAAGTTTGTGAAAATATTCGGGTCATGGCGGCCATCTTCAATTTTTTTTCGTCAAATTTGGACCTTGTCACCCTGATAACTTCAAAGCCGTTTATCCGATATACTCAATATTCAACATAATGCATAGTAGTATTAATTCCTAGCCTGCATCTTTTTCAGAAAGTTTGGAAGAATATCCGGGTCATGATGGCCATCTTTAATCTTTTTTCGTCAAATTTGAACCTTGTCACCCTGATAACTTTACAGCTGCTTATACTGTATACTCAATATTCAAAATACTGCATATTTGTATCTGACATCTTCAGACGACAGATTCTGACGTCCAAAGTCGATCCCCGCGCTGTAATAACTCTATTTTATTTAATTTGAAACAAAACATTTGCAAATGTTGATGTGTAACCATTTGACCCCTCACGATGCATTAAAGCATCATTTTAAATCCCTGGAAACAGACTTAATTTTCCTAGAAAAACTAGAATCCAGTTTTAGAATCTGTCGTCTGTAGACGACAGATTCTGACGTCTAAAGTCGATCCCCGCGCTGAAAGGGTTACCGACTACTCCCTACGCTTTCCAGAGTCTACTCCCTACGCTTTTTTTATACCACTTACAATATCACATTTTGAGTAATGTATTGTATTATTGAATGTATAACAGGGCACATATTTTGAATATATCATCTTTGCTAATAAATAAATAAATATCAGGGAATCTTATCAGACAAGACCAGAAAGCGTCCACGACCACTCACGGTGGTGACCATCTCAGTGCTGGGACCTTTGTCTTTCCAGAGTGTCTTTGTTGCTACACTGTATAATACTTTTTTTTTCTGGCTTCGGAGCGGCAATATATATTTGTACATAATAAAAGTGTGTATCTCTATGTTTATATCAAACACTTTAAGCGCTGATTTTTTTTTATATAAACCATGGAAACTAAAAGGTTTTTTCCATTTGAAATCCTAATAAGTGTCTTGGTTAGATTTTTCTGATTCATTTGGATACGGCTATTATGATTATTTCACTCTTACAGCGCGGGGATCGATTTTAGTCGTCAGATTCTGACGTCTAGGCCTACAGACGTCAATTCTGAAGACTAAAGTCGGTCCCCGCACTAAAAGGGTTAATGATTGTGTACCGTGTATATTTAAAAAAATGTACTTCCGCACACGAAAATCTGTTTTACCCTGATTTTAGACATAATTATCATGTATACATTTTAATAATAACCTGCGCTTTTACAAGAAATAACGATTCGTATGCACATATCGTCGTATTGGTAATCAAAGGGTCGTAACCACTACTTTGTCAAGTGGCTGATATCACCCTTTAATACCAAAGTGACGATATCTTGTTCTATGACAAATAAGACATATCCTAATTTAAAGATAAGCCCATCAAATTTGGTTTCTCTTTCAATTCTTTATATATAAAACTCTCATGATAGCTGACGATGATCCTAGTTCCGCTGAAATTCATCATCTATATATACGGCCTCAAGCATGTTGTCCCCTTGGGTATGAAAGGGTGTATCTGCCACTTTGCAAAGTGGCAGATACACCCTTTCATATCCAAGGAGACGATGTGTCAGATCATATCCAAGGGCTTTAACCTGTACAACACTGAAAAAAAGTGTATAATCCACGGAGACCAAAGGGTTTTTCCAATTTCAAATCATCCTAAATGTCTTAGTAACTCTTTCTGCTTCATTTGAATACTTATGAAAGGGTTAAAATGATGAAGTAGGTGGACCAATTATCGTATTCTACCCCCGACCAATGAAAGAGCTGCTCAACCTGTCACATGATGAGATCAGCCAATCACCGCCGTCATTTAGTTGTTATTTAAATCGGGGGATAGAATATGATATTTAGGCCAAATAGTTTGTGTTGAATGGTTAATTAATTTAATTGTTCAATATTAGAGATGCCTATATTTTATTAATCGAAACATTTTTTTGTCATTTGATGCTGGAAATTGCTTTAAAAATTCCAGCTTCAATTGACAAAAAAAAGAAGGAACCAATCCATAACATCAGATGGGTTGATATCAGATAAGACCCCCCCCCCCCTCCCTCCTCCCGTGGGGGGATAGTTTCTCGGCAGGGAATTTATCGCCAGTCACACAAGACTAACTGTAAATAATTCTACAGATGCTATCTCTTTTAAGTATTAACATTTCTGTTAGGGCATTACGATAACCTGGTTGATGACGTTGATACAGATAATGTATGTATACCTGGTTAGGGTCGTGTAGGTGTCACTGTTTGTGTAATCCTGGTGCTCCACGTTAAAACATATTCTGATGACATCGCAAGTAAACAACGTAAATGATGCGAAGTAAATGAGTTAAGCAGCCCGGTCGTGCCGGGTAGTTAAAATATAGTTTATATATATTCGAATTTTGTGATTGTGGGCTATCATTGGCATATTTCCTGTTCTCAGTTCTCAGTTATAACCTGCCATATTGTACTGTTTATTATTGAACCTAATGTATTCACATGTAATGTGACGAATAATTAAATGAATGCTTACGGATATTTTAATTTGTATATATACCACTTACAATTTCACATTTTTTAGTAATGTATTTTATTATTAAATGTACAACAGGGCACATATTTGAAAAATATCATCTTTGCTAATATGCATACACCCTGTATAAGTTTTTTTAAAAATAAATAAACAAAATAAATAAATAATTATCAGGGAAAGTTACCAGACAATCGCAGAAACGTCCGCGACCACTGCTAATGGTAACCCTCTCAGTGCTAGGACCTTTGTCTTTAGAATGAAGGTTTACAATAATAATCAATGCTATATTAACCCTTTGCTCGCTAAGTTCACTTGTTTAAAATTTCACCCACTTGAAGTTTTGTCTCGCTACCGCGACCCACAACTTCAAGTGGGTGAATATATGTTTGTTTAATTTGAGACAAAACATTTGCGAATCTTTGTGTTTAAACACACATTTCGTTCTCTATAACTGGGATTTAACCTACTATTTTAATAAAATAGATTAAAAACGACTCAGCGGTGAAAGCGTTAAAATATTATCTGTCTTTGTCAGAATTAAATACAGAAATTATCTGTAAATTCACATTTTACTGTGGCATAAAGAACCTTTTACATAAAGAAATAACCTCTGACACCGCCATTTTCGTGGTATTAAAGCTGTTGTGTTATGTACACAGATATACGGTACAGTAAATTGTGTTATGTACACAGATATACGGTACAGTAAATTGTGTTATGTACACAGATATACGGTACAGTAAATTAGAGAATTATCTCGGGGGTTAAAGCGCTGAATACTTTTATGTAAACCATGGAGACCAACCCATTAACGACTAGAGCCATGAACTATACAATTTGGTGACCAAAGGTTTTTTTAATTTGAAGTCATCATAAATGTCTTCGTTAGCTCTTTCCGATTAATTTTAATACCTATGTTATAGGTCTACGGCCAATATAAAAAATTCCCTTACAGCGCGGGGATCAACTCTAGACGTCGTCTAAAGTTGATCCCCGCGCTGTAAGGGTTTTCAGCATGTAATTCTGAGATGTTTTTTTCATCTTGTGGAATGCAGCACTTGGCTTACCTTATAGTCTGGTATACTTGTCAGGCGCACGAGGCGTTAAATCACTGTTGTATTAATGTTGTGCCAGCGTTGCAGACGTTGGCCCGACATTAACCAAACACTGGATGAATGACTCGTGTATAGTGTCTGTCAGCGATCAACGAACTCTCTGTATAATATACCACCAAACACGTGACGTTCACTCAATGTTGGTTTAAAGCTGGGCCAACGTTGGAGACGGTGGCACAGCATTAAAATAAAACTGGTTGGATGTCTCCCGTCTTCATGGGTTCATCAGGGAGGGGTGGTGGAGGGGCAGGTGGAAATGGGGCGCGTCGCGCGTGGTGTACAGCCCTGTATTATCTGCCGTGCCAAGTCAAAAGGCAGTATCTGCTCACGTGTAAAGTGAGCAGATACTGACTTTTAGCTTCGCAGAAGGATTTTGTGTTATTACATAAAGACAGACGTCTCACCTTTCAAACTCAGACCCACCCTCTGTAGACCTGTCATGCAGATACTCTTTCTAACGTGGTGTCATGCAGATACTCTTTCTAACATGGTGTCATGCGTGATACTCTTTCTAGCATGGTGTCATGCAGATACTCTTTCTAACATAGTGTCATGCAGATACTCTTTCTAACATGGTGTCATGCAGACACTCTTTCTAACATGGTGTCATGCGTGATACTCTTTCTAATATGGTGTCATGCAGACACTCTTTCTAACATGGTGTCATGCAGATACTCTTTCTAACATGGTGTCATGCGTGATACTCTTTCTAACATTGTGTCATGAGGATACTCTTTCTAACATGGTGTCATGCAGACACTCTTTCTAACATGGTGTCATGCGTGATACTCTTTCTAATATGGTGTCATGCGTGATACTCTTTCTAACATGGTGTCATGCAGACACTCTTTCTAACATGGTGTCATGCGTGATACTCTTTCTAACATGGTGTCATGCAGATACTCTTTCTAACATGGTGTCATGTGTGATACTCTTTCTAGCATGGTGTCATGCGTGATACTCTTTCTAGCATGGTGTCATGTGTGATACTCTTTTTAACATGGTGTCATGCGTGATACTCTTTCTAACATGGTGTCATGCAGATACTCTTTCTAACATGGTGTCATGTGTGATACTCTTTTTAACATGGTGTCATGAGGATACTCTTTCTAACATGGTGTCATGCAGACACTCTTTCTAACATGGTGTCATGCGTGATACTCTTTCTAATATGGTGTCATGCAGACACTCTTTCTAACATGGTGTCATGCGTGATACTCTTTCTAACATGGTGTCATGCAGATACTCTTTCTAACATGGTGTCATGCGTGATACTCTTTCTAGCATGGTGTCATGCGTGATACTCTTTCTAACATGGTGTCATGCAGACACTCTTTCTAACATGGTGTCATGCGTGATACTCTTTCTAACATGGTGTCATGCAGATACTCTTTCTAACATGGTGTCATGAGGATACTCTTTCTAACATGGTGTCATGCGTGATACTCTTTCTAACATGGTGTCATGCGTGATACTCTTTCTAACATGGTGTCATGCGTGATACTCTTTCTAACATGGTGTCATGAGGATACTCTTTCTAACATGGTGTCATGCAGACACTCTTTCTAACATGGTGTCATGCGTGATACTCTTTCTAACATGGTGTCATGAGGATACTCTTTCTAACATGGTGTCATGCAGACACTCTTTCTAACATAGTGTCATGCGTGATACTCTTTCTAATATGGTGTCATGCGTGATACTCTTTCTTATATGGTGTCATGCGTGATACTCTTTCTAGCATGGTGTCATGCGTGACACTCTTTCTAACGAGGCGTCATGCATGTCATGCAGACACTCTTTCTAACATGGTGTCATGCAGACACTCTTTCGGTGTCATGCGTGATGCTCTTTCTACCATGGGTGTCATGCATGATACCCTTTCTAACATGGTGTCATGCGTGATACTCTTTCTAACATGGTGTCATGCGTGATGCTCTTTCTAACATGGTGTCATGCAGACACTCTTTCTAACATGGTGTCATGCAGATACTCTTTCTAACATGGTGTCATGCGTGATACTCTTTCTAGCATGGTGTCATGCGTGATACTCTTTCCAACATGGTGTCATGCGTGATACTCTTTCTAACACGGTGTCATGCAGATGCTCTTTCTAACATGGTGTCATGCAGATACTCTTTCTTGAAACTTTTTCGCGTTGCCCTTCGCGCTTGACTGCAATGTTTCGAAAATGATAAAATAGTTGATTTATTAATTTTCGCAAGCGAATCGTTGGTACCGGTATGTTTTACGTTGTAACAGCTCATAATATGGATTTTATCAAAAATATGCATTTTACAATATCAAAGTAATTATTTTTTAAAACCGCTATAGATTTGAGCATTTTTCAGCTTTAAAAATGCTAGACCAGAACATATATCAATTCACAAATAACAATATTACGGAGTATTATGGTATATAACTCAGAGCTAACTATCTAAACAAAATATGTACAGAAAACAATTTGTACAAATAGGCAGCGTGAGATCAGTCACAAAAAAAAGACATAAACTGGTGTACCTCGTGGATCTATAGTAGGCCCATAGGGTTCATTATAATACATAAACATATACAATAACTGGTGTAGCTCATGGATCTATAGTAGGCCCATAAGGTACATTATAATACATAAACATATACAATAACTGGTGTAGCTCATGGATCTATAGTAGGCCCATAGGGTACATTATAATACATAAACATATACAATAACTGGTGTAGCTCATGGATCTATAGTAGGCCCATAGGGTGCATTATAATACATAAACATATACAATAACTGGTGTAGTTCATGGATCTATAGTAGGCCATAGGGTACATCATAATACATAAACATATACAATAACTGGTGTACCTCATGGATCTATAGTAGGCCCATAGGGTGCATTATAATACATAAACATATACAATAACTGGTGTAGCTCATGGATCTATAGTAGGCCCATAGGGTACATTATAATACATAAACATATACAATAACTGGTGTAGTTCATGGATCTATAGTAGGCCCATAGGGTACATTATAATACATAAACATATACAATAACTGGTGTACCTCATGGATCTATAGTAGGCCCATAGGGTACATTATAATACATAAACATATACAATAACTGGTGTAGTTCATGGATCTATAGTAGGCCCATAGGGTACATTATAATACATAAACATATACAATAACTGGTGTACCTCATGGATCTATAGTAGGCCCATAGGGTACATTATAATACATAAACATATACAATAACTGGTGTAGCTCATGGATCTATAGTAGGCCCATAGGGTACATTATAATACATAAACATATACAATAACTGGTGTAGTTCATGGATCTATAGTAGGCCATAGGGTACATCATAAAACATAAACATATACAATAACTGGTGTAGCTCATGGATCTATAGTAGGCCCATAGGGCTCATTATAATACATACACATATACAATAACTGGTGTAGTTCATGGATCTATAGTAGGCCCATAGGGCTCATTATAATACATAAACATATACAATAACTGGTGTAGTTCATGGATCTATAGTAGGCCCATAGGGTTCATTATAATACATAAACATATACAATAACTGGTGTAGTTCATGGATCTATAGTAGGCCCATAGGGTACATTATAATACATAAACATATACAATAACTGGTGTAGCTCATGGATCTATAGTAGGCCCATAGGGTTCATTATAATACATACACATATACAATAACTGGTGTAGTTCATGGATCTATAGTAGGCCCATAGGGTGCATTATAATACATAAACATATACAATAACTGGTGTAGTTCATGGATCTATAGTAGGCCCATAGGGTTCATTATAATACATAAACATATACAATAACTGGTGTACCTCATGGATCTATAGTAGGCCCATAGGGTACATTATAATACATAAACATATACAATAACTGGTGTAGCTCATGGATCTATAGTAGGCCCATAGGGTACATTATAATACATAAACGTATACAATAACTGGTGTAGCTCATGGATCTATAGTAGGCCCATAGGGTACATTATAATACATAAAAATATACAATAACTGGTGTACCTCATGGATCTATAGTAGGCCCATAGGGTACATTATAATACATACACATATACAATAACTGGTGTAGCTCATGGATCTATAGTAGGCCATAGGGTTCATTATAATACATAAACATATACAATAACTGGTGTAGCTCATGGATCTATAGTAGGCCCATAGGGTTCATTATAATACATAAACATATACAATAACTGGTGTAGTTCATGGATCTATAGTAGGCCCATAGGGCTCATTATAATACATACACATATACAATAACTGGTGTAGTTCATGGATCTATAGTAGGCCCATAGGGTTCATTATAATACATAAACATATACAATAACTGGTGTAGTTCATGGATCTATAGTAGGCCATAGGGTACATCATAAAACATAAACATATACAATAACTGGTGTAGCTCATGGATCTATAGTAGGCCCATAGGGTTCATTATAATACATAAACATATACAATAACTGGTGTACCTCATGGATCTATAGTAGGCCCATAGGGTGCATTATAATACATAAACATATACAATAACTGGTGTACCTCATGGATCTATAGTAGGCCCATAGGGTGCATTATAATACATAAACATATACAATAACTGGTGTAGCTCATGGATCTATAGTAGGCCATAGGGTACATTATAATACATAAACATATACAATAACTGGTGTAGCTCATGGATCTATAGTAGGCCCATAGGGTTCATTATAATACATAAACATATACAATAACTGGTGTAGTTCATGGATCTATAGTAGGCCCATAGGGTGCATTATAATACATAAACATATACAATAACTGGTGTAGTTCATGGATCTATAGTAGGCCCATAGGGTACATTATAATACATAAACATATACAATAACTGGTGTACCTCATGGATCTATAGTAGGCCCATAGGGTACATCATAAAACATAAACATATACAATAACTGGTGTACCTCATGGATCTATAGTAGGCCCATAGGGTTCATCATAATACATAAACATATACAATAGGCATCTGAATACTTTGAAATATGTGTTTATAATACGTTATTAAGTGTATGTGCACCGAATAAAAAGAACCATGCATGTCACTGAAATCACAAAAAAGATTATGTTAACTTAGCTTATACTTTTTAGTCTTTATACGTCAGAAATCAGAATGTAATATATGTAGACGTCAGATCCCGACGTATAAAAACGGTCCCCGCACTGAAAGAATGTATTTATTTATTAGGCTTTATGTACACAAATATATACAACAATCGTACAAATATGGAATTGTAAATAAACTTGTGTACATCAGGATGTCAAATACAGGTGCCCAGCACCCTAAATAAGTTCGACATCCAGGATAACATTTATATACAAAATGTACATGGTAATTACACTTAATGCGACACAATCAGGCTAAAATTATCAATAAATCATTATTTTTATTTTCGCTTTTTAATATGGCAATATGATGTAAGCATGTCCATAGATTAGAACTGCAAACGTTTTTTAATTTTGTGTTGCGCATTTATAAATTAAGCGAGATATAAAGACGAAATTCACGTATTTCTTATTTTGGACAAATGCATGTCCGAAATAAGAAATCGGGAATTTCGTCTTAACGCTTAACGCTTAACTGGTGAAGGCGGAACACAAAAATAAAAAACCTAAGCAGTTCTAGTCTATGGACATGTATACATCATATGGCCGTATTAAAAAGCGAAAATAAAAATACTGATTTTTATCCCCCGCCCACGAAGTAGGGGCGGGGGATATTGTCATCACCATGTCTGGTCGTGCGTCTGTGCGTCCGTGTTTCGTTTCCGGACAATATTTCTAAAACCGTTAGCCAGATTGCTTTCACATTGCATACATACATCCCTTAGGGGGTGTAGATGTGCCTTTTGGGGGTTATGACCTTTGACCTAGTGTTAGACGTTTGATTTTGAGGTGATTATTGACTTTAATTGATCGCGGATGATAAGTTCAGTTTCCGGACGATATCTCGCAAAGCGTTTGCTGGATTGTTTTTATATTGCCACACACATCCCTTAGGGGGTGTAGATGTGCTTTTTGGGGGCTATGACCTTTGACCTCATATTGGACCTTTGATTTTGTAGAGATTATTGACTTCAATTGATTGCGGATGATAAGTGAAGTTTCCGGACGATATCTCGCAAAGCGTTTGCTGGATTGTTTTTATATTGCCACACACATCCCTTAGGGGGTGTAGATGTGCCTTATGGGGGTTGTAACCTTGGACCTACTTTTTAACCTTTGACATTTAAGCCATTATTGACTTTGATTAATGGCGGGGGATATCGTTAGCGTCAGCGCTCTTGTTTGATGATTTTAGCCTGATTGTGTCGCTTTAAAAGTAAGAATAAGTGAAAAGATGCTATTCATAATTTGTGTTTCTCGCACTAAAACCAGAGATAAAATAACTACATATAAGTATAAAAGTAGCTAAAAAACTATCTGGAAAGCGTATAAACTTATGAAACAACTACATATTGTACATATTTGCCTGACTGCGGAGCAAATAGAAGATGACCAGGGTGCCCTTAGCCAAGACACAAGTTTATTTGATTATGCTGATACTAGGGCCAAATGCCATTATAATACAATAATAATACAATGAAACAATACTAAGAGTATTTTTTAAAGAGTATTTATAAAAACAATAATGCAAACTATGTGGTATTTATTAGAGCCCGTTTAACATACACCTCAACAAGTACATAACGTTAGTCCCTTTAAAATAAAAGCCGAAAGAAGCTATCTATGCTATACCAGTCTGAATTAGACTGGTGGCTCCTCACCTGCCTAACACATGAGTATCGACAGATGAGAAGCCTCTGCCATTCTTAGGAAGCATAGCGGAAAGCTTTCTCCCATCAATAAAGGTTGCAGTAGTATCGATGATGTGCAATGCATATTACATGTTGTTATTATTGGGTTACGGGCAGCTTTCTGGCAGAATATGATATTGATACATGTTGATTATGATAATTCAAATATCACGCACACGCCTGACATCCACAAGTACTTATCCAAGAGCAAACATTAATTATCACAGGTAAAGCTGTTTTGATACTTTAAATAGTAAAAGCTATTCAGTTTACGTACAAAGCCGCCCAATGATTGTTCCTGACGCAAATCCTTTGGTAATCTATTCCAAATACTGACCAATCGATTTGAGTAAAAACTTTTAAACGTCTTAGCACTGCTTGCCTCGGAGTAAAGAGTGATCCGTTCTGACTTGACCAAAGTCCACTGTCAGATTTGTAGTCACTAAATAGAGATGCGATAATATCAGAAAAATCTGCAAAACAATTATTTGAAAAGCAGTTTGATGTCTATCATCTCCCTGTGGAAAGACAATGGTAAGATATATAAATATTAGGACTGTATTAGGACTTTATAAAGATTGATGGATACAGAGGCTGGAGCTCTGTAACCTAGCGAGCGTCTAATCATACCATTGACTTTGTTACATTTGTTGATAACATTAGAGATATGGTTATTAAAAGCAAGACTCTTATCAACTGTGACCCCCAGGTCGTTATAACAGCCATGATACATTTTCTAATACTGTTCCATTTAGATGGTAGTTGAATACAATAGGTGTTATGTTTCTTAAGAATAAAACTACCTTACATTTAATTACATTAGAATTTAATTTCCAAACCCGACTCCATTCAGCGCAGTCTGGCATGTCATTTGTAAAAAGTACAAATAATAATCGACCAAGTATGGATCCTTGTGGCACATAATGTACCTGGCACAAGCTCAGACGAGTCTCCGTCCAGTACCACTCGCTGAGACATGTCTTTCAAATAATTGCTAGTCTACAGAAGTAATTTACCTGAAAAACCAAGCTTGTGAATTAATATATTGTGATCCCCTGAATCAAATGTTTTTGAAAAATCCAAAAATATCATGTCAGTTTGTTTATCTTCATCAATGATTTTCCCAGTTTCATCATAGACAGTTAATAATTGTGTAGTACAAGATTTCCCATTCATAAATCCATGTTGATTTGTATTAATTAATGGTTCAACAACTTTATACACATTATTATAAATATATCTCTGCATGACCTTAGATAGTATACATAGAAGTGAAACTGATCTGTGGTTTGAGAACTGTGATTTGTCACCTTTCTTGTGAGATGGTACAACATCTGCTTGTTTCCACTGAACTTGTATATGACCAGAGGCGAAACCCATTTTAAAAATCGATGTTAATGTTCCTAATGGTTGTAGACCCATAACATGAGTATTCAACTAAAACATTTATGATGATTTCAAATTGAAAACCCCCGTTGGTCGCCATGGTTTACACAAAAATATGGCAGCGTTAAGGATTCAGCACTGTTTTATTGGCCAATTGAAGCGAAACGTTCCAATTGAAGCGAAACGTTTCAATTGAAGCGAAACGTTCCAATTGAAGCGAAACGTTCCAATTGAAGCGAAACGTTCCAATTGAAACGAAACGTTCCAATTGAAGCGAAACGTTCCAATTGAAGCGAAACGTTTCAATTGAAGCGAAACGTTCCAATTGAAACGAAACGTTCCAATTGAAGCGAAACGTTCCGAGACGATTGCAGTTAGAGGACTGAGCTGGGAATCGCAAATATCACTTTACTTGTGTCTCCTTACTCCCAAATCTCTTCTGTCGTGCAAAGCCAAAAGGCAGTATCTGCTTACTTTACAAATAAGCAGATACTTTCTATTGGCTTTGCAGTCCTCTTTTGGCCAGCAAACACAAAATATCTGTATAACATTTGTGCAACGTTGGCCCAACGTCTTCGACGTTGGTCCAGCATTGTACAAACGTTATACTCATGTTTTGTGTTTACTGGACAGTTACATTTGATAGCCGATCAAATCAGACTTCATTGAAGGTTCACCATGAGACTCCACCAGGTGGATCTTCCAATAACGATTAGTGGAAGCCGAGTCAAACCACACTGAGGTCTCACCTCCAGTGTAGCTGTCAGTTATGTCATGAGAGAGCAGAACATCTTGCCAGTTGACGGCATCGGAGGACGTGGTCACATGAATGACGTTGGGTCGCTGGCCTTCGAAGGGCCAGTCGCATCTCTCTTTAATCACTGTACCTCTCACCAGATACACGGGGTTTTCAGGAAGGCTTATCTGCAACCATGGAACTGAGTCCTCATTGGCTGCGCTCCATGCACATGAAAATGACGTATGTGCGCCGAAACGAGCCCTGAAGGCTTCATGAAACAAACCGAAATCAGAGGACGCACTGTACAGCGAGTCAGGATCCGTAAAGCCAGCGGTGAAGATAATAGAGACAAATTCTCTTTTCACATATTCTTCCATGAGACAGGTTGGTGGTGAGCCGATCAGTAGTTGTCTTCTGTGTACATAATCATTCCATGTACCTTCTTCCCAATCTCCCCAGAAAGTCTCGTCCTCAATCATCTCAGGCCTCAACACGGACTCACACACACAGTCAAAATGGTGAGCAGACTGACTGCTACTAACAGGGTAGCATGTCTTCATCATGCTGCCATCAGGACAAGTCGATTGACCACACGTGCTTGACCCCTCTGTCAGCATGATGGCGTCCTGCTCACTGTTCACTTCACAGATGACCCACTCTGTCTGTATGTCCACCTGTTGACAACCGGGGTATATTCTGCCCAGGAGATGCATCACGGACGACAGGCTCAGATACCTAGCATCTTCACAGGCATAAAATACCCCACATGACTCGTAAATGGCGAGTCCCACAAAGACACAAACATACAACTGGCATTGTAAAAGCCACATCGTATCAAATACTGTAGAGTTTGTCCCTGAGATAATGAGTCAGCGCTGAAACATCTGTGGCAACAAATAATTAACAAATAAATCGCAATTCTGCCGTGTTGCTGAATTCCCGCTACAATGAGCTTGATCGGAAGATGCAAGCTACATTGTTGACACCGATTCCACTGCTTTGCTTCCCTGCAGATTTAATGATTAGTCATTTATTGCCAGGACTACTGGTGAACGCTAACCTTTCCCATACCCGGGATAATATACCTCAGCATCCCAGCAAACACGACACGTTCAGTCATTGTTGGTCCAATGCGGGGCCAGCGTCTATGACGCTGGCCCCGCATTGGACCAACAATGGCTGAACGTGTCGTGTTTTCTGGGACAGCTCGCACATCTGAACATCGTTAGAAAATAGTTCTGAGAGGATTTGAAAAATTACGACCAAAGAGTGGCTGAAAAATTACGAAACAAATATTGTATTGCTTAAGACGGAATTTAGAAACAGCTAGCCCTTTAGAATCGTGGACATGGGCACTCAAGTGTTGTTGACCTGTGGATGGTCTTTAATTATTAACTAACGTTGCTAATAACGGATCACTGACGCTGTCCTTGGTAGACTGGATTCGACCACGAAATCTCGGTGGCATGAAGTAACCTCTGAGTCAATGGCCGCCTCTTCATTAAATAGTAAATCTTTACGAGTGGACAGGGTAGAAAGGGCAGTATCTGGTTACTTTACAGGTGAGCAGATACTGTTGTTAGGATTTGTACAGAATGTTTGTCTGATGATGGGACACTGGCCACTGTTGATGCTTGGGTGCACATGTGTAAAATTATGTACATAATATAATTATGTGTGTGTTATAGTATTCTGTGAAACTCAATAGCCTTGACCTCCATTGTTGTCACCGAGCTGGCTAATAGAGAGGGGATCTTATATAACTTTATTTTCACCGAGTTCCCATTCAAAACGGTTACCGATGACGTCACTAAGTTTCACAGAATACAGGCAGATTGGTTATATATATATATGGGCCAAGTATGCGTCACTTATCCAGCAGATCGAAATTTGACAATGCCAAGATTGGTGGATAAAGTGATGCAGATGTGCTGCACCTCATGGTTTTTTCTGTGTACTGACAATAAATCCGAAAACCGACAATCTCAACCTCAATTATATCATAAAGATAAAAATAAGTTTTACTAAACCACTTTTATAACAGATTCCACTAAACCGGCCTAATGAATTATTCCCAAATTAATATTCTAGTAGTAAAAGAAAATGAATATTTATATATAAAACTCCAGAAAATACAAACTATCATTTGACACAAGTGACTAAGCATTGACTGGAGCTTAGGCTAAACATCAGTTGATTACACATGTTTCCAATATATGTAGTGAACAATACTAGTACAAGTTTGACGGGGTGGTTCGTCTTCTACAAACACATCGAGTATCGACATCAGTATCCTACGCCCCAACCGTTTTATAAAGCGGAGATGCGCGCCAAGCTTAAGGTTTGAAAACAGCTATAGGTGTATTTTGCTCATCTTCCCACACAAGGCTCGTTGCTCCCGAGGTCGTAGACCTCGTAAGCAGCGAGCCTTGCTGTCAGGAAGATGATTTTGCTAAGTATATTACTAACGGTCGATGTGTGGATAACATTATGTACTGGAATTTTTCGTCGTTTGAGAGCGAGTCAAATTCAGCGATGTGTATTTTACTTTCGGCATAGTTCTCTGTGTAGCAAAGAATGGGCCAATTTCGTCATCGATACACTTTGATGTACATCTTTGACAGAAACGCTGTTCTAGTGGTATTTTTGCGGTCGGGCGGGGGCCCTAGAGTAGTGGTTAGCACCGCTGCCTTTCACGCCAGAGTCCGGGGCTCGGTTCCCGGTCTCGGCGGTTTGAAAGAAACAAAATTGTTTCTTCCCCATCCACGTGTGAAAGTTAGTATTGTGGGGAGCCTCCGTGACCGAGAGGTAGCGTGCTCGGCCTCAGACCGCCAGGACTCGAGTTTCGAATCCTGTGTCTGGAGGACAGTGTCATCTCAATCATCTCACCATCCTCAGGAGGTTCTCCTGGCCCAGTTTAGCCTATATGTGCACAAAGGTGGCCTAAAGCCCGATTCATTTCATTTTTTATTTTTGCGGTTTTACATGCTTTCATCGTTCAATTTATAGCATATGTGATAATTCTTAATCTTGATAGCGCCTTTATCTACCTTGTGTCGGGAATGTAAAACAGATTTTCTGCTAGTGAGTGGTCGAATTTGAACTTTATGTACATTCGCAATTTTTATGTGGTTTAGTGCCATTTTTAGCCATCCGGCCTTTAGGCCCAGATGAGATGAGCTTATATGCCATCGTGTTGCGTCTGTCGTCTGTCGTCCGTCGTCTGTCCACAATTCACAAGAAATGCTTCTCCTCCATTAATTCTTATCCGATTTCAATTCTGTTTGGTTTGTTTGAAAGAGCTTGTGTCTCTGCATTAAATAACCTCACGGATTTCAGAAATTTTAATTGGTAATTAACGTATGACTTAATTAAGACCTAATTACGGTATTATGTCCACCATTCACAAGAAATGCTTCTCCTCCCTCAATTTTTATCCGATTTCAATTCTGTTTGGTTTGTTTGAAAGAGCTTGTGCCTGTGCACTAAATTTCCTCGCAGACTTTAGAATTTTTTATTATTAATTAACTTATGACCTAATTAAGACCTAATTAGGGCACTCTGTCCATCATTCACAAAAAATGCTTCTCTTCTTTCAATTGTTATCTGATTTCAATTCTGTTTGGTTTGTTTGAAATAACTTGTGCCTGTACATTAAACTACCTCACTAATTTCAGACATTTTAATTATTAATTAACTTATGACTTAATTAGGGCACGCTGTCCACCATTTACAAGAAATGCTTCTCCTCTCTCAATTCTTATTCGATTTCCATTCTGTTTGGTTTGTGTGAAAGAGCTTGTGCCTGTGCATTAAACTATCGCACGTATTTCAGACATTTTAATTACTAATTAACTTATGACCTAATTGGGACCCAATTATATGAAACGCAGTGACATCACTCGGTGAAAACCAGGTTATGTAAGAACCCTCCCCCATACTTCATTGTATTAGCCAACTCGGTGAAAACAAATGAGGTTCACAGAATTAGGGCACTATGTCCAACATTCACAATAAATGTTTTTCCTACCTCAATTCTTATCCGAATTCAATTTTGTTAGGTTTGTTTGAAAGAGCTTGTGTCTGTGCATTAAACTACATTACCAATTTCAGAAATGTTAATTATTAATTAACTTATGACATGATTAAGACCTAATTAGGGCTCTCTGTCCACAATTCACAATAAATGCTTCCCCTCCCTCAATTCTTATCCGAATTCAATTTTGTTTAGTTTATTTGAAAGAGCTTGTGCCTGTGCATAGAACTGCCTCACGGATTTCAAATTTAATTCGTAATTAACTTGCCCTAATTAAGGATGAGCTCCTGTGTCATTGACACTCTGGTTATTTTTCGGTGATCCTTCCCTTTTTCTAACCTAGATCCGCCCCTGCAATGTAAGTGTAACGCTGGTCCAACGCTGCTGACATTGACCCGCCGTTGTCCCGGTATTGAGTCTATACTATATTGATTGTTCGCCTGCATCAAAGGGGCTTCATGCTCTATTCTGTTTCTCATATAATTGTTTGAGATAAAAAACGGATGTAGACCGCCTGCCTGTGTATACTGGAGTGGATAGAGCAAAGTTCAGAGAGCACAGTCATAGCAGACATTATCCCAATGTCGCCTCAATGTTGTACCACCGTCTACGGCGCTGTCCCAGCATAAAAACCACACTGGTTCAATATTTGGTATTTGCGGGGAGCTGATCAAACTCAATGCTGGCTTAATGTTGGCCCACCGTCTGCAACGCTGGGCCAACATTAATCTGGCACACTCGTATTTGCTTGGAGGCGGGGTGAGTTGGTTTATTATTAAACACGAGACGTTGACCCAATGCTGGTTTAATGTTGAGCCACCGTCTGCGACGCTGGCCCAACATTAAACAAGCATTGGGTCGTTTTGTTTTTGTAGTTAATTTCTCGCAATCACGAGATTTTGAACCAATGTTGTTTCACATTGAAACAACATTGGCGCAACCTATCGTGTTTTCTGGATAACAATAATTCAAGCACACAATGTTGGTTTAATGTTGGCTCACCGTCTGCAACGCTGGCCCAACATTAACCCAGCATTGGGTTACCATATCGTTGTATCGTGTTGTCTGTGTACTAGTACATTAGTGCCATCCGCCAAATACAAACAATAGCCCAATGTTGGTTCAATGCTGGGCCACCGTCTGGGCCGCAATGCTCCAAACTGTTCAAAGGTTTGGAATGTGTCCATGGTACTGTGCGCTATAAAGAACCATTGAAGGCATTTGAAATAAGAGTAGGGCATAGTCCCTGTTTCGGGCTTCCTTCTGTCGCGATATTGCTATGGTTGTGCAGAAAGCGACGTAAAGCAATATTCACACACTTACTCAGGCCACAGCCCAGCAAACACAACCCAATGCTGGTGCAATGCTGATATACCGTCTGCGACGCTGGCCCAACATTGATCCAACATTGGGTTAATGTATCGTGCGCCTATACACACGTGTACACATTCCCAGACATATTGATTCTAGATACAGAGAGGCGTACGTACGTCAGGTGGCCTAATATTACGTAATACGTGAAGGTTTGACGACCTGAGAGAGATGACTCATAAAAAATGGCGGCCATAAAAAGAGAGATCTGGGCCAAGCATGCGCCGTGTAGGGGGGGGGGGGGAATATCGTGTTTTTTTCCTGCGTTCGGTCGGGGGAGGGGGCCTTGGTTTTTTCTGGTTGTTCAGAGTGGGGTGTGGTAGTGTTTTTTGTGGGTCTAGCACTGCGTTTCTTTCGCTGTATTCTTAGCCTCGCGCACGACTTCATCGACCAATACTTATACTGATATACAGAAACAATCCACGCAGGTAGGTAAGTTTTATGAGGGTTTTTTTGTCGTGGTTAGGTCAGTTTTTGTGTAGGTATTTTTGCCCGCTAGACAACACCAGTATACAACTGTTGCTAAGGGGCATACATCGTGGATACGTTACTTTTATGGCGCGGCCTGTCGCCTTTTTTTTCCTCGGGCATTGCGGTTTTTTTACCAATTGGATTGCAGACTTTGTCCGCCGTATCAGGCCGCATTTGCGCGGCGCACACAAAAAACAAGCGGTTGGCAAAACATAATTTGTGTGATGGCAATGGTTGATGGTTTTTTTCAAAGTACATTTGTGGAGGTTGGATGTTTTTGTGTTTTTTTCTGCCGCTGTCTCTCAGCTTGGCTTGGCCCGCACAGTGTCGGCGAGTGGCCCATGGCAGCTATTGTGATTGTACGTCCGTGGAGTAGAGTAGCGGGTCTCCCTAGTCCAGCTGTATGGTGACGTCCTAATAATGTGCGCCGTGGATATATCTAGAGATTACCTAGGAGGACGCGGTCTGGGCCACCCTCTACCCCTCAACCTGTGTATATGGGAGGTAAGATCCGAGACAAGTCATATTTACATCGCTCTGTCACCACCATCTCGCCCTCTAACATCCATCTAACACCACGATCCGTCCTCTAATAAGTTCTGAGGGACTCGTTACCATGGTAACATGTCGGGAATGGCACGTATTTGTGGGGTCAGGGGGTCTGGGCACACTATTTGTCTGTGATAAGGGAGTTATATGTTGAGGGATGAGAATAGTGACTGACGGCCTGTCACACCATACAGGCCTATATCCCAGCAAACAACAGCCATTGCTGGTTCAATGTTGGGCCAGCGTCGAAGACGATGGACCAACATTGAACCAACAATGGCTCAATGTCTCTTGTTTGCTGTAGACATTATAACAGCCCGGGAAACATGAAACTGCGAAATAATGTGCAGTTAAAGCTGGACCAGCATCGCAGACGATGCCCCAACATTCGCCCGACATTAGTTCAACGTCTCTTGTTTGCTGGAAACAGGGCTGGTACCTAGTGGCGCATCCAGAATTCTGAAAAATGTCTATTTCAGTGTTTCCACGACACCTTAACCCTTGTCCTGCTAGGCCCGCATATATAGGCCGACGGTTCCAAGCAGATGTTAAATCAAATAATATTTCACTGAAATGGATAACATAGTTTGTGGTAAATGCTCAGTTTGTCAAATAATTCCATTTAGAAGATGTATTTTTTTGAGATATGGCACAATGGTTAGAGCGTGGCGCTTTGCCGATGTACGGTTTCGAACCCCGCTTGGTGCAGGATTTTTAGAAAAATATCATGTTTTTCCCATCTCAATCTTGGGACATTGTTTCGATGCTATGTATTTCGGCAAGACACGTCACCCTCAAATGCTTCACTAGACTCAGGTGAAAATGAGTACCTGGTAGGACAGAGATGGCAATGTGTACGATAAGTTCAATGCGTTGAAATGGCTGCAGAACTGTGTGCTTTCTGTGGAGTTCAAATGGCACACGAATGAACAGGTCCAGTGACCAGGGGGTAAAATATAAAGTCGGATGATAGGTCATCAGACTTGATATTTCACTCGTGTCACGAAAATGAGATAAAAATATCTAGGCTGAATATACTCTGATATATACTGTAAAAAAATTGTGTTTAGTTCATACTTTGAAAAACTCCTTTAAAATAATTATAAATAAATATAAATTCGAAATTTGAACACTTTTGGTTACCCTCTGGCTTGCATGGCGCGCACTGTGTGTACACATTCCCACGTTTTGGCAAATGTGCATCTAAGCACAACTGATCAATTACAATCAGGATCTACCTAATGGCTTGTGCGATTTATGAATTACCGGCTGGTAATGTAGCAGAGGACAGAGACCCCTGGTGTTGATTAATAGCAAATGCGACGAAAAAGATCGGTGTGGTTACGAGACAGGACGATCAATGTGACGCCAGTGTGACGCCAGTGTGACGCCAGTGTGACGCCAGTGTGACGCAAGTGCATGTGACAACAGTGTGTGTGTCACCAGTGTGTGTTACCAGTGTGTTACCAGTGTGTGTGACACCAGTGTGTCACCAGTGTGTGTGTCACCAGTGTGTGTGTCACCAGTGTGTCACCAGTGTTTCACCAGTGTGTGTGTCACCAGTGTGTGTGTCACCAGTGTGTGTGTCACCAGTGTGTGTGTCACCAGTGTGTGTGTCACCAGTGTGTGTGACACCAGTGTTTCACCAGTGTGTGTTTCACCAGTGTGTGTGTCACCAGTGTGTGTGTCACCAGTGTGTGTGTCACCAGTGTGTCACCAGTGTGTGTGTCACCAGTGTGTGTGTCACCAGTGTGTGTGTCACCAGTGTGTGTGTCACCAGTGTGTGTGTCACCAGTGTGTGTTACCAGTGTGTCACCAGTGTGTGTGTCACCAGTGTGTGTGTCACCAGTGTGTCACCAGTGTGTGTGTCACCAGTGTGTGTGACACCAGTGTTTCACCAGTGTCTGTGTCACCAGTGTGTGTGTCACCAGTGTGTGTGTCACCAGTGTGTGTGTCACCAGTGTGTCACCAGTGTGTGTGTCACCAGTGTGTCACCAGTGTGTGTGTCACCAGTGTGTGTGTCACCAGTGTGTGTGTCACCAGTGTGTGTGTCACCAGTGTGTCACCAGTGTGTGTGACACCAGTGTGTCACCAGTGTGTGTGTCACCAGTGTGTGTCACCAGTGTGTGTGTCACCAGTGTGTGCTACCAGTGTGTCACCAGTGTGTGTGTCACCAGTGTGGCACCAGTGTGTCACCAGTGTGTGTGTCACCAGTGTGTGTGTCACCAGTGTGTGCTACCAGTGTGTCACCAGTGTGTGTGTCACCAGTGTGTGTGTCACCAGTGTGTCACCAGTGTGTCACCAGTGTGTGTGTCACCAGTGTGTCACCAGTGTGTGTGTCACCAGTGTGTCACCAGTGTGTGTGTCACCAGTGTGTGTGTCACCAGTGTGTGTGTCACCAGTGTGTCACCAGTGTGTGTGTCACCAGTGTGTGTGTCACCAGTGTGTGTTACCAGTGTGTCACCAGTGTGTGTGTCACCAGTGTGTGTGTCACCAGTGTTTCACCAGTGTGTGTGTCACCAGTGTGTGTGACACCAGTGTTTCACCAGTGTGTGTGTCACCAGTGTGTGTGTCACCAGTGTGTGTGTCACCAGTGTGTGTGTCACCAGTGTGTGTGTCACCAGTGTGTGTGTCACCAGTGTGTGTGTCACCAGTGTGTGTTTCACCAGTGTGTGTTTCACCAGTGTGTGTGTCACCAGTGTGTGTGTCACCAGTGTCTGTCACCAGTGTGTGTGTCACCAGTGTGTGTGTCACCAGTGTGTGTGTCACCAGTGTGTGTGTCACCAGTGTGTCACCAGTGTGTGTGTCACCAGTGTGTGTGTCACCAGTGTGTGTCACCAGTGTTTCACCAGTGTGTGTGTCACCAGTGTGTGTGTCACCAGTGTGTGTGTCACCAGTGTTTCACCAGTGTGTGTGTCACCAGTGTGTGTGTCACCAGTGTGTCACCAGTGTTTCACCAGTGTGTGTGTCACCAGTGTGTGTGTCACCAGTCTGTAACCAGTGTGTGTGTCACCAGTGTGTGTGTCACCAGTGTGTGTGTCACCAGTGTGTGTCACCAGTGTTTCACCAGTGTGTGTGTCACCAGTGTGTGTGTCACCAGTGTGTGTGTCACCAGTGTTTCACCAGTGTGTGTGTCACCAGTGTGTGTGTGTCACCAGTGTGTCACCAGTGTGTGTGTCACCAGTGTGTGTGTGTCACCAGTGTGTCACCAGTGTGTCACCAGTGTGTGTGTCACCAGTGTGACACCAGTGTGTCACCAGTGTGTCACCAGTGTGTGTGTCACCAGTGTGTGTGTCACCAGTGTGTGTGTCACCAGTGTGTGTGTCACCAGTGTGTCACCAGTGTGACACCAGTGTGACACCAGTGTGTCACCAGTGTGTATGTCACCAGTGTGTCACCAGTGTGTGTGTCACCAGTGTGACACCAGTGTGTCACCAGTGTGTCACCAGTGTGTGTGACACCAGTGTGTGTGTCACCAGTGTGACACCAGTGTGTCACCAGTGTGTCACCAGTGTGTGTGTCACCAGTGTGTGTGTCACCAGTGTGTGTGTCACCAGTGTGACACCAGTGTGTCACCAGTGTGACACCAGTGTGTGTGTCACCAGTGTGACACCAGTGTGTCACCAGTGTGTCACCAGTGTGTGTGTCACCAGTGTGACACCAGTGTGTCACCAGTGTGTCACCAGTGTGTGTGACACCAGTGTGTCACCAGTGTGTGTGTCACCAGTGTGACACCAGTGTGTCACCAGTGTGTCACCAGTGTGTGTGTCACCAGTGTGTGTGTCACCAGTGTGTGTGTCACCAGTGTGACACCAGTGTGTCACCAGTGTGTGTGTCACCAGTGTGACACCAGTGTGTCACCAGTGTGTGTGTCACCAGTGTGACACCAGTGTGTCACCAGTGTGTCACCAGTGTGTGTGTCACCAGTGTGTGTGTCACCAGTGTGTGTGTCACCAGTGTGACACCAGTGTGTCACCAGTGTGTGTGTCACCAGTGTGTGTGTCACCAGTGTGTGTGTCACCAGTGTGTCACCAGTGTGTCACCAGTGTGACACCAGTGTGACACCAGTGTGTCACCAGTGTGTATGTCACCAGTGTGTCACCAGTGTGTGTGTCACCAGTGTGACACCAGTGTGTCACCAGTGTGTGTGTCACCAGTGTGTGTGTCACCAGTGTGACACCAGTGTGTCACCAGTGTGTCACCAGTGTGTGTGTCACCAGTGTGTGTGTCACCAGTGTGTCACCAGTGTGTCACCAGTGTGACACCAGTGTGTGTGTCACCAGTGTGTGTGTCACCAGTGTGTGTGTCACCAGTGTGACACCAGTGTGACACCAGTGTGTGTCACCAGTGTGTCACCAGTGTGTGTGTCACCAGTGTGTCACCAGTGTGTGTGTCACCAGTGTGACACCAGTGTGTGTGTCACTAGTGTGTGTGTCACTAGTGTGTGTGTCACCAGTGTGTCACCAGTGTGACACCAGTGTGTGTCACCAGTGTGTCACCAGTGTGTGTGTCACCAGTGTGTCACCAGTGTGTGTGTCACCAGTGTGACACCAGTGTGTCACCAGTGTGACACCAGTGTGTCACCAGTATGTGTGTCACCAGTGTGACACCAGTGTGTCACCAGTGTGTCACTAGTGTGTGTGTTACCAGTGTGTGTGTCACCAGTATGTGTGACACCAGTGTGACACCAGTGTGTCACTAGTGTGTGTGTTACCAGTGTGTGTGTCACCAGTATGTGTGACACCAGTGTGACACCAGTGTGTCACCAGTGTGACACCAGTGTGTCACCAGTGTGTCACTAGTGTGTCACTAGTGTGTCACCAGTGTGACACCAGTGTGTGTGTCACCAGTCTGACACCAGCGTGTGTGTCACCAGTGTGTGTGTCACCAGTGTGTGTGTCACCAGTATGTGTGACACCAGTGTGACACCAGTGTGTCACCAGTGTGACACCAGTGTGTCACCAGTGTGTCACTAGTGTGTCACTAGTGTGACACCAGTGTGTCACCAGTGTGTGTGTCACCAGTGTGTGACACCAGTGTGACACCAGTGTGTCACCAGTGTGTGTGTCACCAGTGTGTCACCAGTGTGTGTGTCACCAGTGTGACACCAGTATGTGTGACACCAGTGTGACACCAGTGTGTCACCAGTGTGACACCAGTGTGTCACCAGTGTGTCACTAGTGTGTCACTAGTGTGACACCAGTCTGTAACCAGTGTGTGTGTCACCAGTGTGTCACCAGTGTGTGACACCAGTGTGACACCAGTGTGTCACCAGTGTGTGACACCAGTGTGTCACCAGTGTGTGTGTCACTAGTGTGTGTGTCACCAGTGTGTCACCAGTGTGTCACCAGTGTGTCACCAGTGTGTCACCAGTGTGTCACCAGTGTAACACAATTGTGTGACCAGTGTGACACCAGTGTGTCACCAGTGTGACACCAGTGTGACACCAGTGTGTCACCAGTGTAACACAATTGTGTGACCAGT
The DNA here is from genome assembly GCA_964017125.1 of Flabesymbios commensalis. NCBI lineage: Eukaryota > Metazoa > Annelida > Polychaeta > Terebellida > Flabelligeridae > Flabesymbios > Flabesymbios commensalis. The sequence continues at coordinate 66,714,192 of OZ024917.1, read as the reverse complement.
GTGACACCAGTGACACAACAAGTGTGTGACACCAGTGTGTCACCAGTGTGTGTGTCACCAGTGTGTGTGTCACCAGTGTGTCACCAGTGTGTGTGACGCCAGTGTGTGTGTCACCAGTGTGTGTGTCACCAGTGTGTCACCAGTGTGTGTGTCACCAGTGTGTGTGTCACCAGTGTGTGTTACCAGTGTGTGTGTCACCAGTGTGTCACCAGTGTGTCACCAGTGTGTGTTACACCAGTGTGTCACCTGTATGTGTGTCACCGTCACACTGGTGTCACAAGTGTGTCACCTGTGTGTCACCAGTGTGTGACACCAGTGTGACACAAGTGTCGCCGGAGCTATAATAGAAACCCCATCAATCCTGAAAACCGCATTAAATAATAGTTAATGTATCAAATATGTCTTATACATCAAATGCTGTATTATTTTCTTATAGATAAAAAACACCCCACCCGCCCCGTAATACTATTATTCCTACACCTACAATCTCAAATTTGATAGGAAAGTATGAAAACCCCGTTTATCATACATAAAATTACCATATATTGTATTGATCTTATGATGGTGGAAATTAATAAATAATTATTTTTATGTCAAGCAGAAAGACGAAATTCGATGGATTCGTGTATCTGAATGTACGAGGCGCCGAGTATATTTAGATCAACGAACCTATTGTAATCGAGTTCTTTCTTCGACCTAAAATACACAGAATATTATGTGCAGGTGTTCCAAGATTTGATATAGAAAACATCAATTTCATTGTCAGTATGGCTAAACTATGGTGTCCGGATAGGGCCATCTCGCCCTTTCGTTGTTTCGCTGTTTCAAAAATTAAAATCTCTTCAAAATCTCGCTCTTTCGCATCGCCCTTTCGCAGTTTCGCCCTTTCGTTGTTTCGTAGTTTCGAAGTTTCGCATCGCCCTTTCGTTGTTTCGCAGTGTCGTTGTTTCGCAGTTTCGTTGTTTCGCTTCGCTCTTTCGCAGTTTCGCATCGCTCTTTCGCTGTTTCGTTGTTTCCAGCGTCGTTGTTTTGCATCGCTCTTTCGTTGTTTCGCATCGCTCTTGCGCAGTTTCGTACTTTCGTTGTTTCGCGCTTTTGTTGTTTCGCTCTTTCGTTGTTTCGCACTTTCGTTGTTTCGCACTTTCGCTCTTTCGTTGTTTCGCACTTTCGTTGTTTCGCATTTTCGTTGTTTCGCTCTTTCGTTGTTTCGCACTTTCGCAGTTTCGTTGTTTCGTACTTTCGCACTTTAGCTGTTTCACACTTTCGTTGTTTCGCTCTTTCGTTGTTTCGCACTTTCGCACTTCCGTTGTTTCGTACTTTCGCAGTTTCGCACTTTCGTTTTTTCGCACTTTCGTTGTTTCGCACTTTCGCGGTTTCGTTGTTTCGCACTTTCGTTGTTTTCCCCCTCCCCTCCCTTCCGCTCCACTCTCCTCTTTGCATCACGTGTGTTGTGCATTGGTCCAACGCTGTTTCAATGTTATTTGAACGTCGTAAACGTTGGTCAATATTGAATCAGCTATATATGGGCCAATGTTGTGTGTTTTTGGCTAATAAAGCTTAATAGCATATGCGGGTAACAGTCACTTGAACGAGAATACAGCCCCTGGTAACGACTTTGTCTGATAATCAGTTCACAGGTGTCTGGTTTTGTCGCGGAAAACATATATTGTGTACATTATCTTTTACTCTTATAATATGACGTCTGTCGTTTAATAGAGAAGGACGTCGCTTGCTCCAGCGAGACGTTATTATTATTAGCATACGCTGTGGCGTCGCTACGCCCTAAATCTCACGCCTGCCCCGAGACAGGTTTAGTGGGGCGCAGACGGCTTATATCGGTCACAAAATGCCTGGTATTGTCCACAATTTCAATTTCTCTGCGGAATATCGTCAGGAAATGAACATGAAATGAATGGGATTTTAGGCAACCTGTGTGCACATATAGGCTAAACTGGGCCAGGATAACCTCATGAGAATGGTGAGATGGATGAGATGACACTGCCCTCCAGACACAGGATTCGCAATTCGAGCCTTGGCGGTCTGATGCCGTGCACGGTACCTATGGGTCACGTAGGCTCACCACAATACTTTTTTTACGAGTGGATGGGGAAGAAACATGTTTGTTTCTTTCAAACCGCCGAGACAGGGGAACGAACCGGGGAACGAACCTGGTATCGGCGTGAAAGGCAGCGGTGCCAACCGCTACCCTAGGGCCCCCGCCCATTTATATCGTCAGGAGCATTACTGAGAACAGAGTAATTGTCACTTGACATATGACAGCTCAGTAGGCCTAAACGATTATTCCCAAGTAAACTAGCGTAATTGCATCATGTTACTTACGATAGTTTGCCTGCTAGTGTTTGTAGGTCGTTCAACAATTACGTAACGATTTTGACACCTTCTTCGTAACACTTTTTGACTAAATCCCGTAACTCATCACTTAACCCCCCTCTAAGCATTAAGCAATTGGTGAACGGCCCCTTAGACTTGTATTCGCCACTTTTGAAGAAAAATTGGAAAAAAAAAAAAAGAATAACTAGGTAATTATTTACTCAACATCTAATCACTAAAATGTGCATGGTCATAAAATAATGGCTGAAAGATTAGCTTGTCAGTGAAAACTGAATTTTCACATATATTGTAAATGTTGTTACGCGTTTTGCCTTAGCTTTGCATTATTTCTGACGTGAGCTTTTAATATACCTTAAGATGCTCTCACACTTAAGCTATAGCTTATGAATCTTTGAATTTCGCTCAGCCTAAATTCGCCCATCAATTGCAAAACAACGAGAGTACGAAACAACGTAAGTGCGAAACTGCGAAAGTACGAAAGAACGAAACTACGAAAGTGCGAAACAACGAAAAAGCGAAACAGCGAAAGTACGAAACAACGAAACTGCGAGACTTCGAAACAACGAAAGAGCGAAACAACGAAAGTGCGAAACAACGAAAGTGCGAAACAGCGAAAGTACGAAACAACGAGATTGTGAAAGTGCGAAACAACGAAAGAGCGAAACAACGAAAGTGCGAAACAGCGAAAGTACGAAACTGCGAGACTACGAAACAACGAAAGAGCGAAACAGCGAAAGTACGAAACAACGAAACTGAGAGACTGCGAAACAACGAAAGAGCGAAACAACGACAGTGCTAAAGTACGAAACAACGAAAGTGCGAGACTGCGAAAGTGCGAAACAACGAAAGTGCGAAAGAGCGAGACAACGAAAGTACGAAACTGCGAAAGTACAAAACAACGAAACTGCGAAAGTGCAAAACAACGAAAGAGCGAAACAACGAAAGTGCGAAACAGCGAAAGTACGAAACTGCGAGACTACGAAACAACGAAAGAGCGAAACAGCGAAAGTACGAAACTGCGAAACAACGAAAGAGCGAAACAACGAAAGTGCGAGACTGCGAAAGTGCGAAACAACGAAAGTGCGAAAGAGCGAAACAACGAAAGTACGAAACTGCGAAAGTACGAAACAACGAAAGTGCGAAACAACGAAAGTGCGAAACCGCGAAAGTGTGAAACAACGAAAGTGCGAGACAGCGAAACAACGAAGGTGCGAAACAACGAAAGTGCGATGCGAAACAATGAAGCTGCGAAACAACAAAACTGCGAAAGAGCGATGCGAAACAACGAAAGGGCGATGCGAAACAACGAAACTGCGAAAGAGCGATGCGAAACAGCGAAAGGGCGATGCGATACAACAGAAGGGCGATGCGAAACAACGAAAGTACAAAACAACGAAAGTGCGAAGCAACGTGACTGCGAAAGGGCGAGATGGCCCTATCCGGACACCGTACTAAACCATGAAATATTAGATATGCATGGTAACACAGGTTGAACCACGCGTATATTGTGCCCGACCTGACCAGTATAAAATAACAGTAGATTCGTAGATCCGAATCTACTGTTTTAACAATAGACTAACGTCACGGGTGTATTTTAGTTATACTTAACTAATGTGACTTTCTCGGCACAAACTGTATTATAAATATCATCAATTTCATGTAATATAATAAGCCTACAATCGCGTCAAAATGTATCTATCACAGCTATTATTTTAAACCTGCACGAACACCTGCCCTAGGCCTAATAATGCAATAGAGACACAAAAGGCAGTAACTGCTTACTTTTCAACTAGGTAGTTACTGCCTTTTGGCTTTGCATGAACTGTCGTGCACAGCCAACAGGCAGTAACTGCAGTTACTGCCTTTTTACTGCCTTTTGGCTGTGCACCAAGGCAGTAACTGCAGTTACTGCCTTTTTACTGCCTTTTGGCTGTGCACCAAGGCAGTAACTGCAGTTACTGCCTTTTTACTGCCTTTTGGCTGTGCACCAAGGCAGTAACTGCGGTTACTGCCTTTTTGGCTGTGCACGACAGAGCAGCGTTCAATGTATTGTCAGCTATGTCAACAATGGCGCGAGCTGCGAACGTCACTGACAAAGAGAGACGGGGGGGGGTATACTATATAGAAGACGAGGACTATACTGATTATAAGTAGGACTACCTGCCCCCCCCCCCCCCCCCCCATATAAACATTAACACTAGTAGCCTACTGCCACAGGTCGTAAGCCCAATATTGAGGACAGTGTTTTGCTCTTTAAAAATACTTGTTGCAGGGGTTAAAGCTGCCTGCCTGGGAAGTCGGAGATCGCGGGCTCAAACCCCACTCTGGCATTCAAATTTTAAGGAAGCCAAATGTTTTTTTCCCCGCTCATTCGTCAAGATTCAATATTGTGAGGAGGCTCCGTGACCGAGAGGTAGCGTGCTCGGCCCCAGACCGCCTGGGCTCGAATTTCGACTCCTGTGTCTGGAGGGCAGTGTCATCTCATTAATCTCACCATCCTCAGGAGGTTCTCCTGGTCCAGTTTAGCCTATATGTGCACAAAATTGGCCTAACACCCCATTCATTTCATTGCGGTCGATGCTCCCTCCCTCTGGTCGTCAAATAGGGCCAACTCAATTCTGCCTTTTTTACTGTCCTTTGACATTACAGAGCAGTAACTTACAATAGGCCTACTCTAGCCTATTAAATATGCCTCGTAGTCGTGTACTGCCTTTTGACATTACAGAGCAGTAACTTACATTAGTTTAGAATTCGCGAATTTTCATTTTTTAGTAGCGTTCGCGATTCTTGAATTCGCGAAATTGTCCTCCTCGTAAAATTCGCGAACATTAAAATCACGCGAATATTACCAGATCTACAGTATTCAATAGGTTAATATTACTCTTGTAATTCATTTTGATGAGCTGAAATCAAATATGACAATTATGCTAAGGAAAGTGTACGTTTCTGACCTGTCATGTCATCTATTACATCCACGGCATGTTTAAATTGCGGTATTGCTAATATTAGCTTAGGGCCTGTATTTAGTCATATTTCATATTACCTTGGTGTAGACTTTATGTGTTTGTGGGCACACGTTTTGTTTGCTTAAGCCACATGCAACACTAGCATTTGATAACCTTTAGAGCTGAGCAGATTTTTAATCTGCGTAGCGGGTCCAGAAGGTCACCTGACCCCCTCAGTTGCGGGTCCAGAGGGTTATCTGCCCCCCTCAGTTGCGGGTCCAGAGGGTCAACTGACCCCCTCAGTGGCGGGTCCAGAGGGTCAACTGACCCCCTCAGTGGCGGGTCCAGAGGGTCACCTGACACCCTCTGTAATGGGTCCAGAGAGGGTCACCTGACCCCCTCAGTGGCGGTTTCAGAGAGGGTCACCTGACCCCCTCAGTGGCGGGTCCAGAGGGTCATCTGACCCCCTCAGTGGCGGGTCCATGACCCTCTCAGTGGCGGGTCCAGAGGGTCACCTGACCCCCTCAGTGGCGCTGAATATTTACACGAGTGACTATTTTTCTTTGCTTTTTCGACACGATAATAATAGGGTACGTTACATCATATCAGCTACTCAAGCAACTTGTCCAAGCCAAGTAGCAGTTTTTAATGGGAGCTATGAGGAAAAAAACACACATTGATATCTAAATTTTTTATACATTCTTGTGGAAGTTCCGATGAAAAACTTGTTTTTATACGAAAAGTCTTTTTTTTCAAGAGCAACTGTTTAATACAATTGTGTTTGGGGTAATTTATAGCCACACGTAAGTTAATTTTCATCTTTGTTTCTTTCCTACCATGTGTTTGTATGCGCAACTCACTTTTATCATAGATTAACCATAATATGCTTTTATTATAGGCCAATTTAAATGTAACGTTCGTGACATGGACAGTGTCAGTTTTTCCTATAAAATACCACCCTATTCTATTATAAGTGGTGCCTAGATCGCGCATTGCTAGCGTGGTAGACTTAAGAGCCCGAGGGTTCTGGGTTCGAGTCCCGCTGTGGCCAATAACTTTCCTTGATGCACACATCATGCAGTGACCCACACTGTTCAAATTGAGGACAACCGAAACGTATTTGCGCTGCATCAAAAAACACATCAAAAATGAACAAAATAGCAAAATTTAAGCGGTCGATGAACATTTACAGTAGTATTTGTTTATAATACTGATCTCAGTTACAATAATGTTTACAAAAATCAAATGGAATGCACACCCAGCCCCGACATGGGATAGATCAGTTAAATAGATAGATAGGCGGTTCATTTCATCTCAGCATAGGCCCATCGGCCTGTGTGCGAATACATAATATAGTGCAATATATACAATATGTGCGGTGTATGAGCGAGGAGAATTTGAATACAACAATTTATACCATCTGCAGATAATGACAGTTTTTTTTCACAAATTTTCAAACTTTTCAAGTCCAAAACAAACAAATATAGCTAGATTATATTTAGTTTTACTGTGTTCTGAGGATAATAGTTAAACAAATTTCTTCATAGATGGTTTGGTACAAAAATAACGTGAAAAGTATTTTGATCTCAAAATTTTTAAACGTTTACACTGAAACAAAAAAAGATACTCGTCACCCAATATTTCACATTCTTCACATAGACGTTGATGATAGGGGCGTGGCCGTTGCCATTTACCAGAAACAACAGGTATGTTATTGTTTTTTTGTAAGAAATTTAACCATGGCTTGTCTATATTAAGGAACTTAGATAACATTGAAATAATAACTGTAATGTGGCTCCCATTTAAATGTTCTATATGTCATAACACTATCACTACTGATGTATATTTCGTCATTGCATTCCTCACACATGGCGTAACCGATGTTTAAGTAGCCTTAGACAGGGCCCAACATTATGACAACCCTGACCTAGCCATATATAATTGAAGTCAAGTTGACATAAAAGTCTTTTAACAGAAAATGCCCAGTTTTCACAGGGATTTTCACTTTTACATCTATTATACAACATATTGTAAGCCTTACTGACTAATCTGTTACAATTACTGTTTACAACATTCAACCAGTATTTTTTAATACAATAGTGTCGGTTTAATTTTAACGGATACCCACCTAATTCACCACTAATAAAATAATCAGCTGTTCTAGAGTCCAGTTTCAATAACTTCTTACAAAACCACAAGTGTGCCCTCTCGATTTGCCGAGCTGCATGAGAACCCCATATTTCACAGTTATAATGAACAACAAGCAATTGCCCCCGGACAAACACCCCCCCGTGGACACAAGCCCCCCGGACATCATCCCCCCTGGCCAATTGCCCCCGTACCAATAGCCCCCCCGGTCAAATGCCCCCCGTTTTTTTAAAGATTTTTTTGCGAATACAAATGAACAAATTATACACAAACCTGTGTAGGTACAGACATAGTATAATTCACACCTTCTCGCTCTGTAACATATACATGCAAAACACCTATCCTGATTCGTGCTAATCATGCTAATTGGCATGGCTTTATCACACCTGCCCTAATTCTCGCTAATGTAGGGCATGGCTTCATCACAAAAAAAGAACCATCGTACATATGGTGTGTGTCTTTTAACAATTTATAAACAGCTTTTAATCTTCTATCTGCCAAATTATTTTGAGTCTGTGGAAATTTTCCACGGCTGCTTAAAGTCAGACCAAGATATGAAACTGATTCGGAAACTATTAACCCTTTCAAGCCTGAATCTACAATTGTCATCTTCATCCACTACAAGCCGCGAATTGCTGTCGCAATTCTCGACTTGTAGTGGATGAAGATGATTTGATGTGGTTTAAAAATTAAAGGAAATTGCTATGTATTGGTAAACCAGTTTCTAAAAAAAATTCGTTCTAAAACCCTTTGTTGTAGGAAAATTAAGTGTGTTTTCAGGGATGTAAAATGATGCTTTAATGCATCGTGAGGGCTTAAAGGGTTAAATAGTCATGTCCGTAAAAAAGTGGTCATGGAAGGATAAGTCACTACCTTTCCTAAAAATCACAACGGTTTTTTATCAGTGTTAACATAGAGTCGCCAACGTGTACATTAATCCTATAATAAATCAAGTCCGGCGTATAATAATTATTTTAATGTGAGTTAGCAATTTGTATAAAATAGCAGCACATGTCAAATTATAATAACATTTAAAAAATGCATCTTTATATTACATTAATACAAAAACTCTTTCCGAAAGTTCCATGATTTCTGAACAAAGTAAAGGCCACCTGAAGTTAACCCATCTCCTGCTGATGACGACTATTGTCGTTTTCCATCTGTTTTATTAGTCCATCAAATCACTGATATTGGGAATGAAATGGGTGTCTGAACATCAACATTTGCAAATACTTGTGCTCAAATTAAACAAATATGAGTAATTTTCAGCCACTTGAAATTGTGGGTCGCGGTAGCGAGACATAACTTCAAGTGGCGGAAATGTTTTATAAATTAACTTATTATTAACATGAGAAGGTAAATTGCATTATATAGTGTAATTTTGTTCGATTTATGCCAATGATTTTTTTCATTGCAAATGTGTAATAATGGAAATGTGACCCATTCATTAAAATATGATTAAAATCGTCAGAAATATTTTTTTATATTATTTGATTTTCTAGTTAAAAACACAAAAAATAATACAATATCATTATTATTAATGCAGTAGTTTTTTCCACCATGTTAATAACATAGGCTGACGGGAAATGAACTGAATCGGGCTGTAGGCCACCTTTGTGCACATATAGGCTAAACTGGGCCAGGAAAACCTCCTGACGATGGTGAAATGAATGAGATGACACTGTCCTCCAGACACAGGATTCGAAATTCGAGCCCTGGCGGTCCGAGGCCGAGCACGCTACCTCTCGGTCACGGAGGCTCCCCACAATACTGAGTTTCACACGTGGATGGGGAAGAAACATTTTTGTTTCTTTCAAACCGCCGCGTCCGGGAACCGAGCCCCGAACTCTAGCGTGAAAGGCAGCGGTGCTAACCATTACCCTAGGGCCCCCGCCCTGGCTGACGGGAAAAGGTCGAGACGATCTCCACGAGGCCTGTCAACCGTTATTATGTCAGTGAACTCACAATAAAATAAATCGGTTTCAGTATCGATCCAAAATGAGGGGGGGGGGTGATGATTTAATAAGTCTAGACATTTATCTAGAGCACTCATATGAGCACATATGGGGAGTATATCATTCATTTCCTTGCGCTATCATGTCTGATGGGTGGTCCACAGTAAGTAACCCTTAAAGCACTGACATTTATTTCTATAACCACGGAAACCAAAGGTTTTTTCAATTTGAAACCATCATAAATGTCTTAGTTAGCTCTTTCTGATTCATGTGAATACCTATGTTATGAGTCTACGGTCATTAGAAATATTTTACTCTTGCTCTGCGGGGATCGACTTTAGTAGACATTCTTGAAACACAGATATTTGTTGGGACTTAAATTTCACAAATAACACAACTTCAAGTGGGTCAAAATTTAAATTGAATATGTCAGTGCTGTAAGGGTTGATCTCTGGATGATAAGTGACAAACCTCTGAATCTTATCTGATCAGATGTAGGCATTTCATTTCAAAAAGATCACCAGCGAAATATGATCGCCCTACAGCTAGTTTTGTGTGCGATAAGAATTGAAAGAGAAACCAATAGTATGTGATTTTTATCTTTATATTAAGTTTCCAGTTAAAACCAAAAGGTCCTTCCTCATTTACTTGTAGAAGACGACATTTTGATTTTACCCGACAGGCTTATATGATTGCTTTCTTTATATTTGTGAGTAGTAGGCTACTCAGTAACCATAATCCCCATAATACCTCAAAGCATCATTTTTTATCCCTAAAACTGTTTTTAATTTTCTACATAATGTTTTTTAGAACAAACAAATCATGAAACTGTTTTTTGGAAATATATGGCTATTTTATTTTATTTGACACCCTCTACGAGTTATCTTCGTCACCTAAAACTAATTTGAGACAAAACATTTGCAAATCTTGATGTTTAAACTCTCATTACATTCCCAATAATAGGGATTTGTTCGATGTTTAAAATTACATTCCCAATAATAGGGATTTGTTCACGATAAAAAAGGGATAATAACAAAAAGCTAACTTGTAACTTGATTGAAACCGTAAATATGCGGTCCTAGCAGCACAAGAGTAATCCGTATATATAGAGTCCTAGCAGCACCTGAGTTAAGAGTAATTACCTTGGGTTTTTTAACCCTTTCAGTCTTCACACGTGAAATTCTGACGTATAAAGGTGGTCCACGCACCGAGAGAATTACAAATATTTATAATGGCCGTACACCCATAACACAGGTATTTAAATGAACCACAAGCAGCTAACTAAGACATTTATGAGGATTCCAAAACTTTCATTCTACATGGTTTTGGTTTATAAAAAATAATTCAGCGTTAGGCACCCGTTTGTCAAAAGAGACGACTAACATTGTTTGACTTTGGTACTAGACCACAGATAAATATTTACAAACCATATATAGATGGCCGTATAAATCAAGGTAAATATTTGTTTCACAGAAAAAAAGGTCCAAGTCTTGTATTCTACCCCTGACCAATCGAAGAGTGGTCCAGCCTGTCACATGACGAAATCGGCCAATCACCGCCGTCATTCAGTTGTTATTTAAATTAGGGAGTAGAATACGAGACTTGAGCCGAAAAAAAATTCAATCAATCCTCTTGTGGAAGTTTTTCTGAGAAATAAATATTATGTGTGGCGGTTCCATTGTGATCTAGAAAAGTAAAAAATATTATGTGTGGCGGTTCTATTGTGATCTAGAAAGTAAAAAATATTTCTTGTATCGGCTCCATTGTGAGGGAATGGGAGGAAATGTGGCAGACTCTCTGACCTATGATGTAAATGTTAACCCTTTCAGCGCGGGGACCGTCTAAATACGTCAGAATCTGACGTATAAAGACGTAAGATTCTGACGTATGAAGACGGTCCCCGCATTGAAAAAATTAAAATATTTATAATGGCCGTAAGCCCATAAGTTAGGTATTCAAATGAACCGTCATTATACCGTCTTTTTACGTCAGAATCTCACGTCTGTAGACGTCAGATTCTGACGTATAAAGACGGTCCCCGCACTGAAAGAATTGAGATATCTATAATTGCCGTAGACCCATAACATAGATATTCAATTGACCCAGAAAGAGCTAACTAAGACATTTATGATGATTTCAAATTGAAAAAAACCCGTTGGTTTTCATGGTTTAACCAGATATAATTCAGTGTTAGGGGGCCACCATTAGATTCCCAGGGGGGGGGGGGGGCAGGAGTATTTGTCGCGGGCAAATTATTTATTTCAACCCGGCTTGGCGGCGCGCTGAAAATTTCACATTTTGTTACATGTTGATATGGAACAGTTCTTGAAGTAAATTATTTATTTCAAAAATACTCCTGCCTCCCCCCGGGAATCTAATGGTGGCCCCCTTATAGTTGTTAAAGCTGTGTGTCTGTCAAGTCGGATCTCGCTGGATTGTTCCTCGCTCTGATATTCGGGTTTAAAAAAAACACATTTGTCTTCCCCGCTCATACGTAAATATTCAATATTGTGGAGAGCACCCGTGCCTAAGAGGTGGCCTTCTCGGCCTTATACCTCCACGTAATGTGTTAAAGTGGCATATACAATTATTTAATGCATAGATGACGACTTGACGGTGTCACAGTGTCATGTAAATGACTGAATGACTGAATGAATGAATGATTGAATGGGGTTTTAGGCTACCTTTGTGCAAATATGGGCTAAACTTGGTCAGGACAACCTCCTAAGGATGGTGGGATAAATGAGATGACACTGCCCCCTAGACACATAATTTGAATATTGAGCCCTGGCGGTCTGAGGCCGAGCACGCTACCTCTCGATCCCAGAGGCTCCCCACAGTACTGAATCTTTACGAGTGAGCGGGCAAGAAACATTTGTTTCTTCAAAGCCTTGCAAGAGGACTGACACAGTCATGGTGTTTCTCACTGAACTGTTTCAAACGGTAATAATATTGTCGTTATAAGCAAGGGACATTCCTTGTTATAATTGCACAATATCCTCGTCACGCTTTGTACCCAGTAAACACAAGGCGCTGGCCGAATGTTGGGAGAATGCTGCTCCACCGTTTGAGCCGATGGGCCAACATTAACCCAGCATTGGGCCAACGCCTCGTTACGCTTTGTACTTTGTTCCGTGATCTATGACATAAACATAATAACGCTCATTGTTTTTTTGGTGCTTGAAAAATTCAGCATGTGATATTTATGTGCTATTACGGCGGACATTAATAGTGGACTATTCACTACAGTCTGTCCGACGGTGGAAGCTGGTTCTAAGTGAAAGTTAGTTGTCGGTATCTACTACGTCAATTCTCAAGCGATTTTTCTAAAATAATATTGTACAGGTCAAAAGGTAGACCATTTGCATGTAGTAAATGTCTATTTATGACGCCCCTCTATAAACCCATTAACTTCATAGCGGTTTATTCTCAGAATTGCGCTGCATGTCAAAATGGTCTAACTTGAATTTCGCTAAATTGTCAGGGTTGTTGCCCTATGATTAGATGAAAATAGTTACAATTTACAAAATTTCAAAATTTCATGACCATCGCTTGAGAATTGACTGAGTAATCAACGAAAAGCTAACTTTCATTTTGGACCATCCTCCACCGTCGGACAGACTATAGTACATCTTACATATTTGATAATTAATTATATCTCCTATATATATCAGGCCAGCCCATAAAATATGTTTGCTTTGGATTTCAAAGCAGTTTAAATATTGTGGGTAGTAGGGTATGTTTTTTTTGATACCCTATTTGGTAAATTCTTAATATTGTGAAGGGGCTTACAACCCCAAAAAGCTTGAGAATGAAATGGGTCCTGGCATTTTGTTCTGCTAATTGAGCAACTTTGAACAGCTTGTCATCTCGCCCTTGGACAGACAGACAGACAAACAGAAATGAAGTCTTTACAGACGTATTTGTCATAGAAGAGAGAGAGATATATGTGCATTTATATACAAGATTGTTAATTTGTTAAGATCATATGACAATACATAAAGTGCTAAGACATATTGTTGAAAAATGTATAGGGCCTATTCTAAGAATGTTTATAACATATTTCAAGTAGGGGCGGTTTCTTCAAGTAGGGCGTCTAATCAGAAACATAGTTTTTTTAAGGTTGGCCTTACACATAATAAAAGTTTCTTTCAAAAATAAAATATCAGCATGACAAAGACGCTGCTTCTGTTGTGTTTATTAAGTAAGAAACTATTTAAGGTTGAATTCAGGAGTGCCCTTGTATGTATTGTAGATTCAGGAGTGCCCTTGTATGTATTGTAGATTCAGGAGTGCCCTTGTATGTATTGTAGATTCAGGAGTGCCCTTGTATGTATTGTAGATTCAGGAGTGTCCTTGTATGTATTGTAGATTCAGGAGTGTCCTTGTATGTATTGTAGATTCAGGAGTGCTCTTGTATGTATTGTAGATTCAAGAGTGTCCTTGTATGTATTTTAGATTCAGGAGTGCCCTTGTATGTATTGTGGATTCAGGAGTGCTCTTGTATGTATTGTAGATTCAGGAGTGTCCTTGTATGTATTGTAGATTGACGTCGCAGAGGCGGAATATTATAATTATACAGTAAGGATTCAACAGTTTTCGACAATAAAATTTACTTTTGCATAACTTCATAAGTCATGCTATTATAACATAAATTTAACACTCACTCACTCACTCACTCACTCATGCTATTATAACATAAATTTAACACTCACTCACTCACTCACTCACTCACTCACTCACTCACTCACTCACTCACTCACTCACTCACTCACTCACTCACTCACTCACTCATGCTATTATAACATAAGTTTAACACTCACTCACTCTCTCACTCACTCACTCACTCACTCACTCACTCACTCACTCACTCACTCACTCACTCACTCACTCACTCACTCACTCACTCACTCACTCACTCACTCACTCACTGAAATTGCAAAGAGCAAATCATTACAATATCAATGTTGGCTTAATGTTGGGTCAGTGTCGCAGACGGTGGACTACCGTTAAAACAAATTATACATTAGGTATATATTCTTTCTGCCTGTGATATTTTTTATTCATGTAAGCTAAATTTTGGACCTGAACATGTAATTTAGCAAGCATATGTTATGTGTTTATTTGTCAAAAAACAACAGATGTACAAAATATAGGTTGAAAAAAATTGCCAGGAGACTCTAACTAAGACCATTTGGACGCTAGGAGTTAGAGCCACCTGAAAAGTACTATATGGAGAGTGTCCCATGGATATCCTTTGTAATGTCCACATATATTCTCTGTAATGTCCATAAATATTTTCTATAATGTCCACAGAAATTTTGTGTAATGTCCACAGACATATTCTGTAATGTCCACAGATATTCAGAATTATCTGTAATGTCCACAGATATTCTCTGTAATGTCCATAGATATTTTTTGTAATGTACATAGATATTCTCTGTAATGTCCACAGATATTCTCTGTAATGTCCATAGATATTTTTTGTAATGTACATAGATATTCTCTGTAATGTCCACAGACATTCTCTGTAATGTCCACAAATATTCTCTGTAATGTCCACAGCCATTCTCTATAATGTCCACAGATATTCACTGTAATGTCCACATACATTCTCTATAATGTCCACAGATATTCACTGTAATGTCCGCAGACATTCTCTGTAATGTCCACATATATTCTCTGTAATGTCCAGATATATTCTCTGTAATGTTCACAGATATGTCTGGCCATTTTCTACAATGTCCACAGATATTATCCATAATACAGATATTATCCATAATATAGATATTATCCATAATACAGATATTATCCAAATATTCTTTGTAATGTCTATAGATATTCTCTATAATGTTCATAGATATTCTCTGTAATGTCCAAATATGTCCACAGATATTCTTTCTAATGTCCACAGATATCCTCTATAATGTCCACATATATTCAGAATTCCCTGTAATATCCACAGATACTCTCTGTAATGTCCACAGATATTCTGTGTAATGTCCACAGACAATTTTTTTGTAATGTTCACAGATATTCTCTATAATGTCCAAAGATATTCACTCTAATGTCCACAGATATTCACTGTAATATCCACAGATATTCTCTGTAATGTTCACAGATATTCTCTATAATGTCCAAAGATATTCACTCTAATGTCCACAGATATTCACTGTAATATCCACAGATATTCTCTGTAATATCCACAGATATTCTCTGTAATGTCCACAGATATTCTTTGTAAAGTCGACAGATATTCTCTGTAATGTCCACAGATATTCTCTTTAATGTCCAAATATATTCTCTGTAATATCCACAGATATTCTCTGTAATTTCCACAGATTTTCAGTGTAATGTCCACAGCTATTCTCTGTAATGTCCACAGATATGGCTGGCCCTGGTGTGATGGTAACGCTGCCGTTTGTCACGCCGGAGCTCGCGATTCCGTCCCCCACTCTCAGGTTTCATGGAAATACAATGTTCCTTCTCCACTCACGTGTAAAGAATCAGTGAGTGAGAGAGTAAACATAACTTAACGTGGTTTTCTGTACAATCATGTACCGCCTTTACAACACAACACAGCAAACACAATAAATTGACCCAATGTTTGTTCAATGTTGGGCCAGCGTCGTAGACGGTGGACCAACATCGAACCAACATTGGGTCAATTTCTTGTGTCTGCTGGTCTACACTTATACGCTTATTGAATGACTCCAAGGATTCGCTACAGTGCACATTACCATAGAGTGTATTACACACTCCAGGCATTTGAACAGTTTGGAGCACTGTATATGCAAAATCAACGAGAACAAAATATCCGACCCGGCCGGAATTCGAACCTTTTGAATTTAGAGCCACAACTGGACCTGAGTAAGCCTTCGCGGCGGTAGTAGTGATTCAGTATCAGGGGCGGATTTGGGAGTTCTGAAGGGGGGGGGGGGGTCAGGGGAATTTTTTTTTTTTTTGGGGGGGGGATATGTTGTTATTCCCATAACTTAACATTTTGACCCTTACAGCGCGGGGATCGATTTTAGACGTCAGAATCTGACGTCAGTAAAAATATCTATAATGGCCGTAGACCCATAACATAGGTATTCAAATGAATCGGAAAGAGCTAACTAAGACATTTATAATGATTTTAAAATGAAAAAAACCGCATTGGTTTCGATGTTTTATACATAAATAATTCATCGCTTTAAGGGTTCATATCGAAGTAGGTGAAATGTTGTTGATTCTAATGATCCTTTTATAGACTTGATTACTGGAGGCCAGAGGTCCGTCCCACAAAGAATCCTAAAATTTAGATCATGTTAACTTTCTCTAATTCGCATTAGAAAAGTTAAGATGATCTTAACTTTTCTAATAAAAATAAGAGAAAGTTAAGATAATCTTAATTTTAAGATGGTTAGTGGGACGGCCCCAGGTCATAACCCTTACAGCGCGGGATCGACTTTAGTCGTCAGAATCTGACGTCTGTAGACGTCAGATTCTGACGAATAAAGTCGATCCCCGCACTGTAAGAGTAAAAATATTTATACCAACCGTAGACCCATAACATAGGTATTCAAATGAATCAGAAAAAGCTAACGAAGACATTTATAATGATTTCAAATTGAAAAAAACCCTTAGGTTGTGATGTTTTTACAAATAAATTCAGCGCTTTAAGGGTTAAATATGACACTGTCCAATCGTTCATATCTTCTGATTCTTTTGATTTGTCGCAATCTGTGGCTGAAACCTTCACTTCAAATCCTGACTCCTCCACGTTAGGGCCTGGATTAATGTAGCGTTAGGCCGCCTTTGTATAGCCCCAACGATTGAGGCTATACAAAGGCGGCCTAACGCCACATTCATATACGATGCCAAACAGCCATCAACTAAACGGTATTCACTGAAAAGTACATTCGTCATGTTGGCGAATATAAGTTATTTTAACACATACCCTCTCAGTTATCTCATTTGACTTTTCACCCACTAGAAATTGTGGGTCGCGGTGGCGGGACAGTTGAAAATTAAAACTCAGAATTTGTTTTATTCGAAAACAAACATTTGCAAATGTTGATGTTTAAGCACTGGAGATTGTTCAGCTTGGCAGTTAGTTTCCATAGCAATTAGTAGATGTCCCCCCCCCCCCTATAAACCCCACCCTTTACCTTAATCATGACTGAGAATGACTGAGAAATCAGCAAAATGATCCACCGCCAATGGGAATCCCGTTAGTTACATATAAATATAACAATGGAACTTCCTGTTCCCGGGAGCCCACACCGGAAGTCCGCCCACTCAGGCCGAGGAATCCAGGACCCTATGACGTCATTATATACGCCACACGGCATCCTGAAATGTCAGAACCAGTCAATAATGAATGGAGATGTCCGCAAAATAGGGCTTAGTATCGGCCAAGGTGAACAAAACAGACCCCAACTCTGGGAAACTCAATAGCCTTGACCTCCAATATTTTCACCAAGCTGGCTAATTCATTGAAGTATATGGTGGAGGAGGTGTTATATAATTTTGTTTTCATCGAGTTGCATTTAAAACGGTTTCCGGTGACGTCACTGCGTTCCACAGAATAGATATTTCTTTATTAACCCTTTAAACGCTTTGTGGTTGTGGAATTTAATTTTTCATCCACTTGAAGTTGTGTCTCGCTACCGCGACCCACAACTTCAAGTTGGTGAAAATTGCTCAAAATTGAGACCAAAAAATGGCAATCTTGATGTATATACATTCCTTTAATTCCCATTTACAGTGATTTGATCGCATTTTAAAACGAATTACAAACGATTATAGTCGTACGTAGCGCGTATTTTACTGTATTCTATGTGTAACCTCTAAAGCGCTGAATTAATTTGTAAAAAATCATCGCAACTGAAGAGGTTTTTTTTCAATTTGAAATCATCATAAATGTCTTCGTTAGCTCTTTCTGATTCAATTTGATTACCTATGTTATGGGTTTGCGGCCATTAGAAATATGTTGATTCTTACAGTGCGGGGATCGACATTAGTCGTCAGAATCTGACGTCTACAGACGTCAGATTCTGACGACTAAAGTCGGTCCCCGCGCTGTAAGGGTTAACCCTTACAGCGCTGAATTATTTGTGTATAAACTATGGAGACTAAAGAATTTTTTCACTTTGGAATGATCATAACTGTCTCAGTTAGTTCTTTCTGCTTCATTTGAATACCTATGTTATGGATCTACGGCCATTATAAATATTTTACACTTTCAGTGCGGGGATCGACTGTAGACGTCAGATTCTGCTGATTCTGAAGTCGATCCCCGCGCTATAAAGGTTAAAACAATGAGACGTTCTTCAGAAAAAAATACTTCATATTCATGTGAAACCGTTCTAATTAAATGGATCACTATTGAAATCGATGTGGTGTATTTTTCTTTGGAAAGAAATGCTCAAACGTTCTTTTGTGGGAAATGCAGAAACGGTTTTTTCTGTTAAGAACTGCTGAAATTGTATTTATATGAACAAATACTGCAACGTTTTTAGTCTCGCCAGGATTCTGTCCGGCGTGGGCGGGGGCCCTAGGGTGGTGGTTAGCACCGCTGCCTTTCACGCCAGAGTCCGGGGTTCGGTTCCCGGTCTCGGCGGTTTGAAAGAAACAAACTTGTTTCTTCCCCATCCACGTGTGAAAGTTAGTATTGTGGGGAGCCTCCGTGACCGAGAGGTAGCGTGCTCGGCCTCAGACCGCCAGGGCTCGAATTTCGAATCCTGTGTCTGGAGGACAGTGTCATCTCAATCATCTCACCATCCTCAGGAGGTTCTCCTGGCCCAGTTTAGCCTATATGTGCACAAAGGTGGCCTAAAGCCCGATTCATTTCATTTCTGTCCGGCGTCCGTCGTCTGGCGTCCGGCGTCACGTTTTCTTGTTGGCGCAAAAACTGAAAAACTACTGGTCAATTTTTTTTCAAATTTTTAACATCACATTCCTAGCAACATGGGGATGTGCAAGTGATTTTTTAAAGATGCTAACAAATTTCAAAATGGCCGCCAGAGGTCCACTCCAATTTTTTTGTGGGCGCAAAAACTCCAAAACTCCAAGTCGGAAATTATTCAGATTTTACTATCACATTCCCCACGATATGGAGATGTGCAAGTGATTTTTTTAGGTTTTTACTGAAATTCAAAATGGCCGCCATGGATAAACTTCATATTTTTTTGTGGGCCCAAAAAAAAATTGAAAAAATTGAAATCAGTAATAATTCACATTGTACAATCACATTACCCACCATCTGGAAATGTGCATGTGAATTTACTGAAATTTAAAATGGCAACCACAAATCGACTTTTTAAATATTTGTGACCGCAAAAAGTCTAAACTAATTTATGGCGGGAGATGATATATGAATTCAGTCCTCTTGTTTAACCCTTTGAAGGCTGAATAATAGCATTGTCAGCTTCATCCACTACAAGCCGCGAATTGCTGTCGCTATGCTCGACTTGTAGTGGATTAAGATGTTCTTTACAATGTACATGTAATACTACTGTACGTGTAATACTACTTTCTAATTCAGTATACATATTCATGCACCTAACTGATCTTAGCAGATCACCCCACCATGCCCTATCACCCCACCCTCACGTCATCATCTGTACATTATTCATCTAATCAATAGACTGCACTGTTGTTAATATATTACAATGTCACTTAATGACCTTTAGTGACGTAAAACAATTTTCTATAAGTATTATACTATTGTAGCTTAGCAGATAGGAGTCTTTCCTTTGGCAAGTCTTGTTACTTGGGCCCAGAAAATGTAATTTTCACGACACAATACCTATTGTAAACTGGGCTGCTGTTGGCATGAACATGTTGTTTAATTCCGGTTTTGTTTATGTCTGGTTGCACCAGAGCGTCACCAATATAGTAGATTTTATCAGTTTCAGTGCGCGGACCGACCATAGACGTCAGAGTCTGACGTCTATAGACGTCAGATTCTGACGTCTATTGACGTCAGATTCTGACGTCTATAGACGGTCCCCTCACTGAGAGAACTATAAATGTATAATGGCCGTAGAACCATAACAACCCTTTTGGTCTCTTGGGGTTTTTTTGTGTTTTTTGATAAAATATTCAATACAGTTATTTTTACAAAACATGTAATATTTAGTATAAAAGCATACATATAATGATATTAAAATAAGCATAAACATCAAAAGCAACATCGGGTCAAAGTCTGTATGTTTTCTGGGTATGTTGCACCAGATACTGTGTATACAATTATCTGTATTTGTTTGATCATGTTTTTACTATGGGTCTATGTCCTTACAACACTGAATAAATCAATGAAAACAAACATGACACAGATGTGAAAGGTATTATGAATAGCATGCCAGCATGGTCTCTTGGGTTAATCAAAATATTTATGTGCTTTAAAGGTTATCAGTTTGTGTTGACCATCACTACCCCAGAGGCCATGGTGTAGTGGTTACGCAGCACGCCTGTCACGCCATAGCTTCAGCTCCCGCTCTGATATCCAAGTTTCAATATTTGCCCACATCCACAAAAGAGATGTCATTACAGACTTATTTGTCATAGAAATGAGAGATATAATATATATGTACATGTATATCAAGATCATTAATTTGCTAAACTGATATGACAATATACATGGTATGACAGAATTAAAATTATTTTAGTGGCATCAAAGAGTCTAGAACCTCGTATTGTTCTTGATTCTTTGGTGGCATTGCCATGATAAACACTGGATATTTCGATAATACAAGTGATTACTACTTAGAATAAAACATACCTTGTATGTGTTGCAGAAACCCCAGAAAAATGATTGGTTCAGCGAATTGGTGAGTTTATGTTTGATTTTATCATATCTGAGTCTAACAGCGAACATGATGCATTAAACCAACATTGGTTCAATATCTCATGTTTGCTGGGATATCGCTGTATTATTTGTGTTTTATCCCATAATATCCTGGTGGATTTAGTCTGAGAAAATAAAAACGAACTGTGTTATTCCCGATTACGACTGATTATCATTTTAATAGTTCTTATTGACATACAGTATACTCTTACCTAAGGTCAGACCTCCATGACGGTTAAGTACAGTACTCTCACCTAACAGTCAGATCGTCAATGCGGCCAGACCGCCATGATGGGCAAGTTTTTTTCGGCCTGAACTCAACAATGACATCGACAATAACAATATTGCAGCAACGTCAGCGCTGCCGTGAAAATAAATAAAGTTTCCAGCTTTAACAGACGCTAACTATTTATATTTATGAGAAATTGCCAAAAAATTAAATTAAATTATTGGACTAACCCCTTAACCAACAAGATATTGGAATCTTCAATGGAATCTTCAATCACTTGAAGTTGTGTCTCGCTGACGCGATCCACAACTTCAAGGGAGTGAAAATTGTTCAGATTTGACAAAATGGATGTAAACGATTTTGAAATCTTGTTTTTGATTTATATTTAAATTTTATCATATGTGAACGCTGGTATTATTATTATTATTATTTATTTATCAAAACCCCCACAAGGGAGGAAAACATGTATATTATTACATACATACAAACGTATCACATATAAAAAATATCACAGTATATGTATTAAAAGCGGGTCAATAATGTAGTTAAAATATGCGTGGTAGAGTTCCTGTTTAAGAAATCATCTTTATACAGCACGTCTTGCAATGAGTCTACCACCCCGTCTCTAGCAGAATACGTTTGAATATATTTAAATTTTGAAAATCCAGACAGCAGGGGTGATAGACCCATGTCAAAAAGATTGCCAAAGAGCGTACATTTACTGTACTTCCCGTTTATTAAATATTTAGACATAAAAAATGAGCACAGACTCCGTACTGGAGAATTCACTAAAAATATCCTTTTCATCAGTCTTACAGACATAGATTTAAGACTTTTTTTCAATAGGTAAGATACCGAGAGCCGTCAACAACTTGGAGTGATGAGAGTACCTACTCAGAACTGGTCACATATTCAATGTGCTATTAAAAAAATGAAAATCCGAGTGTAATCGGGACCGAGGGTTTTAAACGGTTAACTTGGTTAGTATCTACCACAGATTTTTTTTATCCGGACCATTTCAGATACTGTTATTTTAT
This sequence comes from Flabesymbios commensalis, assembly GCA_964017125.1. NCBI lineage: Eukaryota > Metazoa > Annelida > Polychaeta > Terebellida > Flabelligeridae > Flabesymbios > Flabesymbios commensalis. The sequence continues at coordinate 66,691,690 of OZ024917.1, read as the reverse complement.
TTGTTGCACGACGAGGGTTAACGTATGTATACGTCCCTAGCAGTAGAAGTGTTACCTATACCCCGGTCACCTACATATATTTAAAGTTTACGCGGTAATTTTATCCCTATATAAATTTGCCGTTATGTTTATTTAATTAGCGCTTGCATTTGAATTTGTCCACATGCTGTCTGCTTATAGTGAATACATCTCATCTCGTATTTCACCTCTTGTGTAAACAAACACGATACATCAACCCAATGGTGGTCCAATGTTGGTCCACCGTCTACGACGCTGGCCCAACATTGGCCCAACATTGGGTTGATGTATCATGTAAGCCTATTTAGTTAACCCTTTAAGCGCTAAGCACGCTTAAAGTCGTTTTTTGATCTGTGTTATTAGCAGGTTATAGCAGAGTTATTGGGAAGCAATGGGTGTCTGAACATCAGAGTTATTGGGAAGCAATGGGTGTCTGAACATCAGAGTTATTGGGAAGCAATGGGTGTCTGAACATCAGAGTTATTGGGAAGCAATGGGTGTCTGAACATCAGAGTTATTGGGAAGCAATGGGTGTCTGAACATCAGAGTTATTGGGAAGCAATGGGTGTCTGAACAGCAAGATTTGCTAAATGTTTGATCTCAATTAAACAAATAGGAGTAATTTTCACCCACTTGAAGCTACCGCGACCCACAACTTCAGTGGTTGAAAATTTAAATTAAAACAAAATTAAGTTCTATAACTTTGTGCTTTAAGGGTTAAATACATATCAGCAAACATGAGACATTGAACCAATGCTGGCCCGCCGTCTATGACGCCGGCCCAGCATTGAGCCAACATTGGTTCAATGCCTCGTGTTTGCTGGGATATCTTATTGATTATACTGTACATATGGTAACATTCACGAGGCGGTAATTTTCGCGAAGAGGACAAATTCGCGAATTCAAGAATCGCGCGATTTTTTTAATATAGAATAGCGCTACTAAAGAATTAAAAAAATTCGCGAATTCTAAACTTCGTGACAAGTCCCAAAAACAGAAATTCGCGAAGATTTGAACACGCGAAAATGACCAGATCTACAGTAATGTCAATTTACAGTAACCAGGTAATAATTGCCGTGGGTGGCTCGCCATATTGTCTGAGAACTATCCTGCTTTATCTATGGTACATCCGCCAATAGTACTACCTTTCTGCGTCATAATACCCCCTCACAATCACAGACCCGGTAAACGTGACACGTCCAACCTATGTGGGTGTAAAGCTGGCCCATAGGTTCTCTTCTTTAGTGGAGTCCAGATCTGATGAACTTTAGCACAAAAATGGCCTAAAGTTCATTCTATTCAGAAAGAATAAACACGTGAATTTGGTGACGCAGGTCATAACGTCGTGATGGTGACTGATGCTTTACGTCGCCTTCTGCACAATTATGGCAATATCGCGACAGAAGGAAGCCCGAAGCCGGGACTATGCCCTACTCTTATTTTGAATAACGTCAAGGGTTCTTTATAGTGCACAAGACCTTAGACAGCACTGCACACTCCATTTATTTGAACAACGTTTTAATGTCGTAGCTCTACCATTTGGTCATTCAAGCTCACGTCCACTGTGCTTTCGTTACGAGCTGACGTCACTAACTGACGCCTGTCATTCGAAAGAGTAGACTCATAACGTCATAACGTTTTTATGCCGTAACGCATATCAGGATGACGTCATAATTATATAATGTCGCTAGAATGACGTCATCAATTATATAATGTCGTCACTTATACCAGAATGACGTCAAAATTATATAATGTATTGGCTCATACCAGTATGACGTCATATTATAATGTCGTCACTCATACATGTATGACGTCATAATTAAATAATGTCACGTTTACCAGTATGACGTCATCATTATATTATGTCGTCACTCATGCCAGTATGACGTCATAATTTTATAATGTATTCACTCATACCAGAATGTCATCATAATCATATAATGTCTTCACTCATACCAGAATGACGACATAATTATATAATGTCGTCACTCATGCCAGTATGACGTCATATTATAATATCGTCACTCATACCAGTATGGCCTCATAATTATATAATGTCGTTTCTCATACCAATTTGATGTCATAATTATATAATGTCGTCACTCATGCCAGTATGACGTCATATTATAATATCGTCACTCATACCAGTATGGCATCATAGTTATATAATGTCGTTTCTCATACCAATTTGATGTCATAATTATATAATGCCGTCACTCATGCCAGTATGACGTCATAATGATATAATTGTGTCCTGCAAGCGCCCTGCATTTTGGATGGACCAATTAGTGTCTTTGTCCCGCGATTACATTAACGGTCATCTCGTTTTCAGTCACGGAACCAATAAGTCGGTTAATTTATTTGACGATCGGATCCATGTTGTGTGTTAAGCGAGGTAGGGGCGGCACGCTATAGTGGATGGGGGCCGACACATAGTAGGGGGGGGGGGGGCGGTGGCGGTAAAAACACACATTTTCCCAATGTACATTTTTTGCTAATTTTCAATGTGATTTTTCATTTTTTACATCAACCCATCGTACAATTACTACTTCATTTCATACGATTTACCATGCATCATCATTATTTTTTCACAAACTCTGCATTTTCGCTCTCGCGAAATTTCAGATAGGCCTATTGCGAAAACATTTCGTTATATGTGAAAAAATTATGCATTCAGCGAACAATTTGCTTGAAAATTATTGATTAACGATTTTCCTTTCAAGCTCTCACAGAGATAATAATAATGATTATTTCTTCTAAAGCGCTATTCTACCAGAACGTCTTTCGTAGCGCTGTACAATAAAAGTTTTAAAAAATGCATTTTTAAAAACAATATCCTTATCACTTAATGTATGCATATTTCGCCAATTAAATTTGATTTCATTAGCAAATGGCCAGAATCGCGTCGCATCGCGTAACGGCTCCTGTTTTCCTGGGTTTACATTCTGGACCCAGATCCAGGATGTGGGATATGGGATGAATGGCAGGAATGAGGGGGTTGCCTGACTATACACCCTCAGGATCATTGATCTAGCGGGGGCTAATTCTGGATTGGATTGGCCTACTTGTTACAAATCTGATCGTAATGGTTCACACAGTATGACAACAAACAGGCGTTGAACCAATGCTGGTTCAATGTTGGGACCAACATTGAACCAGCATTGGTGTTAGCTGAGATGCGGGATTCATTCATTGGATTTATAGGGTGTTATTTTGTGTTTCTGATGTTTAAAGGGTGCCACTAAGCAGGATCCAGGTTTGTGGATGGTTTAAGTGCAACTCCTGTAGAAATTTAAAAATTTAATCACGTTCCCGGTTTAAATTAACTGCTAATTATTACAAAAAATACCACATGAACGTGTCTCGAAACTAGGACAGGTGGTGCAGTAGATTAGGAGTGAAGGTGATCGGGTTTCGCGGTCAGCGCCACCAATAGGATGATAATTACCTCGGCCTCCGCGGCGGGAATCCAGCCTGCGGGATCTGATAATTACCGTTACGCCGCCTCCCTCTCCCCGTAGTAACGGGTCTGGTGGCGGTAGTAGAGGTGTAGTTTTTTTTGCCGCCGTCGTTTCACTCAGTGTCAGTCACGTGTTACTGTTGTGATCCAGGCACGCCAGTGATTCCTGGAGCGTGCCTGGATGTCTTCTGTGACGTCACAGTACCTCTGTGACAGTGAGAGGAGAGCGCGGCATTTAGGATCCGAGGGACTTGTTGTGATTGCCAGAGGGGGGGTTAATACGCGGGAGAGTGGGGTCTACTAGAAAGAAGGGTAAACCTGGCCTAACCATTATCCTGCTAAATTAAATAACTTAAATTTTCAGCCACTTGAAGTTGTGTCTCGCTACCGCGATCCACAACTTCAAGTGGCTGAAAATCACTGATATTTGTTTAATTTGACACCAACCATTTGCAAATATTGATATTTAAACAGTCATTTCATTCCCAATAACTGCGAATTAATTAGCTAATAAAACAGATTACAAGCGACAAAAGTCGTGATCAGCAGGGAAAGGGTTACCGCACGGGAGAGTGGGGTCTACTGCCAAGCAGGGAAAACCAGGGCGCTTCCTTCACCATTAATCAGCCTAAAACTGGTGTTTTCTTTCAGAGATTCTGCACGAGCCTGCAGTATGAATGGCACGTGTATGATCATTTAATAATAAGCCACCATCACTTCCTCCTTTAGGACAACAACAGCCTGTTGTTGTAACTCTCCCTGGAAATGGGTTTTTATTTCTTCATTGCAAAAATGCCGGCTTGTCATGGCCTAAGTTCAGGATAGTGTGTTTTTCGACTTTATATGAGGAAAGAATGGGCATTTACGTCACTTGACTCTTATGCAAATAGAGGCTAAACTGGGCCATGAAAACATCTTGAGGATGGTTAGATGAATGAGATGACACTGCCCTCAATGTACAGGATTCAAACTCCGAACCCTGGGGATGTTTAGTTACTGAAGCTTCCCATATAATGCTGAATTGTCACTTTTATTATAAGTATTATATACCTTATTTTTAATATTTCAGTAATTTCGTCTGCTAGCACTTGTGCACATTGTTCTTTAAGTGACATCTTTCTAACCTTGGAAGGCCTACTATTGCTAAGTGTTCAGTATGAAGTATGAAGTATCTAATCTTAGGCCTTGGGAGGCCTAAGATTGCTTTGTGAAATATATAGCCTAATATTGCTATGTGAAACAATAGTAGACCTTAGAAGGCCTACTATTGCTATGTGAAGCATTATTAGGCCTTAGAAGGCCTACTATTTCTATGTGAAGCAATATTAGGCCTTAGAAGGCCTATAATTGCTATGTGACGCAATATTAGGCCTCCCAAGGCCTAATATTATACTTTACTGAACACATAACAACAGTAGGCCTTCCAATGCCTAATGTTGCTTCGTTAAGCAACAGTAGGCCTTCCAAGGCCTAATATTGCTTAGGCCTTGGAAGGCCTGATATTGCTACGTGTTCAGTGTGCAGCAATATTAGGACTACTATTGCTTAACACTGGACCATCAGACAGCTTAAATTATCTCCAATATTATAAACAAAGCTTCCAGCAGTTCATCAAGTAGGCCTATAGTTGCTTGGCGATGCATCCAAACATATGGAAGAAATATAATGACTTGAAAAGAATGCTGATACGTGCCAGTAAACATTTATACAAAGTTGAACCAACGTCAAAGACGCTGGGATTTTATTTTGTCAAATTACGTTTTTTTTGGCTCAGAAATGACCGTTTTTTTTGCAGTCATTTCTGTAGTCAGAGTGCACGCTTTCCCTCTCGGCGCTCAACGCGTCGCTCAGTCAGTAAAGCACAATTAATTCACAAAAACTGGTGGATTTACATTCTAAACATTAGCGACCTGTATTGATACCTGTGTGGCACGCAGCCCACATTGTGCGCACTTTTTACGCGCGTTTAGGTGACGTAACCCGATACACGCCACGCTAGTACGTCACGCACCCTTTGGACACTGCTGGTCCCATTAACAACATTGTAACATTGATGTTATCTTAACGTTCTATTGTCCCATTGGATCAGATTTAATAAATTGGCAGGTTTACCAACCTCCTGGAAAACATGGAAAATGTGTTTCCAATTTTCCGGTCAGAAAAAAGTAAGGGAATTTGAGAAAAGTGCTTTAAATCCAGGGAAAGTCAGGGAATTTTATCATGTTCAGTTGCCCAGAAGATAAAGTGGTTGTGACATCAGTCATAACCAAATGACATATTCACTGATTAATAATGATTGGCTATGGGGTCTTTTTGATGTGGAAATCCCTCCTTTTCTGTCCCTCGCTTGGTGACTGCATGGTGAGTTTGACCTGTACCATCTACACTAAAGTGGCGCTAATGTTCACTGCATCATGGAGTTTCGAAAAATCATCAGAGAAAAGTCAAGGAAAAATCAGCGAATTTCGTTTCCATGAAATGCTGGGAACCCTATATATATATATTTATATATGTACATTTGAAAAGTATAACTTGAAGCGTTACTATTTGACAGTGCTGTGTCCAGACCTCGGTCTGCATGCAGCCAGCTTGGACACAATGCTGGGAGACGTTCACTCAATGGCGGCTTCACCTTTACAGCGCAGAATTATTTTAGTGTAAATCATGGAGACAAAAGGGTTTATTTCAATTTGTAATCATCATAAATGTCTTAGCTGGCTTTCTGGTTCATTTGAATACCTATGTTATTGGTGTACGACCATTATAATTATTTTAATTCTTTCAGTGCGAGGACCGTCTTTATACTTCATAATCTGATAATCCAACGCCTACAGACGTCAGATTATGACGTATACAGACGGTCCTCGAGCTGAAAGGGTTAGCGTTGTATCGGGTGTGCGTCTCCAGTTTGTTGACTTCTCGGTCCCTGTAATCGCATCCACCACAGGGACCACCAGGAGCAGCGAACCCAATGCTGGATTAATGCTGGGCCGGCAATAATAACCATTATCAAGTGTTAACCCTTATCCTGCTAAGTTAATTTATTTACATTTTCAGCCACTTTAAGTTGTGTCTCGCTACCGCGATCCACAATTTCAAGAGGCTGAAAATTACCCATAATAATTGTTTAATTTGAGCACAAATATTTTCAAATCTGGATGATTAGACACACATATCAGTACCAATAACAGTGACTCGGTCGACCACTAAAACACACTGAAAACGACAATTATGGTCGTGATCAGCAGGATACGGGTTTAAGGGATAGCAGGGATATTAAAGGGATGGCAACTCGTGTCAAGGAAATTACTAGTTAATAATAGGCCAAGGGGAGGGGCCGTGTGTAAATCGACACTGGGTCAACATGGGCAAAATCTCTAGTTTTCTGGACCATATGATATGAATGGGGTTTTATGCCACCTTTGTGTACATGTAGGCTAAACTGAGCCAGAGAACCTCCTGGGGATAGGGAGATGAGTGAGGTGACACTGCCCACTATACACAGAATTCGAAATTTAATCTCTTGCGGTCTGAGGCCGAGCATGCTACCTCTCGGTCACGGAGGCTCCCCACAATATTGAATGTTTACGAGTGGGCGGGGAAGAAACATTTTTTTTCTTTAAAACTTGAATGCCAGAGCTGGGTTCGCACCCGCAATCTCCGACTTTCCAAGCAGGCAGCAATCAGGGACATGGACAACGTTATATCAATATTTGGTCAACGTCTGCATGGATTTCACTGGAACATGACTTTCCTCAGCAAACTTGAGACGTCGATCCAATGTAGTTATGTTGGCCCGTTATGTCTGTAACACTGGCCCAACATTATGCCAAACTTGGTTCAAACACTGGGTATGATTCTCAACATGCAGAGAACACGAATCGTTGAACCGATGCTGGTTAAATGTTGGCCGGGGTCAATGACCTGAGCCAGCGCTGTCACAATGGGCTAACAGCGTGTGTTTTCTGGGATGGTTTATAAATAGTTCAGGATTGAAAACCAGTTATGTCATTGATACGTGCCGCGATCCCTGTCAGGTGATACGTAATACTAAACATTGATCCAGTGCTGGCTCAATTTTGGGCCACCGTCTACGACGTTGGCCCAACAATAAGCCAGCATTGGATCAATGCTTCGTGTTGTCAGCTGATCCGTCACACTGGCTCTATTACAGTCTGCAGTATACAGTACCTTACAAATCCAAAAGGCAGTATCTGCTCACTTGAAAAGTAAGCAGATACTGCCTTTTGGCTTTACACGGCATCACAGTACACAGACGCTGGCTGGTACCGTCAACTGTAAATGAATTTAAAAAGCTCAGCCACAGACTTTCACCGTTAAAAAACGTGGACTGATTCTTGTGAGCACTAACACTTGGCCACGACTTATCAGATTTATAATAGGATTTATAAAAGGGTTATTAGAATGTGCAATATTTGACCTAAACATACACATTTTCAGCTCATTTTCTGCCTCGTCGTTAACATTTTGTTGGCATTTTTCGGACAATTGGGTGGAGATCTCTCTCACTCACCGCCACAGGCACCTGAAATGGATGAGTGATGAATTGCATCTCCCTCTAAGAAGAAATAGGAAGGCGTGCCACGAAACCAGCAATGCACGCCGCCGATGGCCATATTTCCAGACCCCCATGTCATTCAAACCCGTATATAAAATCAGAATCTTACGTTAGCGTTCTCAAACTATACTGCACATTTCCACATATTATTATTATTTATTGTACTATATTTATTAAGTCTCCACCCACTATGTGGTGGTGGAGACTTATTGTTTTTGCTGAGTCCGCCCACCGCCGCCGCCGCCACTTGTTTCTGCTCTCACTCGTAAACCCCTACTCGGATTATTTCCAGATATTTGCAGTATGCATACTGGCCCTGGGGAATTTGTCTGGTAATTTTTTTTGGTGTTTTTCAGTTTCTTCAACAAAATCCAAGATGGCCGCCAAAATCCTATGGCGCACGCTAGAGCTTGAACCGCTTCATCGATTTGTTTCATGGTTGGTTTAAAGGAAAGACCTTACTCTGGCCGTGAGCTGAAAAGCTTTTAGTGTGATTCTGATAATAAAAACTTTGATTTTTTTACGTTTTAGTATTTTAGCGGATATTTCTGTTTTGCTCATTTTGGCCATCATCAAAATTGGGTAATATAACCATACAACCCTACTCGGATTATTTCTAAATATTTGCAGTATGCATATTGGCCCTAGGAAATTTCCCCTGTAAGTTTTTTCAGCGTTTTTCAGGTTCTTCAACAAAATCCAAGATGGCCGCCAAAATCCTATGTCGCTCTCTATAGCTTGAACCGCTTTATGGATTTGTTTCATGTTTGGTTTAAAGGAAAGAACCTACTCTGCACATGTGCTGATTAATTTTTGGTGTGATTCTGATAATAAAAACTATGATTTTTTTACGTTTCAGATTTTTAGCGGATTTTTCAGTTTTGTTCATTTTGGTTATAATCAAAATTTGTGAATTAGCTATACACCCCTGCTCAGAGTATTTCTAAATATTTGCAGTATGCATATTGGCCCGTTTTTCAGCTTCCTTAGCAAAATCCAAGATGGCCGCCAAAATCCTATGTCGCTCTCTAGCTTGAACAGCTTCCTGGATTAGTTTTGTTTGGTTTAACGGAAAGACTTTACCTTGCACATGTACTGATTTGTTTTTGGTGTGATTCTGATAATAAAAACTTTGCAGTATGCATATTTGCCCTAGGGAATTTGCCCGGTAATTTTTTTTGGCGTTTTTCAGCTTCTTTAACAAAATCCAAGATGGCCGCCAAAATCCTATATCACTTGAACTGCTTCATGAATTTGTTTCATGTTTGGTTCAAAGGAATAACCCTACCTTGGATGTGTGCTGATTAGCATTTTGTGTGATTATGACAATAAAAACTTATATTTTTTTTACTTTTCAGGATTTTAGCTGATATTTCAGTTTTGTTCATTTTGGCTATTAACCAATTTGGTAATATGGTTATACAGCTCAAATTTGATCTTTTGTGTATGCTCAGTGGCCCTGAGAAAAAAGTCAGGAGAATTGTTTTTTTTTTCATTTTTTCAACAAAATTCAAGATGGCCGACGAATCACATGTTACTCTGAAGAGCTTGAACTGCTTCACCGATTTGTTTCAAGGAAGCAACTTACCCTGGCCATATGCTGATTAGATTTTGGTGTGATTTTGAAATCACATTTTCACGTGGTTTACATAAAAATTTGGTGACAGTACTGTATTTCTCTATAATTAATGTACTATGTTGGGCGGGTGGAGACGCAAGCTTTGCCCCTAAGGCAAATCTAGTCACATCCTGACATATTATAGATGATCTGTATCGAAGGCAAATGTTGAAGATTTAGCTCCTAGATCAAGACAATGTCCCAGACCAAAACTGTTGTGCACACTCCTGAATGAACTTGATTTGTCAGCGGAAGTGTAGTAAAAAATTAATGCTGAAATCCGTGCTAACGAATTTTAGTCCACATACATGTCATTCCCTATTTTATTGTAGATATGGACACAGCAGGACACGTAGCAACTTGGTATGGGCTCATTATTGAATTAAGATTTGACATAACCATTTGATGTCATTTCGATGTGATATTAACGGATTTTAACTGCAGCAAAATAATAAAACTTCGAATAGGGCAAGGCCAAGCTTATTTTTTTATTAGTTTATCTGCCATGCACGCTCAAATCGATGGGTTAGTATATTGACTGCCTGGCCTATGTAGGTCACTCAGAACAATCCCGACCACATAGTTTTATTATTTCGTCTGCACACGTACTCGCCCTCAGTCAAATAAATATGGGCCATTTTCAAAAAAATGAGCAATAACGGTAAAGACATTCTGATTTTGTGAATTTAAATGTTATGTATGCATATAGGATACTATGCCAAGCATCAGTGTGCAATATCCAAACAACATGTTATATATTAGCACTTTTAGAGACATGAATAGAGATATATAACCGGTATGGCTTAGTAGGCAATTTTGTAACGGTAAAGACAGAACATTAAACGGTGAAGACGGTTTTGTAACGGTAAAGATGTTGCTGTAACGGTAATGAAAAAATAAATAAGTTTATGTATCTTTCAAGCCGAGTAGCTTGATATAATTATAGCTACCACTTTGAATCACATGTCAAACTTTATTAGAAGAAAGACATGCTCGTACCAGGAATCAAAGAAAAAAATGGTTTTGGCCTATTCAACATACAGGCGGCTATAATGGTGTAAATTAGGTGTACAACAGTTTTGGTCTGGGACATTGTCTTGATCTAGGAGCTTAATCTACAACATTTGCCTTCGATACAGATCCTATATAATATGGCAGGATGTGATAAATATAGAACAATGAAGAATAATAACATGTGGAGATGTGCAGTATAGTTTGAGAACGCTGAGGTAAGATTCTGATTTTATATACGGGTTTGAATGACACGGGGGTCTGAAAATATGGCCATCGGCGGCATGCATTGCTGGTTTCGTGGCACGCCTTCCTATTTCTCCTTGATGATGCAATTCATGCAATTCATGAGATGCAATTCATCACTCATCCATTTCACGTGCCTGTGCTCACCGCCATGAGGAAAAACGCTGATTTCCCGGTTTAGACTAATTCCGGGATCCACAGCCCCCACCTTTAGGATGTGTGGCTGTGCACGGCTGGTAGCTGGGTCTACTTATTAATCAGCCCCATTTCTGTCTGTCTGTATGTCTGTCTGTCTGTCTGCCTGCCTCCCCCCTCTGCCTGTCTGGCTGCCTGACATGTACACAATTGGAGTACTGTATCTGGGTCATGACTTGAATTGAAAATGTCATTTCACAAAATGTTCATCTCGTCCGCATTGTCATGATTCTTATTAAGTGGGTTGTCTATCGTTTTTCGTTTTAACTCTCAAAGCGCCGAAATACTTTTATACTGACCATGGAGACCAAAGGGTTTGTTCAATTTTAAATAATCATAATGTCTACGCTAGCTCTTCCTGCTTCATTTGAATACCTTATTATGGGTGTACGGCCATTATAAATATTTTAATTCTCACAGTCTAAAGTCGATCCCCGCACCGTAGAGGTAACTGACCTCGCCATCCCAATATTGGCCCAGCATTGAATCAGCATTTGCTAAGGAGCATCGACCTATCCCTGCATTTGCATTGGTTCCGCAACACGATACATTGAAACAATGCTGTTTGAATGGCCAACGTTAAATCAACATTTTTTCAATGTCTCGTGTTTGCTGGTTTCAGTCAGTCCCACCAAACACGTGACGTCGACCCAATGCTGGTTCAATGTTGTTCCACCTCCTTAGATTCTGGCCCAGCATTAATCTGACGTTGGCTCAACGCTTCCTCTGTTGTGATTTCACAATACACATCGTGAAATGTGAACCAAATATTTACGTTACTGAAACATTGGTCCAGTTATTACAACTTGGCCCAGCAGCATTCTGTCCGCATCAAGCACCAGATACCGACACAATTTTGCTATGACGTTGTTCCACCGTTTTCGAACTTGGGCCGTGAATAATTCAGCATCGAATCAGCATCTGTTTGTTGAATCGTGTATTTTCTCCAGCCGACAAACATTTTTGTACGCTGTGACGTCACTCGATGAAAACAAGGTTAGCCTATATAACACCCCCTTCCCCATACTTCATTCTGTGAAACGCAGTGACGTCACTGGGTAGAAACAAGGAAATTAGGTTATATAATACCTCTCCCCCATACTTCATTGTATTAGCCAGCTCGATGAAAACAAAAGAGGTCAAGTTCATTGAGTTTCACAGAATACAGACAATACTGCTCTGCAAAGCCAAATTGTAAAGTAATCAAATACTGCCTTTTGGCTTTACAAGGCTTAATATTTGTCAACCATCGCGAATCTATGGCCTAATGCTGTATGAATGCTGTGCCAGAATTATTACATAATTGCGTCCCTTCTGTTTGTGGTCACCAACCCATATAGGACACTCACTCCTCACTCACTCACGAGTTTGTCCCAATGTTGGATCAATGTTGGAACACCGTCCACGATTATAGCCCGATAAAAAAGAAACATTGTGTTAACGCCTTGCCTATAACGCACGCACAATGGTACCATAAAGCCACGCTGTTTAAATGTGTGTTGTTTTCAGGGTATAGCCTACTGTGTTTGTTACCTGTACGTTGTGTTATACACTGTTAATATTACGTGTTGAAGCCGTCTATCTGTACTATGGCCCCGAAGGGGGGGGGGCAGAAGGGGGGGGGTACCTTATACGCGGCAGGTGCCCCAGACAAACCACCTATCTGTAGCATGTCCCACATCAGGCCCGCAGCCAATGACGTAATGTGGGCCAGCATCTTAGACGCTGGCTCAACATTCCACCAATATTGGTCCATGGTCGTGTGTCTGCATTTCTGACATTATAAGCCCTGGGGGTTTCTGTCTGCCTGCCTGCTGACATTTTAAACCCCGGGGGTTGTCTGTCTGCACTGCTCATGCATCCTCTGTATGTGGTACAGAGGGAGCCAGCGGGGGAGGGAGGGATCGAGAGAGCGAACGAACGAGGGAGGGAGCGAGAAAGCGAGCGAACAAACGAGGGAGGGGGGAGGGAAGGAGCGAACGAGCGAGGGAGGGAGCGAACAAGCGAGGGAGGGAGGAGGGTGCGAACAAGCGTGGGAGGGAACGAGCGAGGGAGGGAGCGAGCGAGCGAGCAAGCGAGGGAGGGAGGAGGGAGGGAACAAGCGAGGGAGGGAACGAGCGAGGGAGGGAGCGAGAAAGCGAGCGAACAAACGAGGGAGGGGGGAGGGAAGGAGCGAACGAGCGAGGGAGGGAGCGAACAAGCGAGGGAGGGAGGAGGGTGCGAACAAGCGAGGGAGGGAACGAGCGAGGGAGGGAGCGAGCGAGGGAGGAGGGAGCGAACAAGCGAGGGAGGGAACGAGCGAGGGGGGGAGCGAGCGAGCGAACAAGCGAGGGAGGGAGGAGGGAGGGAACAAGCGAGGGAGGGAACGAGCGAGGGAGGGAGCGAGCGAACAAGCGAGGGAGGGAGGGAGGGAGCGAACAATCGAGGGAGGGAACGAGCGAGGGAGGGAGCGAGCGAGCGAACAAGCGAGGGAGGGAGGAGGGAGCGAACAAGCGAGGGAGGGAACGAGCGAGGGAGGGAGCGAGCGAGCGAACAAGCGAGGGAGGGAGGAGGGAGCGAACAAGCGAGGGAGGGAACGAGCGAGGGAGGGAGCGATGGAAGTAGTAGACGAGGAGAGAGAACGAGGGAGGGAGCGAGCGATTGAGCGAGCGAGAGAGCGAGCGAACGAACGAGGGAGGGAGGGAGCGAGCGAGAGAGCGAGCGAGCGAAGGAGAAAGGAGTAGGTATTTCTCGTTTTGATTATTTTTTGGGAAGAATCCATTAAAAACAAAATTACTGGCAGTTACCATCTTGATAAAAGCCGTCATGATAGTTGGGGCTTTTTAAGAATTTATTTTTATCAAAAATGATTGATATATATTACCTATCCAGCTTCAAAATTATTTTTAAGGCAATTTTTTGATGGACTTACTGATAAATATCTAATTTCGCGCCGAAAGCAGTCATAATAGGTATCGGTAGTTTTAATTTTTATTTCTGAGTCTTCAGCATTGAGATGGTTAACAATGATATATGATGTAACTATAATTGTTATATTAAAAAAACAAATAGGCCCATTCGAGTGGCTGTTTTCGTCGTCGACGGTTTTTACGTTTTGTTATATCCTACTCGATTGGCTGTTTGATTTTTTTTCCTCGTCGACGAAACGAGACGGAAAAATTCACCGTCAAATTTTTGTTGAATGACCTTTGACCTCTGACCTTTTTGACGAAAAAACGTCGACGACGAAAACAGCCACTCGAATTGGCCTAATTGTCTGTATATAGACTTCTCGTCGTCAATACATATATTAACCCTTAGAGCATTGAACTATTCAATTTAAATTTGCAGTCACTTGAAATTGTGTTTTGATGACGCACACACAACTTCAAGTGACTGAAAAACTGTGATTTCTGAAATTTAAAGGCCCATACCCAGGCTAAAATCACAAAAAAATCGGCTTCTTAATATGACCATATGTAAACCATATGTTAACATGTCCATAGACTAGAACTGCAAACATTTTAATTTTTGTGCTGCGCATTTATCAGTTAGGCTAGATATAGAGACGAAATTCCTGATTTCTTATTTTGTACAACCATGTCAAAAATAGGAAATACGCGAATTTCGTCTCTATATCTAGTCTAACTGGTAAATGCGCAGCACAAAAATTAAAAAAACTTGTGCAGTTCTAGTCTATGGACATGTTTACATCATATGGTCATATTAATACGCCAAAATAAAATCACCGATTTTTTGATGATTTTAGCCTGGGTATGGGCCTTTAGGTCCCAACATATAATATCTATGTTTCAAGATTGAAGAAAAATAAATCTTCTACTTTTAACCACTGGTTATGAGAGATGAAACATGTGCTAATAAAAATACAAGATGTCTATACTGTAGTCGACATGGGTGTTCCATGATAATGGTGAAATTCACAAGTCGACCATCTTAGCCATCTCAGAATTAAAATATGTCTACTGGTCATAGACTATGCCATAGGTAATCAAATGAAGCAGAAACAGCTGACTAAGACATTTACGATGATTTCAAATTGAAAAAACCTTCTCGTGATTTATACGAAATATTTCCCAGTTGTAGCGGTTAATTGTACACTATGTTTGGTAATATCTGGACGGTAGATCCAAAGAAAAGTGAAAATGTTTTATCCAGCCGTTTATCAGACTCAGCATCTATCTGTAATCGTTAATCCTGCACTCACACAGCCACTGTCGTTCAGGTAGTAAATCGATTTTTTCAATTAACCTATTTCTTAGTTTATGACGCTTTACTTAACAGTTTATCTGGGAATATCATATTTTCGTCACAACATATGACAAAATTGATTGATAAATTTCCAATAAAACCCCAAAACACAACGTGAATAAATAGCTTAAGTATGTTTTGATGGAGTCATTATTTAAACCATCACCTAGGTCTAGGTGAGAGATTCAACATATGTTATAGCAAAGTGATATAAAATCACCCATTTTTGTAGAATATTCAAATGTAATATAGGAAAATGAAAGCTTAGTTTGGAGCTTCTTGTTTTGAAAACCTCTTTATTTATAATTATCAGTTCCCATTACCTACGGGAGAGTTAGAAAATATTTTAATTCATTTTGTGGTTAAAATTACCGAATTAAAAAACATATTTAAATGCAATATAGGAAAAGGAAAGCTTAGCTAGAGCTTCCTCATTGTGAGAACCTCTCAGTTTCAATTACTATCAGTTCCCACCACCTACGCGATTCTCACCTCAAGTTCCCACCACCTACGCGATTCTCACCTCAAAATGGAGTATAATTACCCCGCTTTGTAAATACATTTAAATGTAACATTCAAACGTAGGCTTAGTTGGAGCTTCTTTATTGTGTAAACCTCCCGCTACACTAATGCCCTGCAAAGTCAAAAGGCAGTATCTGCTTACGTGTAAAGTAAGCAGATACTGCCTTTTGGCTTTGCGCAACAGATTAATCGTTATTCCTGGGTCACAGTGACCCCGCACGATCGATTTCAAAAGCCTTTCCAGTGACATTTTGTCAGCACGACGTTTATGCGTGTTATGGCGGAGTTAGACGTCATTTATATTGACAGCCGGTGGTAACGCCTTACAACGATGAACTATTTTTGTATAAACCATGGAGACCGAAGGTTTTTTTCAATTTAAAATCTTATAAATGTCTTAGTTAGCTCTTTCCGGCTCATTTGAATATCTATGTTATGAGTCTACGGTTATTATAAATATTTTTACTCTTACAGTGCAGGGATTGACTTTATTCGTCAGAATCTGACGTCTGTGGATTGACTTTAGTCGTCAGAATCTGACGTCTACAGACGTCAGATTCTGACGACTAAAATCAATGCTTGCACTGTAAGTAATCCACACTATGATCAGATAGGCTCCTACACATTAAATTCATCAGCCAGGGTGAATACATTTCACGGATTCCTCTGTACAGTCAATACTCAACCGATATACATGACATCTCGCACAGACAATAATTGTCTAGCCATGGGGCGACTACTCTGAATATTTCGCGAAGTTTTAGAAGGTATTTTAGAAGTTAGACCATTTGACATTTAATCAAATTCTGAGACGAAGCTAGTGGGTTTATAGAGGGCGACATTTCTATTTATTTACTACATGTTAAGTAGATTAACTTTTAAAGTATACAATATTTTTCAACGAAATTTTAAAGGGTAGTCCCCTATGACTAGAAAATAGTGCTTGTAGAATTGTTTGAGAATTGACTGAGAAATCGGCGAAAATCATCCACTACGGTTATTGTGAATCCGACTATTATAGTAATCCCTTGATCTCACCAACACATCTGATCATATTGGTATATTCTGAGCAGCTCACACACCACAATGTAATTAAAATTACTCAGCTTTATATAATATTTAATTATAAAAGGAAAGCTTATTTCAATGAATTGTATTAGTTACATACTTAACCTGAAATATATCCCCCTTCGGGACTACGTATCACTAGCAGGTATTAGAGGTTTGGGTAATAAATATTGGAGACAGTTATTTGACCAGTTTCTCAGAAGCGCTCTATTGATTCGTTGCTGTGATCTAAATAACTACCGTGACATCAGGTGTTCCATAATCAATTATCCTATAATCATTGGGCCAGCGTCGTAGACGTTGATCCAACATTAAACCAGCATTGGTTCTACATTTTGTGTTTGCCGGGATAAATACATTCCATGAATACTTCTTACAATAACTATTGTAAGTCGCCAATTTGTACCCGTATTCATTGTATAATCATCCGTGCCTACATGTATTAGCCCTCATCCTGTTGAGGTAATTTATGTAGTAGAAAAAAACTATTATGTCGTTTTTAATTCGATTTATGAGTCGCAAATGACTGCTATTAGGAAGGAAATTGTGTGTCTAGACATCAGAATTTGCAAATATTTGTGCCCTAATTCAATAAATATAAGTAATTTTCAAACACTTGAGACACAAATTAAAATTTGAATAAATAAATTTACTTATCAGGATATGGGTTTCGCCCAATTTTCGCTTGCCTTTCATCCGGTCCGCTTGGGGCTCGACCCTCAGAAGTACTGTATTCAAATTTCGGACGGGTCGGATGTTGTCATCAAGGTTGTGCATGCATATATGGTACAGTGCTCCAACCTGTTCAAAGGTATGGAGTGTACTTTGCACTAGAAAGAACATTCAAGTCACTCTGTAAGAGTAGGACATAGTACCGACTTCGGGTCGCGATTTTACCTGATTATCCAGACTGTGCAGAAAGCGACGTAAAACAATATTCGCTGTTCTTATCTCTGTTCTCAGCAAGCACAAGACATTAACTCAATGCTGTTTTTATGTTGGCCCACCTTTTTCGACGTCGGCCCAACATAAAAACAACATTGTGTTAATGTCTCGTGTTTGCTGGGTTTGCTATTATAGGAGAGAGAGCGGGATCCAAATCACATAGGTTTGCTATGTGATAGCAAGGAGGTTATATATAACCTCCTTGGTGAGAGTCTGTCACAACATTGGTTCAACGTCTGGTGTTTGCTGGGTTTGTGTGCGTCTGTCATAACAGAGAGTATTGACTTGTCCCGGGGCGGGGGGGGGAAGAGGGAGGGGGGATTACTGTCTGGGGTGGGTCACGGTGCGGTGAGCACACCTCAGACTCTGATCAACATGAGTACTCCAGTATAATACTTAACCTTTTATCCTGCTGATCACGACTATTGTCGTTTTTAATTTTTTTCATTAGCGGATCAAATCACTGTTAGGCCTATTGGCAATGAAATATGTGTCTAAACATCTAGATTTGCAAATATTTGTGCTCAAATTAAACAAATATTAGTAATTTTCACCCACTTGAAGTTGTGGATCGCGGTAGCGAGACACAACTTCAAGTGGCTGGAAAATAAAATAAATTACCGCGATACACAACTTCAAGTGACTGAAAATTTATGTTATTTGTGAAATTTAAGTCTAAATATAAGTGTTATATTATTATTCAACTTGAAATCATCATAAGTGTCTTAGTTAGCTCTTTCTGATTCATTTGAATATCTATGTTGTGGGTCTACGACCATTATAAATATTTTAGTTCTTTCAGTGCGGGGATCTTCTTCATAAGGTCAGAATCTGACGTCTACAAACGTCAGATTCTGACGTATAGAGACGATCCCCGCACTGACGGAGTTAATGTTGAGCCAACCTCATCATCCAAGTTAAGATCAGCCATGGCATCTAATCTCATCTTAACTATCTCTCATTCATATTGATAAAGTGTATGAATTAATATTAATAAGTACAACTATTGTGGCCTCCACGATTCTTATTTTTATAATTGAAGTAGAGTTACCGTGATCTCTAATATTCTTAATGTTAATGATTGGAGTAGAGCTGCTATGATCTCGAATATTCGTAATTTTAATGATGAAAGTAGAGTTTAATACTGTTATCTCCAATATTAGTATGTCCATTCAAAACTATGATATCGCGTGGATTCATGTGCCCATAAGGCGTTCTGCACTGGCCAGTACATCATTCTATTCACGGGTGATACCAACGTCATAATGTGATAGACATGTCGCCACCTCGTCAGCTCGGCACCACTCCCTGCTGGGTAATCTCGGCACCAGGACAATTCTTCACGTCAACCAGCTCCTGGTTACGTACAGTATTTTGCCGAGCATAGGCAAAAGGCAGCAACTGCCTTAGTTTTCCAGTAAGCAGTTACTGCCTTTTATCTCTGCAGATAGAAGCCCTGTATCTTTACAGAATTCAGGACATTCAGCCCAAAGTCTACTTTTGGGAAGGGAGGGGGTGGTCACTTGGCTGTATCACCTAGCGAAAAGCTGTACAATTATCTGCATTTGTTAATCAAGTGGGTGAGTGACTGACTGACTGACCCGATAAAAAATAGCACGTGTGAGTTTGCTCTTGTTATCTTTCTGTTAAATCCCACACAACAACATCAGTGCTGTATTACATTTGGCAGGCCTCCGTCACTCAAACCTTGAATCCCTTATAAAATATTCCTCTCGTCTACCCGTATTCCTGCTTTATCAGGAAGTCAGGAACAAGTAAACATATTAAATGACAGCTTTCATGTTCAGCATGTAGACAAACACACATCAGGTTTTGTGACCCCTAGAGCGCTAACGTTTGAAAACACTATTTTCACCCACTTGAAGTTGTGTCTCGCTACATACCGATCCACAATTTGTCGATAAAATGACTTACATAGAGAATCAGCTTACAGCGATTTAAAGTCAGTTTTCATGGAATTTGATTCAGTTTTGGTTGAATTAAGTAAGTTGTCAGATAATTTAGGTCCGTTTTCAGGGAATTTAAGTCAGTTTCCAGGGAATTAAAGTCAGTTCTAATCAAATTTATCCCAGTTTTCACGGAATTTGATCCAGTTTCCAGGGAATTTAAGTCAGTTTGCACGGAATTCAAGTCATTTTTTACGGAATTTTAGTCAGTTTTCATCGAATTCAAGTCAGAAGAAACGATTACAGCATGCGTGTGATGATGTGAGATTGAAATCGTCGTAAATTTCTTCTCAAACCTTGCATGTGCGAGTCGAATGACGTCACGATAACTCGGGCGATTGTAGCGCCAACCAAAGCTCAGTGAGTAAACATAAGTGACCCAGTGTGGTTTTATTGTTGGCCTAGCGTCGCGGACGATGGGCCAACATTAAAACCACATTGGTTGAATGTGTGTTGTTTGCTTCCTGAAATAGACTGGCAGAGAACATGCGGTGTTCAGGCAGATTACGTCATCCGTAGACCTCAGACTAAACAAACACCTATATGAGACTGAGCTGTATTATGGATCCACTTACACCCCCCCCCCCCACTACACACACACCCATTGCCGTGGATTGATGTATTTGCTTTACCTGAACAATTCAACATGGCGGTGACTGAGAGTGATCTCGACCCCAAGGTCCGGAAAATGTCTATAATTTTTTAATGACTGTGCGACCTGTGAGCTGAGCATGCGGGCATGGAACTGAAATGTTACTGATTCTTAAAAAACTATTTTCGCCCTGATTATTGGATGACAAGTCTTAGATATGATCGTCCAAAGAAATGTCCCACGATTTTGTACGGGGTCAATCTGTGGCTGAAACCTGTTTCAGCGACATAGGGCTAACACACCCACACACTGCCGGGTGGCTGGCCGCGATGGCTCATTCGATCTGGTTGTGGCTCGAAACTCGATAGGTACTGATTTTGAATCCCGGTCGTGTCGGATGTTTGTCATCCAGGTTGTGCATATACAATGCTCCAAGCTGTTCAAAGTCCTGGAATGTAGAGGGCAAAGACAAGGGCAGTAACTACTTACTTTTCAAGTCAAGTGGCTGTTTCTGTCATTTGGCTCTGTACGGCAGAATATAGAGAGAGCTTTGATGCACTTCCAATGCACTGTAACTGATCGACTTTAGTCGTCAGAATCTGACGTCTGTAGACGTCAGATTCTGACGACTAAAGTCTATCCTCGCACCGTAGGAGTAAATATATTTCTAATGTTCGTAGACCCATAACATAGGTATTCAAATGAATGAGAAAGAGCTGACGAAGACATTTATGATGATTTCAAATTGAAAGAACCCTTTGGTTTCCATGATTTTCATAATAAAATTCAGCGCTTTAAGGGTTAAACAATATCAAACAACCATTGGATGAATGTCTGGTGTTTGCTGGCATCACACTGTCCTGTGATTTACGGCAGGCGATCTGCGTGAATACAGACTGGACTCGTCAACATGGTTTGCTGGGGAGGCCTACTCTGATACATGTAGCTCTAAAACTAAACTAAATAGTACTTCAGCCGATTCTTAACATCACTATTTTCTCCTTCAACCCTTAAAGCGCTGACAATTTTTTTTAAAACCATGAAAAACAAAGGGTTCTTTCAATTTGAAATCATCATAAATGTCTTCGTCAGCTCTTTCTCATTCATTTGAATACCTATGTTATGGGTCTACGACCATTAGAAATATTTTTACTCTTACAGCGCAGGGATCGGCTTTAGTCGTCATAATCTGACGTCTACAGACGTCAGATTATGACGACTAAAGCCGATCCCCGCGCTGTAAGGTTTAAAGTAACGTGTTCAAAAGTGTCCCAGTATAGACAAGTCATTAAATCAAGTTGTCTCAACGTTGGACCATCGTCTTCAACGCTGACCAAAAATTGGGCGAACATCTGTTCAACCTCGCATACTTGCTGGGGTAGTGCATGTTTAGTCGGCCATTCAGACAGCAGCGCTTAAACAGTTTCGCTTTCAAATTTACCAAATATATCTCTCACTTGAGGTTGTGGGTCGCGGCGGGGAGAGACACAAAAGCAAAGTGATCAACTTTGAACTTCTCTAATTTCATTCCTTAAACCTTAAAGCGCTGTAATATTTTTATATAGACAACGTAGTTTTTTTTCAATTTGAAATCATCATAAATATCTTAGGTTATCTCTTTTCGCGTCATTTGAATAGTTATGTTATGGGTCTACGACCATTATAAATATATTACACTTCCAGTACGGGTATCGACCTTAGACGTCACAATCTGACGACTATGAAGGTCAGATGCTCAGACGTCTAAAGTCAGCCCTTGCGCTGAAAGGGTTAAACTCACGCATTGTATTGTTTTATTTTGGAATAACAAAAAACTGAAGTGGAAAAATAAGGATTTCTGTACTTACATTTCGCATATTATATTAGAGTAATGAAGAAAATCTGTTAATTTTGATTGACCTTGATTTTCCCACCTCAAGGTCAATATAAATGATGAAGACGAGGTAGAATGTGACAAATATTTTAGCATATCGTAAAATTCAAGCTGAATATCAACCCGTTAAAGTTTTTTTGATCGTGTAATATGTACATTCTTAACTGAATGGGTGCACATTGCCCTTGTGAACTTTACGCGGAATCTTTGTTTTATTGTGCATAATGAAACTATATTTTGGAAGTATATAGATAAATGATGGAATAATTGAAATCAATCAATCAATCAATCAATCAATCAATCAATCAATCAATCAATCAATCAATCAATCAATCAATCAAAAAATAAATTCTGTAGTATTTTTCTATAACTGTTGTGTATCGGGACAACAATGTCAAATGGACGAAATGTAATTTTTATAGATTATTTGACCGATTAATTAACCCTAGTCTTGCTGAATTGACCGATTAATTAACCCTAGTGCAGCTGAATTGACCGATTAATTAACCCTAGTGCAGCTGAATTGACCGATTAATTAAACCTAGTCCTGCTGAATTGACCGATTAATTAAACCTAGTGCAGCTGAATTGACCGATTAATTAGCCCTAGTGCAGCTGAATTGACCGATTAATTAAACCTAGTCCTGCTGAATTGACCGATTAATTAAACCTAGTGCAGCTGAATTGACCGATTAATTAACCCTAGTGCAGCTGAATTGACCGATTAATTAGCCCTAGTGCAGCTGAATTGACCGATTAATTAAACCTAGTGCAGCTGAATTGACCGATTAATTAACCCTAGTGCAGCTGAATTGACCGATTAATTAGCCCTAGTGCAGCTGAATTGACCGATTAATTAAACCTAGTCCTGCTGAATTGACCGATTAATTAAACCTAGTGCAGCTGAATTGACCGATTAATTAAACCTAGTGCAGCTGAATTGACCGATTAATTAACCCTAGTGCACCTGAATTGACCGATTAATTAAACCTAGTTCAGCTGAATTGACCGATTAATTAACCCTAGTGCACCTGAATTGACCGATTAATTAAACCTAGTGCAGCTGAATTGACCGATTAATTAAACCTAGTGCAGCTGAATTGACCGATTAATTAAACCTAGTGCAGCTGAATTGACCGATTAATTAAACCTAGTGCAGCTGAATTGACCGATTAATTAACCCTAGTGCAGCTGAATTGACCGATTAATTAAACCTAGTCCTGCTGAATTGACCGATTAATTAACCCTAGTGCAGCTGAATTGACCGATTAATTAAACCTAGTGCAGCTGAATTGACCGATTAATTAAACCTAGTGCAGCTGAATTGACCGATTAATTAACCCTAGTGCAGCTGAATTGACCGATTAATTAAACCTAGTGCAGCTGAATTGACCGATTAATTAAACCTAGTGCAGCTGAATTGACCGATTAATTAACCCTAGTGCAGCTGAATTGACCGATTAATTAACCCTAGTGCAGCTGAATTGACCGATTAATTAAACCTAGTCCTGCTGAATTGACCGATTAATTAAACCTAGTGCAGCTGAATTGACCGATTAATTAACCCTAGTGCAGCTGAATTGACCGATTAATTAAACCTAGTGCAGCTGAATTGACCGATTAATTAACCCTAGTGCAGCTGAATTGACCGATTAATTAACCCTAATGCAGCTGAATTGACCGATTAATTAACCCTAGTCCTGCTGAATTGACCGATTAATTAACCCTAATGCAGCTGAATTGACCGATTAATTAAACCTAGTCCTGCTGAATTGAACAATTGGAACAATACAAAAAAATGTAATATAATCCAAGGCTCCTTTCGAAAAGAGACAACAAATTGGGAGGCTTATTCAATGAAATGGCATGCTCAAGGCTCTCAAATATGTGTGCTCGTTAAGGTCATATTAATATGGTCCTTAGCTTGACCATCCCTGAACTGCAGAATTGTATACATGTAGAGGTATGTTGCTATATATACCCTATATATGTTACTGAGAACTGGTACAAAACAATCGGGCCTCTGAGTCTATTATTTGCTGGGATATTCTACTGTGAACATGGCTCCAGAATTGATGTTCGACATATAGTATAATCGACCAACACCAAGCATGCAATTTCCAGTTCCAAATAAATGAAGAAAGTGTTTATTTATGAAAATAGACATATCCAATTTGACTTATTTGATTAACTGACTACCTACAACTACAGCTGTATATTCAATATCAGCGACATATTATTTGCATTGAAGATGTATTTAAATAACTTATTTTTTCATCAATGAGGCGCTTTAGTAAGCATAATGACGAGCACAGACCATGTATACAGCATACATGAATAAATATAGAAAATTATCTGAAAAAACTGTCGTAATAACAAGGCCCGTATCAGTGGTGTAGTAATCTGTCAGGCTAAATGGCCACTTAGGTCGGCTTGTACTATAATATATTCATTTAGTGCAGACACATCAGCCCTTAAAGCGCTGAAATAATTTGTAAAAATACATTGCAACCAAAGGGGTTTTTTCACCTTGAAATCATCATAAATGTCTTCGTTAGCACTTTCCGATTCATTTGAATACCTATGTTATGGGTCTACGGCCATTAGAAATATTTCCACTCTCACAGTGCGGGAATCGACTTTAGTCGTCATAATCTGACGTCTACAGACGTCAGATTATGACGACTAAAGTCGATCACCGCACCGTAAGGGTTACCCTCCCACCAGTCTCGCGCTCAGAGCTACAGGTAACCCACTAGTCCAGTAGCAATTAAAATATTGTTGATGGACCCACCACAAATTGCAACATAAAATATTTTACACACCTCGGATGGGTCTTCTGAACATCATATTAAAAATCTAATTAAATGTATTTTGTGGAAATATATTTTTATCCGCTTTTGGCTGAATTACTCAAATAAAAATTGTTTACAAATCTATAGATATCAGAGCTACAGATAAGTAGACCCGGTATGACTGGGCCGCCTAAATCATTTACTTCGCCGTAGTGGCTATTACAATTAATGCAGTGTATGGCATATGGTGTTAATGGGCTAATGATCGCGTAACGATTGCATGATAATTACGTAATATTGATGTGTTATTATTGTATAATATGTGATAATGTCTATTGTTATGTCATAGCTTTTGTATTTGTATGGGAAGCATTAAATGGAACAATAGCATTACTGTGTTGTCATGTATCCATGAACCATGACGTAGATAGACGATAGAGTAGCCTATAGGGCCTATTACTGAACATTGCTACACTGCGAAGGCAAAATGTAGTATATACTTAGCTGTTAATACTTATTTTGTTAATGTAAAGGCAGATAAAAGTACTTTGTCAGACAACAGTTACTGCTTTTAGCCTGTATTGTAACAATGGCAAACAGCAGTAACTGCTTACTTGTAAAGTGAGCAGTTACTGTTGTTTGCCTTTGTTATTAAGGCAAATAGCAGTAGCTTCTTTTGACATATATATAACAAATACAAACAGCAGTAACTGTGTACTTTACAAGTCGGCAGTTACTGTTGTTTGTCATTACGGGCTGTATTCTGTGTACGTTGGCCCTAGTGGTGTAAACAGCTCTCTAATTGATCTAGGCAGTCTAGACTCTTGATTGATCGTTGACGCGCACACTATAGATTCACCGTGCCCTCCAGTACCAAGTGGCGCTCACGTGTTGCCCGCCTTACACACTAAAACAGGGTTTTCAGTAGCCCGCAGTGAATAGCTATGAAATTCTGCCCACCTGCTGATCCAATAATATATTTATTCAAATATATTTATTCCGGATAGAAAGTAGCGAGTAGCTATGAAATTCTGCTCATCCGTATTCTCGTACAAGTTACGTTAGGCCTATATCGTAGGCTTCTGATTGGTCGAGATTGCCATCTCGACCAATCAGAAGCCTACGATATATCGTAACTTGTACGAGAATACGGGCCCTGATAATCAGATAAAAATAACAAATATATCCATTCACGGTAAAAAAAACTATTAGCTTTACACAAATGAGATAGTTTATAGTATGCTATTTATTATTCGGCAAAAAAATAACAATAAAATAGATAACCGTAAATTTGAATTTGATTGTGGATACATTAATGATAACTATTCAATCCAGGTCTAAATTATAATTAGAAAAACATTATACTAGTTTACATGACAATACTTTTTAAACACTATTTTTTTGTGTAGTTTTTCTTTGATTTTCCAGTTGAAAATATGCAAAACATTGTACAATATCATTGCTATTCATTGTATTGAGAACTACAGCTCGTTTTGCAAATTTAATGCTCTTTTTCTCCTTCATTTTATATTTTAGAGGACAAATTAAAAAGTTGAAAACGGAAATTACCTCCTAAAGCGCTGAATTATTTTTGTATCAACCATGGAAACCAAAGGGTTTTTTCAATTTGAAATCATCCTAAAAGTTTAGGTTGGGTCTTTCGGCTTCATTTGAATACCTATGTTATTAGTCTACGACCATATTAGACATGTTTAATCTTTCAGGGCGGGGATCGACTTTAGACAACAGAATCTGACGTCTGCAGACGTCAGATTCTGACGACTAAAGTCGGTCCCCGCACTGTAAGTGTTAACCCTTCAACCGCTATATTAAATAATTTAAATTGCTCGCCACTTAAAGTTGTTTCTCGCTATCGCGAACCAAAGCTTCAAGAGGATGAAAATTAGTCATCTCTGTTATATTTTGGACCACACATTTCAGATTCTGACGTCTACAGACGTCAGAATGTGACGACTTTAGACGTCATATTCTGACGCCTGAAGTCGATCCCCGTGCTGTAGGGGTTAAATTACATTCAAAATTATGTTTATATCTGTTTTATATTAAAACATGTGGATTTGGGGTCTTACCCCAACTCCTCACCCCTTCTCTTCCCTGGATGAAACAGTGGGTACCTTGACATGACAGGACCTGATGGCAAGATGCGACAGAGAGAAACTATTTAAACATTTATATCAGCTGTTTTCATCCCTCTTTTGTGACATAATTACAGTAATTATGGCCACTTTGTGAGTGATGATAAGTGTTATATATGGTGTCCAATTAGTCACAATATCTCTTACCCACTGCCAAATAGTGATAGATAGAGAAAAAATACACTTGGCTCTTCTTTGATCATTTTTGCAGCGAAGGCCAAACATAAAATCTAACTGTTTTCTTAGCCGTTTGTGTACTGTATCACTCGCTGACAGGTGGCGCCAGTATAGCTCTTACCGCCCTTTTATCCCCCAACGTGACTGAAACTGAATGTCTGAGTCACAGATTCCGCCCTGACCTCCAACGTGACCGAAACTGAATGTCTGAGTCACAGATTCCGCCCTCACCTCCAACGTGACTGAAACTGAATGTCTGAGTCACAGATTCCGCCCTGACCTCCAACGTGACCGAAACTGAATGTCTGAGTCACAGATTCCGCCCTGACCTCCAACGTGACTGAAACTGAATGTCTGAGTCACAGATTCCGCCCTGACCTCCAACGTGACTGAAACTGAATGTCTGAGTCACAGATTCCGCCCTCACCTCCAACGTGACTGAAACTGAATGTCTGAGTCACAGATTCCGCCCTGACCTCCAACGTGACTGAAACTGAATGTCTGAGTCACAGATTCCGCCCTCACCTCCAACGTGACTGAAACTGAATGTTTGAGTCACAGATTCCGCCCTGACCCTCAACGTGACTGAAACTGAATGTCTGAGTCACAGATTCCGCCCTCACCTCCAACGTGACTGAAACTGAATGTCTGAGTCACAGATTCCGCCCTGACCCTCAACGTGACTGAAACTGAATGTCTGAGTCACAGATTCCGCCCTCACCTCCAACGTGACTGAAACTGAATGTCTGCGTCACAGATTCCGCCCTGACCTCCAACGTGACTGAAACTGAATGTCTGCGTCACAGATTCCGCCCTGACCTCCAACGTGACTGAAACTGAATGTCTGAGTCACAGATTTCGTCTGTACAAAACATATGCAACTTCATTTATATGCTCATTATGTAAGACTTGAACGAGAATAATCAGGTCAAAAATAGCTTTGTTAAAATCAGCAGTATTTTCAGCTACACTCACATAAAATCAGCTCGTTTATCTAGGTTGTTAACTAATTATGGACATTTATCGGACCTTGGGGTCAAAATCGCTCTCAGTAATCGACCTGTTAAAAAACGTTGATCCCCCGATAAAACGAAAACAGCAATCCACGACTCGAGCACGTACGGTTTGGGGTTATCCACGGCTAACATATATAATATTTATCGAGGCCTAGCAGAACAAGGGTTAACGTATATATACAGGCCTAGCATTAGAGGGGTTAATTTATATCATGCAGTCCGTTTTTCAGACTGGGACATTTTCATAGTTCCTGTCAAGATTTTTAAGAATATTTTTCTGTATTTATGTCAAATTTTATTGATTTTTTTTTCAAAGTCAGGGATTTGTTCTGTATTACGTCATATTTTTATTTTGTATTGATGTTCGTTTCATAAAGATATTTTCTATTTTTTCATCTTATTTTAAAGTATTTTGGAAGGCGTTATATCACACTGTAAGAATTTTTTTAAATTATTTATGTGTATTTTCGAATGATATTTCTCAGTATTAATTTTTCTCTTTTCTTTCAAACTTCTGGATTTGTGTGTATTTTATGTCAGATTTTTAAGTATACATGTATTTCTCAGTATTCACGTCTGCTGTATCAGTTTTCAGTAGATAGTGTGATATACTGAGGCCTATTTGGACGTCAGGGGTTTCTTTCAGACGCCTGTGACATAACATGGCCGATGCCAGACAACAATCAATACGGCCTCTCGCGGCTAGCTACCGTAAACCACCTGGTGTGAAGAGCGCGCAGCTCGGGGTGCTGCGCCAAATTCCCAACAAACACGAGACATCAGCCCAATGTTTGACCAATGTTGGCCCACCGTCTACGACGTTGGTCCAACATTGGTCAAACATTTGGTCAATGTCTCGTGTTTGCTGGGTTAGCATCAATACACTGGTCTCAACCTTAACTGGACCAGGCCGCCATTAACGTGATCGCCTAGTCACATTGAGAAGGGAGAAACAATGCTGTCCCCTTCTCCCCTATACCTCCCAGAAAACACAAACAAATATATATACGAAAGTAGTCACTGCAAATACAAAACGCTAAGCCAATGTTGATTCAATGCTGGCCCAGAGTCGGAGATGATGGGCCAGCATTGAATCAACAATTGTTCAGTGTCTCGTGTTTGCTGGGCTGCCGTTATATATGTGTTATTCGGACCAACATTAAAACAACATTGGCTCAATGTGCCGGAGTCACAAGTGAAAACCACAGAAAACAAAAAATCGCATTCACATGATTAGCACTAAATATATGTGATATTCGTGACGTTTTAATGTTGTTCCAGCGTCGTAGACGTTGGAACAACATTAAAACAACACTGGCTATATGTCCCGCGTCACAGTCGAGAACAACAGAAAACAAAAATAGCGAAGAATCTCCACTGTCGCTAAATTTGTGTTATATAACGTTTTTCATTTCGCCAAACTTGTTTTATGTTGTTCCAGCATCGTAGACGGTGGACCAACATTGGAACGACATTGGATCAATACTCCACGTCACTGGCGAAACCAAAGAAAACAAAAAATAGCAAAGTATTCGCTAAATTTGTGTTTTTTGAAACAGCATGGGTTCAATGACAACGTAGCTATCTCCGGTAAACCATGGACCAAAGACATGGACAAAACAAAATATTTACTATCGCTATAAAATATGTGTCTAATTCGTAACGTCTCTGAAGCGTTGATCCAATGTTGTTTTAGTGCTGGGCCAGCAGTGTAGACTGGGTCAACATTAAAACAACATTGTTTCAATGGTTCAGCCTCACATAGCTAAATCTATACCGAAAACCACAGATGACTAAAAACTTATACACTAGCGTTAGATATGTGTATAATCCGTGATGTACAGCATTGATCTAAAGTTGGGCTAGTGTCGTCGACTTTGGCCCAAAATAAAAACAACATTGGCTCAACGACAACACAGATATCTAACGAAAACCACAGAAAACAATAAATATATATTCACTGTCGCTAAATATGTGTAATATTATTGCTGACTTTGCAAACATAATGCTTTGAGCTAGTGTAGTTTGATTGCTGTCCAGCACTGTAGACGTTGATCCAACAATAAAATTACACAGCATTGTTTTTCAATGCCTCCCGGATCAACACGATACACTGACCCAATGTTGACCCAATGTTGGCCAGGGCCAACATTGAGCCAACATTGAGCCAACATTGGGTCAATGTATCATGTTTGCTGGGAATTGACGAAAACAGAAAATACCAAAGTATTGGATATCGCTTCGTGTTTATTCGTGTCGTGTGTGCCAGCGTTGAGCCAATGCTGTTTAAATGCTGACCCAGAATTGTAGACAGTGGCCCAACATTTAGCCAGCATTGTGTCAATTATTGTGTTTGGGCGTTGTTTTAATGCTGGGCCAGCGTTGTAGATGGTGGCTCAACTTTAGTCCAGCAATGTGTCAACGCCTTGTATTTGTGAGTTAAGCTAATGCTGTTTTAATGTCGGGTCAACGTTTCAGACGTCGGGCCAGCATTAAAACCGCATCGGCTTGTTTCCTGGTTTGGTCATTGCACTATAAATCAATCAATCAATCAATCAATCAATCAATCAATCAATCAATCAATCAATCAATCAATCAATCAATCAATCAATCAATCAATCAAATAAAGAGTTTATTTGCACACATTATTTCCCACAGTGCTATTGCGCATATCTTAACACAATATAGGCTTCCGACCTGTAAAGACGTTGACCCGACGTTGGTTGAATGTTGCGCTATTATCTACGACGCTGACCCAACACTAAGCCAAAATTGGGTCGACATGCCGCGTTGTCTAAGTAATGTTTCCAAGGGTATTATATCTAAGGCTGGTTTTCAGACATGACTGAACAATTTTTTTTTTCTAAAAAAAGGCGCTTATTTTTTTCTCAAAGGCGATAAGTGTTTAACACGTCTGCGGATTTTTTCTCGCTTGTAACGAAAACTTTTTTTAGATACCCCCCCCCCCTTCCACATCTCAGCTAGTCCCCCCTCTCCTACCCGGCAAACCGTTCTTTACCAATTTCATTCTTTTTAAATGTTAAGTCATACAGTAGAAAAAAGTGTATTTAAAGCATCTCTGAATGTCTAAATCATGGGAAATAACTAGATTTGATCAATTGAGCTTACAGTGTTTTAAAAGGAGTATCGGTCATAAGTGTTGACCCGCGGGAGGTTGTATAGCCTATTTATTTAACAATTGAATGACTCGCGGTGATTAGTTGATCACATCATGTGACTGCAGCGTCTATTATTGGTCTACAGAATAATATACTTGGTCCTGAACCCTGACAGCGCGGGGACCGACTTTAGACGTCAAAATCTGACGTCTGTAGACGTCAGATTCTGAAGTATAAAGATGGTCTCCGCACCGTAAAAGTAAAAATATTTAAAATGGCCGTAGATCCATAACATAGGTATTCAAATGAATCAGAAAGAGCTAGCTAAGGCATTTATGATGATTTTAAAGTGAAATAACCCCTTGGTCTCCATGGTTTATACAAAATTTATTCAGCGTTGTAAGAATTACGTATCAAGTGATCAGTGGAGATTAGAAGGTATAAAAATAGAAAAATAAACATGTAATGTATACATAGTGACCATGGGGTTTCAAGGGTTAATGTATTTTTTATGGTAACCCTTTGATCACCGTAGTGTTATTTATGCGTTGAAGAGCCTCGCACCCCGTGGTATATATGTTAACTCTTTTCCTGCTAAGTAAATGTATTTAAATTTTCAACCACTTGAGGTTGTGTCTCGCTACCGCGATCCACGACCTCATGTGGTTGAAAATTACTCATATGTGTTTAATGTGAGACCGAACATTAACAAATATTGTTGTTTATACGGTCATTTCATTCCCAATAAAAAATATTAAATTGGCTAATAAAACGTATTAAAAACGACTATTGTCGTCATTAGCAGTTAAAGGGTTAAACAAAATCCATTATATATTAGATAATTCTATCCAGCACAATAAGGAGGTACTCCGCTTCCTCATATCTCACACTGCAGCATTTTATACATGAATTATAATATATGCTTAACCCTTTCAAGCCTGAATTTACCATTGTCATCTTCATCTACTACAAGCCGCGAATTGCAGTCGCTATTCTCGATTTATTGTGGATGAAGATGATTTGACGTGGGTTAAAAATTTGAGAAAACTGCCATGTATTGGTAAAACAGTTTCATGGAAATTTTCTTTCTAAATCTCATAGTTATAGGGAAATAACGTCTGTTTTCAGGGTTGTAAAATGATGCTTTAATGCATCGTGGTTAACCCTAAATCCTGCTGATCACGACTATTGTCGTTTTTAATCTGTTTTATTAGTCGACCAAATCCGTCTTATTGGGAATAAACACTGATGAAATGTGTGCCACTTGAAGTTGTGGGTCGGGCTAGCGAAACACAACTTCAAGTGGCTGAAAATTTGAATATATTAAGTGGACAGGATAAGCGTTAAATTAATAAAAATCATTATCTTTTATAATTACTTATGAAAAATATTTCTCAAAATTTTCAATTCAATTAAATAAATTTAATTTAATTTAATTGACAATCAGGTGATATATATTCACCGCAAATCACATGTCCAAGAGAATAAACATGAACATAAACGGCTGGATGCTTTCACCTTGACAATCCTAAATTATTTTGTATAAACCATGGGAACGAATGTTTTTTTTCAACTTGAAATCATCATAAATGGCCTAGTTAGCTCTTTCCGATTTCTTTGAATACCTATGTTATGGGTCTACGGCCATTATAAATGTTGTAATTCTTTCAGTGCGGAGACCGTCTTTATCCGTCAGAATCTGGCGTCTACAGACGTCAGAATCTGACGTATAGAGACGGTCCCCGCGCTGACAGGGTTATAGAGTATATAGGCCTATATTGACTAGGGAATGTTTGGGTATACTGTGGTTCTGGTAATTTTCGCGAGGACAAATTCGCGAATTCGAGAATCTCGCTAAAATTATTATTATAATAGCGCTACTGAAGAAAAATAAATATTCGAGAATATTAAACTTGGCGAAAAGTACCAAAATCATAAATTCGCGAAAATTTAAACACGCGAAAATTACTAGATCTACAGTATATATATATATATATATATATATATATACACTGTGATATAAATACGGTCCTAACAACACAAGGGTTAACACGGTTATATATATATACGGTCCTAGCAGCACAAAGGTTGAAGCAGTACAGATCTATTATACAATCTACAGATTGGTTTCCATCGCTGTAGTGATGTATAAAGCCACAAATTCAATCAGCGGCGACTATTATTATAATGTCATGAAACGGTATAGTGTTATTTGTAATTGATATTAAAGATCGTCTCCGGTTGAAATGTCACGATTACCGAGACATTTTGTATAGCGTTTTGTTTGGCCGCTTTATCATGTTTATAATTAGGTCTTGTAAGATAAGCCCCTGTGATATAGACAGAATATACAGTTTAACTCTTGTGCTGCCGAGTTGCTTCAATTGTATTTTTCGTCATTTAAAGCTGGAATTGCTAACGCAATTTTCAGCTTCAAATAACGAAAAATATTTATATTTTTTGAAAATATACATATTTTATCAATTGAATTATTTGACTGACTGACCATTAAATCTACCATGGACTATATTGTCCATTTCTGCCGTCTAAAGTCGATCCCCGCACTGTAAGAGTAAAAATATTTCCAATAGTCGTAGACCCATAACATAGGTATTCAAATGAGAGAGCTAACTAAAACATTTATGATGGTTTCGAATTGAAAAAAACCCCTTTCGCTCCCATGATTTATGCAAAAATAATTCAACACTTCAAGGGTTAAAAACTGCTTGAAACTGTATATTTAACCCTTTGCCTTTCACGGCAATAATCATTTTTATTCCGTTTTTCAGCCGGTTATATCGGGAATAAAATGACTGTTTAAACATCGATGCTTGTAAACGCTTGGCCTCAAATTAAACAAATATGACTAATTTTCAAGCACTTGAGGTTGTGGATCGCGCTAGCGAAACACAACCTCAAGTGGTGGAACAATTAAGTAAATCAACTTAGCAGGATAAGGTTTAAAACACATTATTATCATGTATATTTCACAATATATCTGATAAGTAGGCTACGCCTATATAATAAATTCATCACAGCCGCAATTTGTATTGTGTTGAAAAACATCAGCTGAGTTTTTACTATTGATCTATTTTTGTGATTGTTATTTATTTATTTGTTCGCGGTGTTTCCCCTTCCGCATATCCGCGAAAAATGAAAACGCGCTAAATTTCGTTGTTGTTTTTTTTTGCAGCCGGTATGTGTTATCCTTGTATACCTGCCACTTGATGCCGTTCAAAAACAAAATGTTGTAACTGTCTACCTTACAGGTGGTCAGTTATGGCGTTTTGCTTCTGGCTTGCCGTACTGCTCAGTGTTGTGGAGTTTCTGGGTTATTTTTTAGCGGGTTGTTTTTTTGTGAGCTGCAGTGGCTGCCACCACAGCACAGGGGTAGGGCCGGGGTCCGGGGCAGCGAGCCTGCCTGCTATCTCATCTGTCAACCGGGGTCTGGCTGTCAGAGACCCTCCCCCCGGTCCCCACCACGTGCAGGCCCCGGCCCCCCACCTCCACACACACCGCCCGGCAGGCAGGCCGGCCCGCCGCGTTTTTATGTCTAGTACCAGTTATGCAATAGCAGTCAGTGTATGTGTAGTACTGTGTACTGTGTATGCCGCTTACTGTAGGGTTATGACAGGACTCCTATCGTGAGTATATCGTGAGTACATCGTGAGCCTCACGCGCACTACACAGAGAGAACGGCGCTAACACAGAGAACGTGCACCCCCACCCCACCCCTTACTACACACAGTGACACACCGCGATGATGCAACAGCCTGCCACCCCTCTAACACGGAATGGGGGCGGCCCAAAAAACTAGACAGTGTCTGAGTAGAAGAAAGAGCAGTTCAATATGAGCGTCTGGGGGTATACTGCCTGCAAACTCACGTACAACTCACTGCAGAACACCGAGAAATAACGGCGAAAAAAGAGAATTAGGGCAGTTTTTATCGGACCTGAGATAGCTACATTTATCTGTATTAACGCTGTGAGACTTGGAGCGTGGAGATCGCGCTTTAATTGTGTTCTGCGCGATATACGGTGGATGTGGTATGTGTGCTAGAGGTAGGCCGGGGCAGGAGTGAGTGGAGAGACGTCTGCTTTCTGGGCGAGATTCAGCGGGTCCGGTACACGGAGAAAGGGACTCCACCAGAGAGAGGAGTCGAACAGAGAACCCCATGCTTGTTCTCAGACCCAACTTACCCACCTACGAGACGACGGACCCCAAAAATGGCATTTGGCAACGCGGAGATAAGATGGATTGGTCTCTGAGCGGCAGGACCACAAGCGTAAGTTTTCATCGACAACTTTTTCACCCCCCCCCCCCCTGGTGCGGAGTTTTCCGGAGTTTTCTTGGATGGCGAAAAAATCGCGCCACGCACTCGCTTCAGCGAGTGCGCGGCGCGCTTTTTTGCCATCAAATAGGATGCGGTGATGTAATGATAATCAGTGTGAATTTGATGTGGTCCTCTCGGCTGTGGAATTCGTGGAGATTATTCCCGCCTAAAATAAACGGTTATTTTGATATGACATTAACAGTGCGGTATGTTATATCACATCTGGTTATAACACAGTAAATACCTGTAATAACACCATATCAGACGACCAGATGCTATTTATATCTCTCTGTCATACGTATTGTCGGCTATTACATAATTGATAAGCGAGTGGACGGTCGTAGAATATATAGACCGCGCCGTGCGTTTTTTTGCTGCACCTCCGCGCTTGTTTTTTCTTGTACCGCGGCCCCAATGATTTTTAGGCGTGCAGAAAAAAGGCCAAACTGCGGTGTTTGTAGTATAGAGGGGCGACTGTGTTATACTGCGTGTAGCGGCAGCCACCGCCGGCCGTGCTTTCAGTATTCTATTGCATAAGATATGTACTTACAGGTCGACCACGGGCTGGCCAGGCTATACTGAAACTAATCAATGAATTGGTCTAGACAGACCATTCTCAACCCGGTGTCCTCAACTCAACAAGAAAGAATCTCAAGCATTATTATACATGTACACACTATTATTACCCGCATGCCAGTATCATTCAACATTTTATTTGAACAAATATTGCTATATTTCTATGTTTAAAACATACAAATTTATTATGGCCATGTCTATATGATGTAGGCCCCTATAGGCCTTCTGGCCCTCTATCCCTTTTTACATTCCAATGTCGGCCTAACACTTTATTTTTTTAATGTAGGCCTAGGCCTATAGGACCACGGTATTTTTTATTTCATAAATAATATTATATTTTTTGATCCTAAACTCATGATCGTGTTGTAGGCCATAGATCTAGCTCGTGTTGTTTTGTTTCACAGCGCCATATGTAGTCTATTTATTGGCGATAACATGCCACCTACTACCATAACCTATATGACACGTTAGCTAATTCTAAGAATTCCGCAAATGTATAAATAGTAGGCGCTAAGTATAGCTAACCTAGCATGATAAATGGTCGGCTACGTGGTCTAACCCTTCAAATGTTATGGGCTACGGTTTGAAAAAATGGTTCACTCTAAAGTAAAGTAATAAAATATATTGTGGTAACCCTCACAACGCGGAAATATTTGTGCATTATCAGCCATGAAGGACACAGTTTATTTCTATTTGAAATCATCGTCTTGCTTCATTTGAATACCTATGTTATGGGTCTATTTTAATTCTTTCGCGAGGGGACCGACTTGAGACGTCAGAATCCAAATATCCAAGTGTGATGTATGAAAAACGTGGCTAAGCTCGACTAGAGCAGTCTGAAATCTGCTTATTGGCCGAGCAAATCATTGATTATTGGGAATGAAATGATTGTTTAAACATCAAGATTTACAAATGTTTGATATCAAATTAAACAAATAATGATTTTTTTCATCTTAACTCAGGATTAAAAACACGATTTACGTTTGTACTAAAAGAAAAATATTTTGACACAAAAGTCGTTTGCTAAATCGTTTTCTTCCATTCACTTTACAGTTGAATTCAGCACCACATGATAATTATAGAGTACTCAATTTGATATCATCATAAATGGCTTAAATGTCATAAATGTCTTAGTTAACTCTTTCCGCTTCATTTGAATACCTATGTTATGGGTCTACGGCCATTAGAAATATGTTATTTTTTTAAATGCGGGGATCGACTTTAGACGTCAGAATCTGACATCTATTAACGTCAGATTTTGACGTCTAAAGATGGTCCCCGCACTGTAAGGGTTGATACAGCAACATCACTAGCCAAACAACCATTAAAAAAAACCATATTTTTTATTTTGAAAGCGAATAAAGGGTCACTAAAATTGATAAAATAGTTTCTGGTCGATGCTCAGTCCATCAAATAACTCATTCAATTGGGAAAAGTCTATCTTTCATAAATAGTAATATTTTTCATTCATTCGAAGCTGAAAAATTCATTTAAAGAGCAAGTAGTAAAACTTTTAAGCGCATTGAATGGCTGTTCTAGATGAACAGGTGTGTAAGCTTTTTTCATTTTTTTCATTCATTCTTTCATTTATTTATACAAATTTCAGCTTCAAAAGACGAAAAATGGAAACAAACAGTTCCACGGGAGAAGGAATAACATATACTGTATTACTTGAATTTTGTCTATCCTAAATGAATAAATCAAGAACAAAAATAGAAAACAACCTTTGCGAAATGAAGCAAGATTGATTCAGTGACCGATGAACTTTTGTCTGTAATGTCGACGCCAGTGTTAAAACATGAATATCGTTGACGCATGCATGGCGGCGTGAAAAAAATATACATTTCATTTTAATTACCAGCTACAATACGAATTTGGAAAGTTTATTTGATTAGGCCATCCGCCCGTACAAAACTATACACAATACTAATGATTCAGTAAGCCCCCAGAGGCCTACAATGTAGTACAATAAGCCAGCTAGGTTCATTTTCAAAGATAATAAGATTTTTTAGGATAAGTAAATGTCAGATGGATAGTATGAGGCAATAAGTGTTGTTTTTTAATTGTCTATGATTATAAAATGACACTATAAACCTATTTTATTTATTTTTAATGTACGTAATCTATGCCTGGCTTAATTGTTAAACAACCACACAATGTTTTATCAATTGGCGTTTTATTCGGCTTGAAACTCGCTAATATATAAACGTCAGACATCCATACGTGCTAAACGTGGAGGGGCTTAAACTATAAACCCGGGCACTGTCATCTGATGATCTCCTCACCATCCTCACGAGGTTCTCCTGGACCAGCTTAGTCTATATTAGCATACAAGTGGCTTAAGCCCTCATTAGTTTATACATGTTTCGAACATAGCGATGGTTGACCCATTACCATGGCTACCACACATTACCATGGCTACCCACTAAGTTTTCTCATCTAAATTTTCACCCAGTTGGAGTTGTGTCTCGCTAACGCGACCCACAACTTCAACTGGGTGAAAATTACTCATACATGTATTTGTTTTTTTAAGACCAAACATTTGCAAATTTGTTTAATTTGAAACCATCAAACATTTTCAAATCTTGATGTTTAAACCCACATTTCCCCCCCCCCCCTAATAACAGTGATTTGTTTTGTTAATAAAACAGATTCAAAGCGCCTATTGTCGTGATTAGTGATGGAAATATAATAATACATCAAACCTATGTCACTTGCTTGTTTCTATCCGTACCCCAAGAAGTAATGTATAGTTTTTTTGGGGAAAATTAAGCGTACTACATGGTAACATGGGTGAAAATGTAGAGAGGGGGGAGGGGGGTCATGCTGTTTCACTCGCCTGTCTTTTCTAGGAGCAGCTGAGCTGTAATTTATGAGACTGGACTTCCTTTGTTCTCTATTTGTTTGTGTTTTGACGCAAGCTGTTTGTGAAATCAGCGTCCGTGACCAAACGGACAAACAAAAGACAAAACATGTTATAGCAATCAGAACAGACTTCACTGTCCAAGCTGACAATGACAAAAAGCAAAACTATGCACTGTTAATTGTAACAGTCGAGCCTGAGAATGTGACGTATAACACTATAAAAAATGGACCAATTTTGACAAACATGATTCTTTTGAAGAAAAGTGAATCTTTGTCAAAAGTATCATTTTGTCAAAATAGTTCTATTTTTCACCATGTTATGCCCCCGATGTTTACGTTATGTTTTGTAGTTGGTCAGTCAGTGGTCTAATTTTGTTATTCTTTAATAAACAGTTGTTTAACGTGATTAGGTTCAAAACTGTGTTCTCGTAATGTTCCTATTCAGAAGAAAGACGTACCTATTTAAAAGAAAATATACCATATTTGCCATAAATTTGACGAAGGGGGGGGGGCTGAATTTTTTTGCATTAACCATGGAAAACAAAGGTTTTTTTCAAATTTAAAGTCATAATAAATGTTTAAGTTAGCTCTTTCTGCTTTATTCGAGTACCTAGGTTCTGGGTCTACGGCTTTTATAGATATTTTAATTATTTCAGTGCGAGGAGGGCGGGGGCCCTAGGGGAAGAGGGCGGGGCCCTAGGGGAGTGGTTAGCACGGCTGCCTTTCACGCTACAGTTCTGGGTTCGTTTCCCGGTCTCGGCGGTTTGAAATAAGCCAAAATGTTTCTTCCCCATCCACTCGTAAAACTCAGTATTGTGGGGAGCCTCCGTGACCGAGAGGTAGCTTGTTCGGCCTCAGACCACCAGGGTTTGAATTTCCAATCCTGTGTCTGCGAGGCAGTGTCATCTCACCACCCTCAGGAGGTTCGCCTTGCCCAATTTAGCCTATATGTGCACAAAACTGGCCTGAAGTCCGATTCATTTCATTTATTTCAGTGCAGGGATTGTCTTTATACGTCCGAATCTGGCGTCACATTCTGATGTACCGTATGAAGACGATCCCCGCACTGAAAAGGTTAAATTTGAGGTATTTATGAAGTAAGATAAATGAAAACATAAAGCAGGTCTTCTTTATGTCTTCATTGAGTTTACTGCATAATGACCATAACCTGATAACTGTCATTATCTAAAAGCTGCAACGAGTTTCGGAATTAGCGGGGGTTGGCCCCAACTTAACAATGCAGCCTCAGGAATGGCGACATGTCTATACGTGCCTGATAAACAAGGGTGTGGTCAAAACGCGGAACACGGAAAAAAAACGACACTGTATTTTACGTTTTACGTTTTCTGACGATGTGTATAATATTTCTGATTAAGGAGATTAGCAAAAATCATACGATAGATCATACAGCTCTAAAAGAGTTTATTTATAAACAGGTAGCTTAGGAATATAAGTTGTGATGCACTATAACGTTTACCCCCTACATGTAGAATACATCAGAGCCATTCTGGATTTTATTATCACCTGTATAAAACCAGTTGTTATTCTTGACACACGGATCCCTGTGGGGACTTAAATTAAAAAAATCAAATACGTTTTCAGTGACTAGAATTTGAAATGAATAGCCAGGAGTTATACGGGATTAAAGTTAAATAGTTGCTACTGATATGATTAAATGCGCTTGTAGTTTGAATAGATGTAAAGAGCGAAACATTTACCAGTTTAATGGCAATTTTGATATAGGATGATCTTTGTGTACAGCGGAGTTCTAAAACATGGACTTGGGAAGTGTTGGTATCTACGAACTTCACGTCTGTGAGAATCACATTTACTTATCATCCATATTCTCCCCGACCGGGTTCTGCTGCGCTTATTATCACTTGCAGCACTGAGCTATTCAATTTTAATTTTCTGTCAATTGAAGTTGCGTCTCGCTACCGCGACACACAACTTCAATAGACTAAAAATTTGTGAAATTGACCCCAGACCCAAGAGGTAGTGTGGTCCGAAGAGGTAGTGGGCCGAAACCTCCATGGTTCAAATTTCGAATCCTGTGTCTGGAGGGCAGTGTCATCATGGTGATGTGATTACTATTTCACCATCCTCAGAAAGTTCTCCTGGCCCAGTTTAGCTGAGGGTTAATGTATATATATACGGTCCTAGCAGGACAAGGGTCGAACCAAAATGGGTTACCGTCCACCCGATGTTGTTTCAATGCCGGCCCATCGTCTACGACGTTGGCCCAACATTAAACCAGCATTGTTTGAATGTCTCGTGCTATCCGGGATATTCTACACTCAAGCAATACACGACACGTTGGCCCAATGCTGGTCTAATGTTGGCCCACCGTCACGACGCTGTGCCAACATTACGCCAGCATTGTGTCAACGTGTCGTGTTTGGTCAGGCAGTATACACGACTTACAGGTTTTCTATCGATCCCCACTTTTTTCCATCTGCCGTATTTTTTCTGGTGATATTTCTGCGGGTGTGTGCCGCAGGCTAGTAGGCCTACATGTAGAAAACGGGGAGCGGCCTAAATTAGGACAAACGCTCGGTTTGTATTCTCTGGCTTCTTGTACTGTTACAGTGCGATCAGTAACAATCGACCTCATTATTTATCATGTCTAATCAAAATAATGTTTTTCGCTGATTTCTTATTGTTATTGATGGATTTTCATGATATTTTGCAAAAACTATTTTCTAGTCATACCTCATCTGCACCATTCAGAAATCATTGTATAGTTGATCATTCTCTACGAGTCCCTTAATTTTTATTACAGTATTAAATATCAATTACTTATAAAATATTGTAATGATGGTGCAGAGAGCTATGTAAACCATATTCATATAATACATGGCCAAGCACGGCAACAAATCAGTAAACGCGATACGGGCGTCACACTTCTCTAGACATGCTAGAAGAACGAACATATTGTGAACGACGAGTTATCTAGCCAGATCTATCATATTGATGGGGCAGCTTTATCAGGTCTACCCTACAGTTATATTCTACTGAGTTGGTGAAACAAAATGCGGAAGCGATCCATCTCTCATGTGAATGACGATGAGAGGGGAGTGTGTGGGTGTTATCCCATTTCAGCGCTCAAGTAGTTTTATATATATAGTTTTTTTTTTCAATTTAAAGTCATCATAAGTGTCTCAAGTAGCTCTTTTCGCTTCATTTGAATACTTATGTTATGGGTCTACGGCCATTATAAATAAAAAAAAAACTTTTATTGCGGGGACCGTCTTCAGACATCAGAATTTGACGTCTATTGACCCTGAATGTGTTAAGGGTCTTAAGCCAAAACAATTAATTTAATTTTGCAGTTTTTTAACCCTTCAGTGCGGGGACCGTCTTTATACGTCATAATCTGACGTCTGTAGACGTCAGATTATGACGTATAAAATCGATCACCGCACTGAAAGAATTAAAATATTTCTAGTGGTCGTAGACCCATAGTATAGGCATACAAATGAAGCGGACAGAGCTATCTAAGATATTTATGATGATTTCAAATTGAAAAAAACTCTCGCATGGTTTTTATTTAAAAATATTTTAGCGGTGTTAAGGTCAAGGTGCTGATATCTTCTATACTAAGCCGTCTTAACCCTCATTGTTTGTCCTTAAAACAAACAAAATGATACGTAAATCAGCATGGAACTTCTAGATTGATTTATATTTTGATTTGAATTTTGTCAAGTCATTTCAACCAAGTTGTGAGTCGCTGTAGCGAAACACAACGTCTAGTAGCTGAAATAGTAACAATGTTAATTTTGTTTCGATTGTCCTATCCAAGAGCTAAGAGTCGTGCACATATAAATTTTTATACACATTGATGCCGCGCCTTGAATGTAAAGGGTGCCTGCCCCTTTAGGACCAAGGTCCCATACGTTACCCTCCACCTTTTAGGACCAAGGTCGCATGCGATACCCTCTACCCTCCATGACCAATGTCACATGCGTTACCCTCCACCCTTCAGGACCAAGGTCCCATACGTTACCCTCCACCTTTTAGGACCAAGGTCGCATGCGTTACCCTCCACCCTTCATGACCAAGGTCACATGCGTTTACCCTCCACCCTTTAGGACCAAGATCGCATGCGTTGCCCTCCACCATTCAGGACCAAGGTCGCATGCGTTACCCTCCACCCTTCAGGACCAAGGTCGCATGCGTTACCCT
Organism: Flabesymbios commensalis; assembly: GCA_964017125.1. Taxonomy (NCBI): domain Eukaryota; kingdom Metazoa; phylum Annelida; class Polychaeta; order Terebellida; family Flabelligeridae; genus Flabesymbios; species Flabesymbios commensalis. The sequence goes on along the minus strand of OZ024917.1, from coordinate 66,648,126 downwards.
CCACTCTTTAGCACCATGGTCGCATGCGTTACCCTCCACCCTTCAGGACCAAGGTCGCATGCGCTACCCTCCACCCTTTAGGACCAAGGTCGCATGTTTTACTCTCCACCCTGTGGGAGCAAGGTCGCATGCGTTACCATAGACCCTTGAGGACCAATGTCGCATGCGTTACCCTCCAACCTTTAGGACCAACGTCGCATGCGTTACACTCCACCCCTTAGGACCAAGGTCGTCTGCCTTCAGTTTAACTGTATTATAACAAATGTAGCTAATGATTATCGCCAATTTGATCAGAGACAGCGGGGGATCAATCAATGCGCGAGGTCGTCATGACAACAGTCAATATTGTCACCTAGAATCTACTTCCAGCCAAAACAAGACGTTCAACCAAGGTTGGTTCAATGTTAGCCGACGTCGCAGACGCTGGTCCAACATTGATCCAACGTTGGGTTAAAGTCGAGTGTTTGCTGGCTGCAGGTTTAGTGAGGTCAACATTGACAATAAGTTTGTTTCGGATTCCAGAGCATTTGTGATTGCCAGTTGAGAGGGGGGGGGGGGGTATTGTGTGCATTTAACTCTTGAAACACTGAAACTTTTTTGTATAAAAACCGACCGTTTTTTTTCAATTTTAAATCAATTTACATGTCATAGTTAGCTCTTTCCACTTCATTTGAATACTTGTGTTATGTGTCTAATCAAGACGTCACATATAGATATAGACGTCAAATTTTCTCGTTCAAAGTCGTTCCCCGCACTGAAAGGGTTAATTTATTAAGGTGATTATTTCATTGTGGAATTACTCTCAACCACAAAAAAGTTCAAGAGTGATAAGCTTCATAAGTGAGGCTACCCTAGAAAATAGATTTGTTTCGGATTTCATGAATTAATATTGTGAGTAGGTGAGTAAGGCTTTGATTTAAAGCACTAAATTCTTAGATGCTTATAAAATTATCACAACCACCAAATTCTTTAGAATTAGGCCAAATAGTTTGTATCACTATTTGCAAATTAAACTTTGAGCATCTCACCTTGCCGCTGTATACGAGAGTGGGCCAAGAGTGGGCCGAGAGTGGGCCGATGAATACATAACTTTGGATTGAGTGAGTGGTAATCCACGTATGTTAAATGTGTTGATATCAGGAATGTGGGAATGAACAAAAATGAATGGGGTTTTGGCCACCTTTGTGCACATATAGGCTAAACTGGGCCAGAAGAACCTCCCGAAAATAGTGAGATGAATCAGATGACACTGCCCTCCAGACACAGGATTCGAAACCTAGCGGTCTTGAGGCCGAGAACGCTACCTCTCACGGAGGCTCCCCACAATATTGAATCTTTACGAGTGAGCTAGAAGAAACATTTTCATTCTTTGAAACTTGCATACCGGAGTGGGGCTCGCACCCGCGACCTCTGACTTTCCCAGCAGGCAGCCTCAACCACTGCACCAGGACTCCCCTCCCCATCATGAATCAACAACATTAATAGCCACTCATCTGCACACCTATTCTTGGAAAAACCCTACAATCACGAGAGTGTATGACGGACGTAATGTAGTTGACGGACGTAACACTTAGTGATCAACGATCTGGTAACCCTTGTGGTCCTAAGACCTGCTAACCCTTGTGACGCTAAAGGTCTTGTCAATATTTTTTGTCGTTTAAAAATGGAATTGCTAACACAATTTTCATTTTCAAATGACAAAAAATACATAGATAGGAAGGGTATTGTCCCTTGCCCGGGGTAGGGGGAATACTCTTCCTATCTATTCTCCATTTGTTTTCAAAAAGAAACATTTGAAAAAGGATAACAGCCATGTTTTTTGCACAGGTCTATCACACTTTAGTATTTCCGTAACTATGGTAACCGGACATGCACGTTGGCTTAGCATTCACAGAGGACCTTTGTGCTGCTAGGGGCGACCTATCATTCACAGAGGACCTTTGTGTTGCTAGGGGCGACCTATCAGGACCTTTGTGTTGCTAGGGGCGACCTATCAATACGATTTCAATTTTATAACAAGTAAACTGCCACCAAAAATTGCCGAAGTTCTTTGTTGTGGATCCCCAGTTCATCACATATTTCAATTTGAGGATGACCGTTTTTTTTTATAAATATACATATTTGTTCGTCATTTGACGCTGGAAATTGCGTTAGCAATTCCAGCTTCAAATGACGAACAAAATGTTTAAATTGAAATATCTGAAGTCAAATTATTTGATTGAATAAGTTTTCATAACTAATTAATAACGCCATTTTTTGTGGTATTTTACTCGTTGCTGAAAATTATTTACCGATTTCAATCGCATTCTATTTCGTTTGAATCTTGCTTATATATTTACTAGTTGTATGCCCACACGGCTCAGCAAACTTTAAAGATATGTTTAAATGTATATATTTACTGGCAGTATGCCCACACGGCTCACCAAACTTTAAAGATATGTATAAATGTATATATTTATTAGCAGTATGCCCACATGGCTCAGCAAACTTAAAGATATGTATAAATGTATATATTTTCTAGCAGTATGCCCACACGGCTCACCAAACTTCAAAGATATGTATAAATGTATATATTTACTGGCAGTATGCCCACACGGCTCAGCAAACTTCAAAGATATGTATAAATGTATATATTTACTGGCAGTATGCCCACACGGCTCACCAAACTTTAAAGATATGTATAAATGTATATATTTACTGGCAGTATGCCCACACGGCTCAGCAAACTTCAAAGATATGTATAAATGTATATATTTACTAGCAGTATGCCCACACGGCTCAGCAAACTTCAAAGATATGTATAAATGTATATATTTACTAGCAGTATGCCCACACTGCTCAGCAAACTTCAAAGATATGTATAAATGTATATATTTACTAGCAGTATGCCCACATGGCTCAGCAAACTTAAAGAGATATGTATAAATGTATGTATTTACTAGCAGTATGCCCACACGGTTCAGCAAACTTCAAAGATATGTATAAATGTATATATTTACTAGTTGTATGCCCACACGGCTCAGCAAACTTAAAGAGATATGTATAAATGTATATATTTACTGGCAGTATGCCCACATGGCTCAGCAAACTTCAAAGATATGAATAAATGTATATATTTACTAGCAGTATGCCCACATGGCTCAGCAAACTTCAAAGATATGTATAAATGTATATATTTACTAGCAGTATGCCCACATGGCTCAGCAAACTTCAAAGATATGAATAAATGTATATATTTACTAGCAGTATGCCCACATGGCTCAGCAAACTTCAAAGATATGTATAAATGTATATATTTACTAGCAGTATGCCCACGCGGCTCAGCAAACTTCAAAGATATGTATAAGTGTATATATTTACTGGCAGTATGCCCACACGGCTCAGCAAACTTAAAAGATATGTATAAATGTATATATTTACTGGCAGTATGCCCACACTGCTCAGCAAACTTCAAAGATATGTATAAATGTATATATTTACTAGCAGTATGCCCACACGGTTCAACAAACTTCAAAGCGTATGTATAAATGTATATATTTACTGGCAGTATGCCCACACGGCTCAGCAAACTTAAAAGATATGTATAAATGTATATATTTACTGGCAGTATGCCCACATGGCTCAGCAAACTTCAAAGATATGTATAAATGTATATATTTACTGGCAGTATGCCCACATGGCTCAGCAAACTTCAAAGATATGTATACATGTATATATTTACTGGCAGTATGCCCACACGGCTCAACAAACTTAAAAGATATGTATAAATGTATATATTTACTGGCAGTATGCCCACGCGGCTCAGCAAACTTCAAAGATATGTATAAATGTATATATTTACTAGCAGTATGCCCACGCGGCTCAGCAAACTTCAAAGATATGTATAAATGTATATATTTACTAGCAGTATGCCCACATGGCTCAGCAAACTTCAAAGATATGTATAAATGTATATATTTACTGGCAGTATGCCCACACGGCTCAGCAAACTTAAAAATATATGTATAAATGTATATATTTACTAGTTGTATGCCCACACGGCTCAGCAAACTTCAAAGATATGTATAAATGTATGTATTTAATAGCAGTATGCCCACGCGGCTCAGCAAACTTCAAAGATATGTATAAATGTATATATTTACTAGCAGTATGCCCACACGGCTCAGCAAACTTCAAAGATATGTATAAATGTATGTATTTAATAGCAGTATGCCCACACGGCTCAGCAAACTTCAAAGATATGTATAAATGTATGTATTTAATAGCAGTATGCCTACATGGCTCAACAAACTTCAAAGCGTATGTATGTTTTTTTGCGCGTATCACTGTATTTTATACTGCTGCATATCGTGATACACCCACCACTAGATCACTATCAGATTGTAGCCTATTATGACCTATAAAGTAACGAAATGTTCAGGTTATTTTTGGTTATTTTATGTTTTATTTAATTTTCGGACATCTTAATCGGTCGCAATTTGTGGCTCTAGTGAAGGATTAGATAGAGATTACACTGTAAGCACAAGACAATGAAAGTCAGGGAATTTATAATTACCTTTTCCATGCTTGGAAAGTCATGGAAATCGGCTTTAGGCACATCAACGTGATCAATTTGGCTCAATTTTATCTTGTCATAAATAGAATAGGGCGTTATCATAACAAATGCACTTATCTAGACTATGGCATTCACATAATTCACCCGTATATGACCCACAGACATATGGGGGAGCGATGCATATGAATTATTATGTCTGATGCATTGACTTACAACCTAGACAATAGATGCACACAAATCCTAAATAATAATATGTTTATTGACGTACTCGAACTACAAAAAGCGTCTCAATAAATACAAAAAAAACATACCACAAAGACAATGAAAAAATAATATAGAAATTATGTTATATGTAATAATAAGTGCATTAATGTGATTAATGGCAACACAAAAAATAAAATAGTGCAAAGTGCATCATTATAACCTGGTAACGTATATGAAAATATTGAAAAATCAATTTTTGAAAATGCAAAAATCTCACGAAAAATCTCGTTGATTATCTTTAAATTTGATAGAGAATGATGTGTAGGAATCCTGACATTGGCCCAATAGTAGCACAATGCTGGCCAACGTCTCTGACGCTGTGCCAACATTACGCCAACACTGGGTCAACGTCGCATGTTTGCTGCCCAGGCAATTACGAAATAATTGCTTGAGTTCATCCTATCAAACAATGTGACTAATGCTGGTCGAGCACTTCCATCGCGGGAATCGTCTTTTAGACATCTGCACAATTTAAATGAAACATATCTCGTGAAGCTAGTAATTTAATGTTAATTTATGCTTCAGTTTATCTTGTTTTAACCCTTTCAGCGCGGGGATCGACTTTAGACGTCAAAATCTGACGTCTAAAGACGATCCCCGCACTGAAAGAATTACAATATTTCTAATGGCCGTATAGACCAATAACATAGGTATTCAAATGAAGCAGAAAGAACTAACTAAGTCATTTATGATGATCTCAAATTGAAAAAACCCTTTGGTTTCCATGGTTTATACAAAAAGATTTCATCGTTGTAATTGTCAATGTCTACGACACTGTGCCAACATATGTTACCTTGTGCGGTTCCAGGTGCTTAGCTATTATGCCACCAGCATAGCTGTGTCGTCATTTATACATACACTACTATATCAATAGTTAATGACGTAACTTAAAACGGGAACAGATGAGGGTGGAATATTAAAACCTAAGTTATAACCTTTTCAAACCGAATGAACCTGCCAACTAATCGACAGATCGATCACTGAACGACAATCATATCGGTGGGGATCCAGTGGGGGGGGGGGGGGGAATCCCCTTTTCAGAATTAAATTGCATTAATATCGCTCTAAATGGCCCAAACATTGATATTTCGAAACGCAAATAAATTCAATTGGGCTAGGCCTCAAGCCCTTGTTTATTAGCATTGATATACGTTGTCACCTACACTTATAATTTTGGCAGAAAGACAACTAATTTTTATGTGAACCCCATTTTTTTAAACGTCTGTACTCTGGATGCGCCCCTGTCTATGTGTGAGGTACCCTGTGTATCTCTATAGGTTCAGATGTATAGTTCTTCTCGTAATTGAGAATCTCACCCTCAATGAACAAGTAACGTACTTCTTACTGGGTTCGAGCCCGGGTCTCGTTAATTGTAGTGAGTTAGTGTGAAGTACTGTGTTTTAATCGCTTTGAACAGCTCATAAACTTTAATATATATGCGCTACGTGCTGGCTTTGATTTGTTATATAATAATTATGATAATTCCACAAAGACTAAAAAGCGACGTAAGGCACATTCACTCACTCACGGAGGCTCCCCACAATATTGAATCTTTACGAGTGAGCGGGTTTCTTTTAAACTTGAAGGCCAGAGTGAGTACCTTTGGCAAAGGTATCCGTAAAAATGAAATGAGCACACCATTATACAGTATGAGATGCATAAGCCATAGATTTTAATTGTATTTTATTTATAAAAAAAAACAATTATAATGATGTTAATATGCGAAAAGAAAGTTTAGCACCTACTAATATGGATTCAATGCATTCTACTTATTGGGTTGAGGCCACCTTCAAAAAAATGTTTGTTTCCGATTTCAAAGCAGTTACAGAAAAAATACATTATCAGGAGGGAGGGAATATTTTTTTAAGCTTCATCAATAATTAATAAATTTTTACATTGTGAAATTGATTATAATGCCAATATGTTAACACTTTTTTGCAAATGGAGCTACTTTAAATAAGTTAACTCTCCCTTGGACACGAATATGAGCTGATGACATCTGGTTGAAAATATGGCCATGTTGACTTTTGAATTAAAATGATAAGAAAGATTGTTTACAAAAGTGTATGTTTCCAAAATTCTCATAAAATAATTACAGTAGGGGGTTTTCTGTAGGGAGGGAAATCTGGACCAATCCGAATACCACGATATATCGTAACTTGTACGAGAATACGGGCCCTCGAGACGTGTTTACATCTAGCTGTTCTCAGCCCTGTTATCCCAGACTTCCGCCATTTCCAGGAAACTCCAGTTCTTAATCTGGCAATATTGTTTCAATATTGGATCGACGTCGAACAAATCGGGCCACATTGAAACTACACTGTGAACGTTGCATGGTCCGTCGTCATTCAGCCGGTCTCCTCCCAGCACACGCGACACGTTGACCCAATGCTGGGATAATGTTGGCCTAGCGTCGTAGCCGGTGTGCCAACGTCAGCACAGCATTGGTTCAACGTCTCTTGCTTGCTGGGCTGGAATGACTTATATGGCAAACGAAACAATAAGTCAAGTGTTGTTTTAATGTTGGTGCAGTGTTGCAGACGTTGGGCCAGCATTGAAACAGCACTGGGTCAGCGTCTGATGCTGTGTTGTTGATGTGCTGATCGCATGCAGGCATCATATACAATGCATTTCCGGCGACGTCAATGCGTGTATAATACACCTAGTAACAGTGATACACTGACCCAATGCCGGCGCAATGCTGGCCCAATGTCCTCAACGCCGGCCCGGCATGAAAACAACAGGTGATAATTAATATAGGTGACAGTGGGTGGTAAACAACTTTTACCAAATGCTATTTTCACGTTTCGTTATCGTCGACGACGCCGGCCCGACATCAACCCAATAACATGTTGTTTTAGGTTGTTACGTATAGGCGTTGTACGTGTCTTGACGTAACGTCCCCTCCTCCCCCCTCTGTCTTTGTCGGACCTCAGTACACCTAGAGTGGGGACAGCTGTTTGACTCCCTCTATAGATATTGTATGGTGCTGTGTCACACGTTATGAGACCTCACACCATACATTATACCCAGTAAACTAAAAACATTTGTAAAATGCTGGACCACGTTGGTCCGACGTTGTGCAAATGTTATACAAATGTTTTGTGTTTGGTGGGTATCCAATAAACACTAAGTACTGACACAATGCTGACCAAACCCTTGAAGCGCAACAATATTTTTGTGTAAACCTTAGAGACCAAAGGGTTTTGTCAATTTGAAATCATCATAAATGTCTTAGTTAGCTCTTTCTGATTCATTTGAATACCTATGTTGTGGGTCTACGACAATTATACATATTCTCATCCTGACAGTGTGAGGATCGACGTCTATACAGACGTCAGATTGTGACGTCTAGAGCTGGATCTCTGGGCTGTAAGGGATAATAGCCGCACAGCGCCGTATACGGTGGACGGACCTTAAAACAAGATTGTTTCCTTAACGTCTTGTGGTAGAAACTATGACACTTATGGTAAGAGGTTGATTGCAGTATTGGTGTATCATGTGTATATATATAGACAGACGAAAATGAAATCTTGATGATTCTATTGATCTTATTTCGCCTTGAGAATTGCTGCAGCAATCCGAATAAAAATGAAACCTGCACAATAAAGGTGGCCAGCACTAGTCTATGTATGACCCAGACGGTCGTCTATGTATGACCCGGACAGTTGTCTATGTATGCTCCGTTGTCTATGAATGACCCAGACGCTTGTCTATGTATGAACCAGACGGTTGTCTATGTATGAACCAGACAGTTGTCTATGTATGACCCAGACGGTTGTCTATGTATGACCCAGACGGTTGTCAATGTATGACTCAGACGGTTGTCTATGTATGCACCGTTGTCTATGTATGACCCAGACAGTTGTCTATGTATGACCCAGACGGTTGTCTATGTATGACCCAGACGGTTGTCTATGTATGACCCAGACAGTTGTCTATTTATGACCCAGACAGTTGTCTATGTATGACCCAGACGGTTGTCTATGTATGACCCAGACGGTTGTCTATGTATGACTCAGACGGTTGTCTATGTATGCACCGTTGTCTATGTATGACCCAGACAGTTGTCTATGTATGACCCAGACGGTTGTCTATGTATGACCCAGACGGTTGTCTATGTATGACCCAGACAGTTGTCTATTTATGACCCAGACAGTTGTCTATGTATGACCCAGACGGTTGTCTATGTATGACCCAGACAGTTGTCTATGTATGACCCAGACTGTTGTCTATGTATGACACAGACGGTTGTCTATGTATGACCCAGACGCTTGTCTATGTATGAACCAGACGGTTGTCCATGTATGAACCAGACAGTTGTCTATGTATGACCCAGACGGTTGTCTATGTATGACTCAGACGGTTGTCTATGTATGACCCAGACAGTTGTCTATGTATGACCCAGACAGTTGTCTATGTATGACCCAGACAGTTGTCTATGTATGACCCAGACGGTTGTCTATGTATGACCCAGACGGTTGTCTATGTATGACCCAGACGGTTTTCTATGTATGACCCAGACGCTTGTCTATGTATGCTCCGTTGTCTATGTATGATATGACCCGTTGTCTATGTATGACCCAGACGCTTGTCTATGTATGACCCAGACGCTTGTCTATGTATGCTCCGTTGTCTATGTATGACCCAGACAGTTGTCTATGTATGACCTAGACAGTTGTCTATGTATGACCCAGACAGTTGTCTATGTATGACCCAGACAGTTGTCTATGTATGACCCAGACGGTTGTCTATGTATGACCCAGACGGTTGTCTATGTATGACCCAGACGCTTGTCTTTGATGTATGCTCCGTTGTCTATGTATGACCCAGACAGTTGTCTATGTATGACCCAGACGCTTGTCTATGTATGACCCAGACGGTTGTCTATGTATGACCCAGATGGTTGTCTATGTATGACCCAGACGGTTGTCTATGTATGACCCAGACAGTTGACTATGTATGACCCAGACGGTTGTCTATGTATGCTCCGTTGTCTATGTATGACCCAGACGGTTGTCTATGTGTGACCCAGACGCTTGTCTATGTATGACCCAGACGGTTGTCTATGTATGCTCCGTTGTCTATGTATGACCCAGACAGTTGTCTATGTATGACCCAGACGGTTGTCTATGTATGACCCAGACGGTTGTCTATGTATGACCCAGATGGTTGTCTATGTATGACCCAGACGCTTGTCTATGTATGCTCCGTTGTCTATGTATGATATGACCCGTTGTCTATGTATGACCCAGACTGTTGTCTATGTATGACCCAGACGGTTGTCTATGTATGACCCAGACGGTTGTCTATGTATGACCCAGACGGTTGTCTATGTATGACCCAGACAGTTGTCTATGTATGACCCAGACGGTTGTCTATGTATGACCCAGACGGTTGTCTTTGATGTATGCTCTGTTGTCTATGTATGACCCAGACAGTTGTCTATGTATGACCCAGACGGTTGTCTATGTATGACCCAGACGGTTGTCTATGTATGACCCAGACGCTTGTCTATGTATGACCCAGACGCTTGTCTTTGATGTATGCTCCGTTGTCTATGTATGACCCAGACAGTTGTCTATGTATGACCAAGACGGTTGTCTATGTATGACCCAGACGCTTGTCTATGTATGACCCAGACGGTTGTCTATGTATGACCCAGACGCTTGTCTATGTATGCTCCGTTGTTTATGTATGACCCAGACGGTTGTCTATGTATGACCCAGACGCTTGTCTATGTATGCTCCGTTGTTTATGTATGACCCAGACAGTTGTCTATGTATGACCCAGACGCTTGTCTTTGATGTATGCTCCGTTGTCTATGTATGACCCAGACAGTTGTCTATGTATGACCCAGACGGTTCTCTATGTATGACCCAGACGCTTGTCTATGTATGACCCAGACGGTTGTCTATGTATGACCCAGACGCTTGTCTATGTATGCTCCGTTGTTTAAGTATGACCCAGACAGTTGTCTATGTATGACCCAGACAGTTGTTTATGTATGACCCAGATGGTTGTCTATGTATGACCCAGATGGTTGTCTATGTATGACCCAGACGGTTGTTTATGACCCAGATGGTTGTCTATGGATGACCCAGAGAGTTGTCTATGACCTAGATGGTTGTCTATGTATGACTCGTTGTCTATGAATGACCCGGACAGCTGTCTATGTATGACCCATTGAGTTGTCTATGTATGACCCATACAGGTGTTTGACCCATATGGTTGTCTATGTATGACCCAGACAGTTGTCTATGTATGACCCAGACGGTTGTCAATGTATGATCCAAACGGTTGTCTATGTATGATCCAGACGGTTGTCTATGACCCAGATGGTTGTCTATGTATGGGTTGTCTATGGATGACCCAGGCGGTGGGTAGACATATCCCATAATAACACTGCACAGATCGATTACTCGAGGAATGAGGTTATTACCCCTCCCTCTCTCCCCCAGCAGGCATACATGATGTACCATCGAACCAACGTTGGAGCCGCATACTGGTATAAAAGATTGTCAATTCTAGGCCGAAGTTCACAGAATGTACCTACGTCATGTCCTTGTAAATAAAGAGACATTCAACCAATGTTGGTTCAATGTTGGATCACCGTCAACATTGAACCAACATTGTGTCAATGTATCGAACTACCTTCCAAGCGTAACGCAGCAAAGTCCAGTAACATTGGCTCGATGCTGGCTGACTGATGTGGGTGCAGCAAACAAGAGGCATTCAATGATGCTGTTTTAATGGTGGCCTAGCGTCGCAGACGGTGATCCAACATTGAACCAACATTGGTTGAATGTCTCTTTATTTACAAGGACATGACGTAGGTACATTCTGTGAACTTCGGCCTAGAATTGACAATCATTTATACCAGTATGCGGCTCCAACGTTGGCTCGATGCTGACTGTGGTGGTACTTTCACTTTCCGTACAATACATAGGACTGACACATGATCAAAGTGAACGTACCGCCACAGCGAATAATGAATATAGGTCGAGCTATATCAGGTCGCATTGTGCAGATCCATATAGGATCATCCAGTTCTTCAACACTGAACAGGAACGGAGCGGCCGACCCTGTTTCGCCTGCACACTGCAGAAAGTACCCTGATGACATCTCAAGGCTCTGACACAGTGACCTCCATTTTTAAATGTAATAGTTCTAATATCAAAAGTTTATGCCTGCTGAAAATGGCCTAATTTTCGTATGCACTTGAAATAATCTCTCAGTTTCATGGTATCCGAGTTTTTTGGTAGGCAGCGCGAGTGTCGTTTTTACACAGCTGTCTGTGGAAACAAAATGGCGGTCAGTGTGACTGGGCCTCACGCAGTAAACTAGGCGGCCCAGTCATACCCGGTATGCAGAAAGGTGGTAATGTATGGCACAAATCCATTCTGATTAAATATAGTATCTTAGTCTACCTGTCTGGACTGGTATCATCAAAGCGATTGACCTGGTTGTCGACCAATCACATACCTGAGAACTGGGTCAATCACTGATGATGACCATCTCGACCAATCACATACCTAAGAACTGGGTCGATCGCCTTTTTAACCCAAAATCTTGTTCTACATTTATTTTGAGGAGTCTTCGTGACCAAGAGGTAACGTGTTTGGCCGCAGGCCATGGACAGTGTTATCTCACCATCCTCGAGTCTCCCGACCCAGTTTAGCCTGTATGTTATTAGGATTGCCCTAAGTCACTCTTCATTCATCCATCCATTCATTCATCCATCCATCAATGATTCATCCATGCACCCTTACCCATTCCCCGTCCATTCCGCCATTCATTCATTGATAACCCATTCCTCTATTCATTCATTCATTCATTCATTCATTCATTCATTCATTCATTCATTCATTCATTCATTCATTTATTTATTTATTTATTTATTTATTTATTTATTTATTTATTTATTTATTTATTCATACATCAATGCATCTATTCGTCCATTCAACAATTCATCAAAGCACCCTCACCCATTCCTTGTTAATTTATCCATTCATTCACCAATCCACCCATTGATTAATCCATTAATTCATCCATCAATTTCTCCATCCATTGATCCATCCATCCATCAATTCCCTTATCCATTAATGCATCCATCCATTAATCCATCCATCAATTCCTCCATCTATTAATGCATCCATCCATTAATTCATCCATCAATTCTTCCATCCAATAATCCATCCATCAATTTATCCATCCATTTTTCCATTCACTAATTTATCCTTCTACTCCTCCATCCATTAATCCACCCATTAATTCATTCATCCATTCCTCCATCCACCCATCCATTAATTCATCCATCCATTCCTCCATCCACCCATCCATTAATTCATCCATCTATTCCTCTGTCTTTTAATCCATCCATCCATCCATTAATTCATACATACATTTCTCCATTCATTCATCCGTCCATCAATTCATTCATCACTCCATAAGTTCATTCATCCAACCACCCCTGCATCCATTCATTTAGAATGTTCAGAGTATGCGGAATCCCCTGGTATATTCTATAATATATGTCAATAGGGATGCATTGATTCATTCATCCATTCTCCCATCCACCCATTCATTTATCCATCCATCCATCCACCCATTCATTAATGCATTTTTCCATCCATCTATTCACTCTTGCATCCTCACCCATTCTCCGTCCACTCATCCATCTGTCCATCCATCCATCCATCCATTCATCCATCCATCCATCCATCCATCCATCTATCCATCCATTCATTCATCCAGCTCAACATCCATCCATCCATCCATCCATCCATCCATCCATCCATTCATCCATTCATTTATTCATTCATTCATTCATTCATCCTTTCACGTATTCTGAATTCTCAGAGAATAGAAATCCTAGTATATTTTATGATATATGTAAACATATGCCCCATGAGAAGCCTCACTGTGGCGCTCTCTCCTTAAATAACGTGAGAGATATCATTTATGTGTCATTAATTTCCATGACAACCAGGTTATTTAACCGTCAACATCCCTGTAATTTGAGTGAGTTTATCTTTTGTGTTGTTGAGGCGCCCTTAGCATGTGTGTATGTCAGGCCTCGTGATGGCCGCGGCGGTGCCAGGGCCCACACTTATAGGGGGGGATCATTAGGATGTTATTGTGCGCCGGGGGCGGTGCCAGGGCCCACAACTATACGGGGGATCATTAGGATGTTATTGTGCGCCGGGGGCGGTGCCAGGGCCCACAACTATACGGGTGATCATTAGGTTGTTATTGTGCGCCGGGGGCGGTGCCAGGGCCCACAACTATACGGGGGATCATTAGGATGTTATTGTGCGCCGGGGGGCGGTGCCAGGGCCCACAACTATACGGGGGATCATTAGGATGTTATTGTGCGCCGGGGGCGGTGCCAGGGCCCACAACTATACGGGGGATAATTAGGATGTTATTGTGCGCCGGGGGCGGTGCCAGGGCCCACAACTATACGGGGGATCATTAGGATGTTATTGTGCGCCGGGGGCGGTGCCAGGGCCCACAACTTGACGTCGATTCCCGCCCTGAAACTTTTATAATGTCTAAACACATAACACTGGTATTCAAATGTAGCGGAAAGAGCTAACTAAGACATTTATGATGTTTTTAAATTATGTATCATTTAGTTTCTGTGGTATAGTTATTGTGGGCCTAAGGAGCTCGAACGAGGCCCCCAAGGACGTAGGGGCGGTTCCAGAATTTAGAAGGGTGATCCGATTAAAACAAATAGCTGTCAATCAGTGATTTTTTTAGTTTCCTCAGCTGGTATATAGGGTTCTTGACACTCTAAATTTACCATGATAGTGCCTCAATTTGAGGCACTACCCTGGTCAATTTAGGTGTCCGATACCGATATTTGACACTGTGCACAAGGGTTATTATGATGTTATTTTTCATTTATTTATTAGACTTTATATAGGTTCATGTACAATTATACAAAAAATGTACATATAGAGGCAATTAGGCGACAGGTGACAAGCCCCTATGCGAGGCCACGCCATCAAAATGAAAAAACAAACATCATAATACAATTAAAAATCCAAGAAGATTTGTGTTAAAAAGGATAAACCTAGTACCTAGGCTAGTAGATACGAGGTACCTATTACCTGAAATATGAATCACACCTGACCTAAATGCAATGGATGAACACTTTCAGCGTGGGATTAGACTTTTGACGTTAATCCCCGGTCTGAAAGGGTTAAAATATTATAATGACCGTAGACCCATAACATAGGTATTTAAATAAAGAAGAAAGAGCTAACTAAGACATTTATGATGATTTCAAGTTGAAAAAATGGAAAAAACCTTTGGTTTCTATGGTATATTTTGCAACCCTATTTCCGATGATTTCAAATTGTGATAAAAACCTTTGGTCTCCATGATTTATACACAAATATTTCCGCACTCGAAGGGTTTTTATAACAGCCCCTGGCTAGATAGCTAGATAGATGGCTGTGATGTCAGATCTAGTTCAGATCTGTATTAGACGATAGGTATCATATTTACCTCCATGTACTCTTTAACCCTTGTGTGAGGAGCGCGGGGCCCTGCGCGAAATTAACGTCGATACACCTTAACGAGGCCGCCATTAACGTGATCGCCTAGTCACATTAAGAAGGGAGAACCAATGCTGCTTCTCTGAAAACCCTACACGGGGAAATTGGGGCTCGAACCCGGGACGCATGCATGACTGGCGAGGCAGTCAGGCGCTTTAGCCATTGCGCCACGTCCCCTTCTCTCCTTTATCCCTTGTCCTGCTACGCCCGTATATATACAGTTTTAAGCATGTATTGGATCAATAGAAATATCACTAAATCTGATAAAATATCTTTTGGTAGAAGCTTAGTTAATCAAACAATTTATTATTGAAGATGTCTATTTTGAAAAAAAATTAAATATTTTTTATTTATTTGAAGCTGGAAATTGCTTGAGCAATTCCAGCTTCAAATGAATGAAAAATAGAAACAAACAATACACCCTTGTCAATAACAACACGCCACACAGTGAGCAACGCTGAACTGTTTTAAACAGACAACTGTTGCACATTTTTCAATGGCAACACGCCACACAGTGACCAACGTTGAACTGTTTTAATCAGACAAACTGTTCACGCGCAAACTCGTGCAAGCAGTCTATTCAACATGACAAGAGTTGAACCCTCACGAAGTATAAAAGCATCATTCTGCATCTATGAAGAATGACTTAATTTCTCACACTTAGGGGTTTTACGACGAAAATGCACATGAAACTGTTAATAATAACAATACCGTTTTTATTTGTCACCCACTTCAAGTCATCTTCATCCTCTACAAGTCGAGAATTGCGACAGCAATTCGCGGCTTGTAGTGGATGAAGATGAATTCAGGAAGATGACAATAAAATTCAGGATTGAAAGGGTTAAGGCTCTATATTATAGAATTATGTAAATTTTCACCCACCCAGAACTTTAAATTCAATCTAGTGCTGAGATCAGCCCATCTCGCCTTCCCAACGATGTCGTATGCATATAAAGTATAGTATTCTACCCCCTACTTTAAATAACAACAGAATGACCAAAGTGATTAGCTAATCTCATCATGTGACTGGCTGAGCCACTCTGATTGGTCGGGGGTAGAATACTATACTTGGTCTAAAGTTTGTTCCGCAAAAAAACTTTCTTTAAATACATACATGTGAGAGAACTGTGTTAAAATACCTTACGGTTCGTAATACATTTACCCCCTGTGAGAATAAATTACTTTTGAAAAAAATGATTCTGTTATATCAAGAAAAATTATAAAGCAAGGAGTACCAATGTTTTTTTTCAAATTTGAAATCGTCATAAATGTCTAAATCAGCTCTTTCTTTTTACTTTGAATACCTATCTTATGGGTGTACGACCATTATAAATTTGTAATTCTGCAAGTGCGGGGACCGTCTTTAGACGTCCAAAGACGGTCCCCGCATTTAAAGGGTTAAAGCGCTGAGCGTGGCTATATTCGTTTGTAATTTGTTTTATCAGCCGATCAAAGCAAATCGCAGTTATTAGGAACGAGATGTATGTTTAAACATCAAGATTAGCAAATGTTTAATCGGGTGCAAATTGAGCAATACGAGCAATTTTCGCCCACTCGAAGTTGTGGGTCGCGGTGAAGTTGTGGATCGCGGTAGCGAGACACAACTTCACAAGTAGGTGAAAAATTAAATTATTTTATTTAGCGCCTTAATAGTTTAAACAATGCTGGTTTAATGTTAAACCCACATTGAAACACTGCTTGGTACTATGGCTAAACCTCCTAACTCCCCCACCATCACCACGTATGATACGTGCTATACCTCTTATCTACATACCTTTATCTTGACATAGATTGTGGGCGTCGTTTTTTCTGTTGATACAACTCTAAAAATATATCTTCTCCATGGCTTATCTGCTGTACAGTATAATTAAGAAAGTGTGTCTCAGATACCAGTCGGTATGTGCCCTATTTCTAGTTCTATCCTATTCCCCTCTTTTGTAACTGACACGCTTCGCCAGTCGCCTCTGTACATGATTTGCTCACGTAGACCTCCAATCTAACAAACAGCTATCCCTTTTAGCGTGGAGATATATTTTTTTTCGCCATGTATCAGAAACAAAGAAAAATTCCCTGTGATTTCTCAAAAAAAAATTATCGGGAAAAAATCATCCCCTTCTTCTCCGCCGCTTATAGCGATCAACGATTTTAAGCTTTTTTGAACTATTTATCACATATCCTGGAGTATCGATTAAAATTGTTTACTTGTGCACAATTTTATCTTAAATAAAAAACTTATTATTAATTATAACAGGTTTGTATATTTTTACCTCACTGGGGATGGTATTTATATTAAAGTTGTAGATTGTAGTTGTAAAGTGTCGGATTCGTATGCAAGAAAATGTCAATGAGGAACGCCGCACTTAAGTTCCGTTATTGCACTGTGCTTATCACAACAGTTTCTGTATCCTTTATTATTTCTACAGGGAGCGATCCCAATAAAAACATCTTAGCCTTTAACCCTGACAGTGCGGGGATTGACTTTAGTCGTCAGATTCTGACGTCTAATGTCGATCCCCGCACTGTAAGAGTAAAAATATTTATAATGGCCATAGACCCATAACATAGGTATTCAAATGAATCAGAAAAAACTCACTAAGACATTTATGATGATTTCAAATTGAAAAAAACCCTTTTGGTTGCGAAGTTTTTTTTACAAATTAATTCAGCGCTTCAAGGGTTAAAATGCTAGTGGCGTCTACAACCGATTTCAGCCTTTCAAAGAAGAGAATTTGAAAGAAAAAAACAACATTAAAGTTACATTAAAGTTGCAAGGAAAAGTTTGTTTGAAAATTATTAGTTAGCAATTTTTTTCTTCAAGCTCTTGACTTTCACTTCACCCTTATCATTTATGTAGAAATATTTTGCTAATCAATTTCAAATTGATTAGCAAATGGCTACAATTGCATAGATTTTCGCTACGCGATACTGAACAAAATCATTGTCATATGTTTTAATTCAACTTCTACAAATGTAAGTAATTTTCACCCACTTGAAGTTGTGGATCGCGGCAGCAAGACACAACTTCAAGTGGCTGTAAAATTAGGTTTTAAGTTTAAGGTGTATGGTATATCTTATCTTAGCTTTCCCCATTGATAACAATACAGAAAGTTAAGATGAGATCTTAATATAATGTTACCATTTTTCCCCGCTAAGGTATCTTATTTAATTTTCACCCACTTGAAGTTGTGTCTCGCTACCGCGACCCACAACTTCAAGTGGGTGAAAATTAGTCATCGTTTAATGTGAGACCAAACATTTGCCGTTAAACACATTTCATTGGCAATAACAGTGGTTTCAACTGCTAATAAAACAGCTTAGGAATGACTATAATCGCGATTATGAATATAATCGCGATTATGACTATAATCGCGATTCTGACTATAATCGCTATTAGCGCTAAACCCTTAAAGCGCTAAATTAATTTGTAAAAAAACATCGCAATCAAATGTATTCAAATAAAGCGGAAAGAGCTAACTAAGACATTTATGATGATTTCAAATTGATAAAAACCTTTGATTTCCATGGTTTAAACAAAAAATATTTCAGCGCTTTGAGGGTGAACCATGTATACGGGCCCGAGTGACGTGTGCCTCACCCCCCCCCCCCCGCCCCGGCCTCCCACCCACTCAGGACCCCACCCCCCGTATACATTCCGCCAACCAGACCGCTCTATATACCGGACGCACGGACACCACCCTGTTACCATAGTAACAAGAACAAGAAATATTACTGAATACGCCGCAGTCTGACTGGGAGATGACACGTCTACAAAACAGCCCTGGATCCGGTTTGGTTTCGACGATACAACAGACAAAAACTATGACGTGTTTTTACCCTTTCTATGTTTATGATTCATGCTTAGCTAGAGACCCTTAAGTGCTCACAAAACTATATTAGTACCAAAAAATAGTACAGTAGATTATTAGATTCACGAAAATGTATAATCCGGTGACTATAAAATGATATCTAAGTTATTTAGCTGTGTGATCTCTGGCTTACAAAGCTGAAATATTTCTGTATAAACTATGGAGACCTAAGAAGTTATTTTTGAAGTCATCCTAAATGTCTCTTTCGGTTACATTTGAATACCTATGTTATGACTCAACAGCCATTACTCTTTCAGCGTGTGTGTGTGAAAATTAAAATAACATAAACAACTAGACAACCAGTCAGTACAAGACTGCAAGCCACCACCAAATTACAACTAGACAACCAGTCAGTACGAGACTGCAAGCCACCACCAAATTAGTGACCGTATAGTAGTATACGATACGGATAGAGTAGTATTGCATTCATGGGCAGAACCCTGAAAATAGTAGTATACTACCAATCCATGTGCATCGATTAGTGATTCGGATCCTGCATCCGAATCACCCCCAAAATGTAATCGATTGTTCCTTGGTCCGAAACACACCTGGTGAAAGTTTAATGCAAATCCGTTCATTACATTCTTCAAGGGACAGGCAGTGACCAACCAACAAAACCAAAAACGTAACCTTCCAGGGGAGGTAAATATAACTTATTGTCACCCACTGATCGCGACCCACAACTTAAGTGGGTGAAAATTTAGAGACGATAACTTTAGAATAGGGATAGAATAAGGTATTGTGCATATATGACAAATAAATCATAAATTAGTTTTAATGATGTCAGTAAAATATCAGTCTCTCCCTAAGAAAGTGAAACAAACCCACGCCTCATTACATGGTGTGGTTTGACAGTATATTGTCCCCTTGGATATGAAAATGTGCATCTGCCACTTTACAAAGTGGCAGATACACCCTTTCATATCCAAGGGGACGATATATCTGTTATCACTACTACACGTGAGTTATTAATAACAGATATACTACATTTACAATATTCTGAGGAAAGCGGCAGAATTAAACAGGAAAATAACAAAACAACATATCAGCTCTGAATAAAACATCAAAAGTAATTTTCTGATTCATTATATTCAGGGAGGACAACATTAACTAGTGTCAGCATATCTGATATGACTGATTTATCTGATCATTTGATAAAACGGGCAAGACATATCTCTATAAAAGTAACAGAAAAAACACCTCAACATTTGCTGATTGCAGCAGCTGATTTGTATTATGTGGAATGTTAGTTCCTGTTTCGCTATGCATGCTGTATGCAGCGGACAGTTGAACACTTTTATTACGGTATTTAACTTTTCCCCCCATTATTAGTTGTGTCTCGCTACCCCGACTCACACCGACAATTTCATGTTGAAAAACCTATTTTATTCTAAATAACTGTGATTTGACCTGCTAATCAAATATCAATCGAT
The DNA here is from genome assembly GCA_964017125.1 of Flabesymbios commensalis. Classification (NCBI taxonomy): domain Eukaryota; kingdom Metazoa; phylum Annelida; class Polychaeta; order Terebellida; family Flabelligeridae; genus Flabesymbios; species Flabesymbios commensalis. The sequence goes on along the minus strand of OZ024917.1, from coordinate 66,627,437 downwards.
CAATCAATAAAACTTCTATGGCGCCTATAGCAGTTTTACTGATTGATTGATTGATTGATTGATTGATTGATTGATTGATTGATTGATTGATTGATTGATTGATTGATTGATTGATTGATTGATTATTTGATTAATTGATTGATTGATTGATTGATTGATTGATTGATTGATTGATTGATTGATTGATTGATATTTTATTCGCAGGTTAAATCACAGTTATTGAGAATAAAATATAAATATATTATGATAAAAACCGTGTATGGATGTGCTTAGCCTGTAGACGTCTAAAGTAGATCTCCGCGCTGGAAGAACTAAAACATGTATAATGGTCGTAGACCCGTAACATAGGTATTTAAATGAAGCGGAAAGAGCTAACTAAGACAATTACGATGATTTCAAATTGAGAATATTCCTTTGGTCTCCACGGTTGATATTATGTAGGGGCTAATTTAATTTACTATAAGTATGTATTATTCTGATATAAAGCAGACGTCCTGTGTTACATCACTGACAGGTATTTTTAAGTGCTCACGTATACATTCAACAAGGAGTAGACCAAAATAAAAAATACGTTATGCTACAAGAATAAATGGAGGAGAAAGCATTTGAATTTGCGACCCACAACTTCAAGTGCCTGTGGGTTAAAATCGTGTTTAATTCGACTCAAAACATTTGCTAATCTTGTTGTTTATACACTCATATTATTCACAATGACAGTTTTCTGTGATTTGACCTGCTAACAAAACACTATAAGAACGATTATATATAGTCGTAGGTCCTTTATAGCGTTTACCACTATATACTAATAATTACTTACTGAAGCCGGGATCCCAGAGAGGGGAGCCTCAGTGGTGTTCTAATTACGGGCCACTGTCATATATGCTGGCCCGTCATTGACACAACACTGACGGACCATTTCACGTTACATAACACAGCCAGACTGCTGTGCAAAAGTTAACAGCGATAACTGTTGACTTTCAAGCAATCAGTTACTGCTGTTTGTCCAACAGACGTTGAGTTAATGTTGGTTAAACCAGCATTGTGGACATCTCGTGGATATGTCGCTGTACGTCATAGCTGTTGTACACGAAATGAAATGAAATGAATGGGTTGTAAAAATGAAATGAAATGAATGGGGTTTTAGGCCAACTTTGTGCACATATAGGCTAACCTGGGCTATGATAACCTCCTAAAGATGGTGAGATGACACTGTCCTCCAGACACAAGAGTCAAAATTCGAGCTCCAGTGGTCTGAGGCCGAACACTCTACCTCTCGGTCACAGAGGTTCCCCACAATATTGAATCTTTACGAGTGAAGGGGAAGAAGCAGTTTTGTTTCTTTGAAACTTGAATGCCAGAGTGGGGTTCGAACCCGCGATCTCCGACTTTCCAAGCAGGCAACTTTGAAACCACTGCACCAGGGCCCCCGCCCCTGTTGTACACTGTGACGTTAATTATTATCTTCTCACAGTAACGTGGGTGACGTATACATGTATTACGTGAACAAAGAGAGATGGTTCGCATGCCTGGGGCTGGTACACCCCCCCCCCCCCGTCACCCACATCAATCAATACACCCCCCCCCGTGTTAACCCTCTGCGAGGGGACAAATAAAAACGGTATTAAAGATATAATGAGTGAGGAAGCGTAACTCGTCATATCGCATGCGCGTAATCGGACTGATACGTTTGATTGTGTAAGCGTTATCGCTCGTGCTGCTATTTCTCGTCATTTGATGCTGGAATTGCTAACGCAATTTTCGAAATCTATGATTATTTACGATATATAAACATTGTAAATTGAGTTATTTGATGAATTGATCATCTATTACAATCTACTTGACCATTTTCAGCGTTTTTTTATATGCCTTGAAACTCGGACTAAGGCACTTATATATATACGCAAGACACAGGTTAACTCAGCGAGGAGGGGGGGGGGGGGGGGTCAAATGAAAGCGTTATTAAAGAGATGCGTAACTCCCCATCCCATGTAATCAAGCTGATAAGAGTTAACCCTTGTTAATTTATTTACATTTTCAACTATTTCAGGTTGTGTCTCGCTACCGCGATCCACAACCTGAAGTGGTTGAAAACTACTCATATTTGTTTAATTTGAAACTAACTATTTTCAAATCTTGATATTTAAACAGTCATTTTATTCCGAATAACAGTGATTTAATCGGCTAATTAAACCTTACTTCGCAGGGACAGACTCAATCGTCAGAATCTGACGTCTGTAGACGTCAGATTCTGACGACTAAAGTCAATCCCCGCACTGTAAGAGTAAAAATATTTATACCAACCGTAGACCCATAACATAGGTATTCAAATGAATCAGAAAGAGCTAACTAAGGCATTTATGATAATTTTAAATTAAAAAAAAACACCTTTGGTTTGGTTTGGTTTGGTTTATATAAAAATAATTTGGCGCTTTAAGGGTTAATAGCACATTAAAAACGACTATTGTCGTAATTAGCAGGCAAAGGGTTAACACTTGTGCTGCTGAATTAGTTGGGGTTTATTTTTCCTCATTTGGAGCTGGAATAATTATTGATAACGCAATTTCCAGCTTTTTATTACTATTTGTGGAAAATTGACATAGCTAAATTAAATTATTTTAAGAACTGAGCATCATATGACGGATTTTGAAAATATAGAAAGTGCTGCTTATTGGGTCAAATTAAACAATGAAATTTGAAACTCTATAATTATACTGGAGAAGGTTTGTGAGTAATTTACATCCACTTGAAACTGAGTGCCGGGCTTACACTAGCAAGATAACTTTCGACAAAATTTCAGATATCTTGTTCAATAATTTTACTTCTTACAGCCGAAATCTCGTAAAATATGCCTTATTTTACTCCTACAGTCTGTTCCACCAGATCCTGGGAGTAGTCTTTTTTCAATTTTCTCAGGCGCTATTCAAAATTTTTGTGTGAAAGTTTTTTTGGGTAATTTTTTCATCTTCCCACAACATCGCTGAAAATTTAGAAAATATTTTACATACCAAATGGTCTAACTTCGAGAATGCACAAAAACATCCACCAAAGTTTCAGGGCTGTTTGGGAAGATTAAAAAATGATCCGATAAAAATTTTGCTAAAAAAAAATTAAACTGCGACCGAGCAAATTGAAAAAAAGGCTACTCCCAGTGTGAAACAGACTGTAGTTACCTTGATGTTAGGAACTATTTCTTCTAGTAATTGTTTCATTTTAGTGACATTCTCTTTCTTATTTCCTATGTCCCTCACAAGAGTTTCTCAATTTGATCATAATAACTGTAACCCTTTCCGGTCACATTGATGCCTATGTTAGTTATGTGTCTACGACCATTATAAATAGTTATTTGCTTCAACGCGGGGATCGACTTTAGACGTCAATCGATCCCCTCGCTGAAAGAGTTAAACTGGTGTGTGGAACCCAGGGCCCGTGTTCTCGTACAAGTTACGATATATCGTGGGCTTCCGAATCCGAAGCTTACGATATATCGTAACTTGTACGAGAATACGGGCCCTGTACTGGTGTTGAGAGCGAATTAAATACTTAAGCTTGTTTGAAAGCATATTTAATATGGGCCTAACGTTAGCTGAGTAATATTTTTTTATTTTGGCCTGTGCAGTTAGTGATTGAATGTTAATATTGTCTTTATTATGTTGGCCTGATGTAATTTGGGGGTAGTTGCTCAGTGAGGCACACGTGCCCCGCCCTGCTCTATACAACGATAAACCCAGAGAGTCTATGCTCGAGGGGTATCAACGGGGGGCTCAGGGGACAAAGTACATCTTTATCAATACTACATGTTATTACATTCGTCGCTAGTCCCAACAAGGTGCAATTAAAAGTAAATGTGATGTGCACATATAGACTAAACTGGGCCAGGGGAACCTCCTGAGGTTGGTTAGATGACACTGTCCTCCAGACACAAGATTCGAAATTCGAGTCATGGCGGTCTGAGGCCGAGTTCGCTACTTCTCGGTCACGGAGACTCCCCATAATTTTGAGTCTTTACGAGTGAGCAGGGAAGAAACATTCTGTTTCTTTGAAACTTGAATGCCAGAGCGGGGTTCGAACCCGCGATTTCCGCGACAGCTTTAACCACTGCACCACCATGCAGACGCTCGCCCTTGGTGTAAAGGTAGATAGAGGTTTTCAGTTTTCATTAATTTGCCGTTTTAACTCCACGGGGAGCATACAGCCCTACAGCCATTTCGGAGTACACATAACCATCTCTGTCCTACCAGGTACTCATTTACACCTGAGTGAAATGAACTGCCTTACATAAGTCCCATCGAAAAGACGATGTCCCAGCGTTGAGAGGGGAGAAATATGATTTTTCACTGAAAATCTGCACCAAGTGGGGGTTGAACTCGTGCGGCAGACAGCGGCTATTGCAAAGCGTCCTACAAGGTGTACAGCAGGGCTCACATATAATATATGTCCCGGCGAACACAGACGTTGACTCAACGTTGGTTTAATGTTGGGCCAGTGCCGTAGACCAACGTTGGCTCAACGTGTTTGTTAGCTTATTTGCTTTGCTAAACCCACGAAATTTCGTGTTAAAACAAAATGTAAATGCTTTGAAGCAAGTTAAATCAAATATTTTTTTAAGTATTTAATAAAAATAAAACTAACTTCGTACTATCGAAATAAATTATTCTTGATTTAAGAGTTCTAACTGTATGTATGGAAATATTTTAAAATATAAAAAAATATTAATTTTATTATGCAACACCTGTGTTTCATTTTATTTCCTTTCATTGTTTGATCCCCCCCCCCCCCCCGTCTAGATCCCCACAGTAACACTATCTTTGAGAGCGAGCTTTCATCCGACAAAGCAAAACAAGGCATTTACCCAATGTTGGTTGCGTGCGACGCTGGGCCAGCATTAAACCAGCATTGTTTCAACGTCTCGTTTGCTGTGTATTGGGCATTACCCCCCTCCTTTATTGACATCTAAGCAGCCGCACCTGGTGTAATAGTAACCAGGTAAGGGCGGGGGGGGGGGGGCAGGCAGAGTAAAAATCAGAAAACCCCTAAAATACATTACCTATTGGGTTGTCTGTCACTCGGCGCGTTATTGCTAAATTCGATTTTCAATACACTGTTTCCGCCTGAAATGTTTGAGTTTGGGGTCTAAAATGGGTGGATTTCGTTCAGGACAGAGTTTCGACAGAAATTACAGTCAAATGGCAGATCCGACCAGACTGTCAATCTGATTCATATTAACCGTGGCGAATTAATTTCTCAGTCAATTCTCAACCAATTTTCATAACATTTTTCAAGATTTCCCTATTCTCGAGTCATGTGGCGGCTTAATTAGCCTCTATATTTTGCTAAATTTTGGTAATTATTTTTGAAGTTAGATCATTTGACATGTAGTGTAATTCTGAGATAAAGTTAATGGGTGGATGGATATTACTACACGTTAAAGATACTAACTTTTAAACTATACAATTTTTTTCGATGACATATTGAAGTTTGTCGCCGCATAACAAGAAAATGATGCTTCTAAATTTCATGAAATTTGACTAGCCCTTTCAGCGCGAGGACCGACGTCTAAAGTCGATCCCCACACTGAAAGGGTTAAAATATTTATAATAGCCATAGTATCATAACATAGGTATTCAACTGGAGCAGAAAGAGCTAACTAAGACACTTGTGATGATTTCAAAGTGAAAAAAACTTGTTTAAACGGTTGGTTTAAACAAAAATATTTTAGCGTTGTAAGTAAGGATTATATATCGACTGAAAATCAGCGACAACCATTGATTAAAATCGTCCCCTTGGATATGAAAGGATGTATCTGCCACTTCACAAAGTGGCAGATACATCCTTTTATATCCACGGGGACGTAATGTGAATCCGGGTATATGCATTTCTCGCGCTGCGCTGCGCTTCTCTCACTTTATCGGATCCACGAATCTATCGTATTTCGTTCTTTCTCCACGATTGAGTTTGTTTCGTTCTATATACTGTTGGCTTATCTTATCCACATTGTGTATCCGTGATAAGGCTTACAGTAACCAACATCATGCGGTCTGTTCAAGAAAAAAATAACATGTCCTACAGCCTCCTCCCCTCCCCCCCTCCTCCCGGCCATTGCATATTGCACACATATTGTTTTACGTCGCTTTCTGCACAATCATGGCAATATCGCGACAGAAGGAAGCCCGAAGTGGGCACTATTCCCTACCCTTTTCGAATGACTTCAAGTTATATTTATAGTACACAATACCATAGACAACACTGTACACTTCAGGCATTTGAACAGTTTGGAGCACTGTATATGCACAACCCCGATGACAAATATCCGACCCGGCTGGAATTCGAACCCAGTACCTCTGAGTTTCGAGCCATCGGGGACGGCACTAGGCCAGTATTTATGTGATTTCTCTTACAGTGACCCATGTGTTTGGTTCTAACACTGACTATACACTGGTCCACATTCATTTTGGTAATTCCGTAGCGCATGTTTTCACTTCAAAGTGAATAAACAAAATAAAAAATGGCCTGATTTTATAAAACACCCAAGAATAATATTCCAGGGTTGCCACGACACCTTAATAACCTGATAATAAAACAAATCTAGGATTTTTTATAAAAACATTAATTGTCAGGAAAAACAAAATTAGGCAAAGTCAGGAAAAAAATGCTCTGAATTGACTTTAATTTAACCAAAATAAGCCCACTGATTTCGATCCAATTTGCGACCAATTTCTCTCATGGATATTGTCCGTTTTGGTCATGAAGAAAAAGTCAGTAAAAAGTCTGGAATTTGCATTTTCCTCCTGATTGTGATGGACCAAGAAAATATGTGAACATTAAACTATACAGCGCGGGGATCGACTTTAGACGACGTCAGATTCTGACGAATAAAGTTTATCCCCGCAACATTGTAGACCCGTAACATAGGTATTCAAATAAATCACAAAGATCCAACTAAGACATTTATGATGTGTTCAAATTGAAAATAACCTTTTAGTCTCCATGGTTTAAACAAAAAGAATTCATCGCTTTAAGGATTTAACCAGCATTCCGGTCAGTGTATCATAGAATTCATCGCTTTAAGGATTTAACCAGCATTCCGGTCAGTGTATCATAGAATTCATCGCTTTAAGGATTTAACCAGCATTCCGGTCAGTGTATCATAGAATTCATCGCTTTAAGGATTTAACCAGCATTCCGGTCAGTGTATCTTAGAATTCAGCGCTTTAAGGATTTAACCAGCATTCCGGTCAGTGATAGAACTCATCGCTTTAAGGATTTAACCAGCATTCCGGTCAGTGTATCATAGAATTCATCGCTTTAAGGATTTAACCAGCATTCCGGTCAGTGTATCATAGAATTCATCGCTTTAAGGATTTAACCAGCATTCCGGTCAGTGTATCATAGAATTCAGCGCTTTAAGGATTTAACCAGCATTCCGGTCAGTGTATCATAGAATTCAGCGCTTTAAGGATTTAACCAGCATTCCGGTCAGTGTATCATAGAATTCATCGCTTTAAGGATTTAACCAGCATTCCGGTCAGTGTATCATAGAATTCATCGCTTTAAGGATTTAACCAGCATTCCGGTCAGTGTATCATAGAATTCAGCGCTTTAAGGATTTAACCAGCATTCCGGTCAGTGTATCATAGAATTCAGCGCTTTAAGGATTTAACCAGCATTCCGGTCAGTGTATCATAGAATTCATCGCTTTAAGGATTTAACCAGCATTCCGGTCAGTGTATCATAGAATTCAGCGCTTTAAGGATTTAACCAGCATTCCGGTCAGTGTATCATAGAATTCATCGCTTTAGGGATTTAACCAGCATTCCGGTCAGTGTATCATAGAATTCATCCCTTCAAGGATTTAACCAGCATTCCGGTCAGTGTATAATAGAATTCAGCGCTTTAAGGATTTAACCAGCATTCCGGTCAGTGTATCATAGAATTCATCGCTTTAAGGATTTAACCAGCATTCCGGTCAGTGTATCATAGAATTCATCCCTTCAAGGATTTAACCAGCATTCAGGTCAGTGTATAATAGAATTCAACGCTTTAAGGATTTAACCAGCATTCCGGTCAGTGTATCATGGAATTCATCGCTTTAAGGATTTAACCAGCATTCCGGTCAGTGTATCATAGAATTCAGCGCTTTAAGGATTTAACCAGTATTCCGGTCAGTGTATCATAGAATTCAGCGCTTTAAGGATTTAACCAGCATTCCGGTCAGTGTATCATAGAATTCATCGCTTTAAGGATTTAACCAGCATTCCGGTCAGTGTATCATAGAATTACCAGCATTCCGGTCAGTGTATCATAGAATTCATCGCTTTAAGGATTTAACCAGCATTCCGGTCAGTGTATCATAGAATTCAGCGCTTTAAGGATTTAACCAGCATTCCGGTCAGTGTATCATAGAATTCATCGCTTAAAGGATTTAACCAGCATTCCAGTCAGTGTATCATAGAATTCATCGCTTTAAGGATTTAACCAGCATTCCGGTCAGTGTATCATAGAATTCATCGCTTTAAGGATTTAACCAGCATTCCGGTCAGTGTATCATAGAATTCAGCGCTTTAAGGATTTACCCAGCATTCCGGTCAGTGTATCATAGAATTCAGCGCTTTAAGGATTTAACCAGCATTCCGGTCAGTGTATCATAGAATTCATCCCTTCAAGGATTTAACCAGCATTCCGGTCAGTGTATCATAGAATTCATCGCTTTAAGGATTTAACCAGCATTCCGGTCAGTGTATCATAGAATTCATCGCTTTAAGGATTTAACCAGCATTCCGGTCAGTGTATCATAGAATTCAGCGCTTTAAGGATTTAACCAGCATTCCGGTCAGTGTATCATAGAATTCAGCGCTTTAAGGATTTAACCAGCATTCCAGTCAGTGTATCATAGAATTTCATAGAGCTCTTAATAATAACGAGATCTTTTTTTCCATTTGCCACCCATTTCTGGTCATCTTCATCCACAACAAGTCATGAATTGCGACAGCAATGGATAAAAATGACAAAGGTAAATTGAAGTTTGAAATGGTTAACCACACTCAGTCCCTCAACCGATTTGATTCACTTCAGCTGGGTTTATTTGGTTTGTAACTGGCTTGGAGACTTATGTATATATGGTTGAACACTGCTTGCTTTATCAAGGCCAACTAATTACACGTTGAACAAGTATTTTTTTATTTACACTGCGTTGTGCGCAATGTGACAATACGAGTGGCTCTTTATCATGTTTATTAAAGTAGGCAGCACTAACTTTCCACATTCTGGCGCATTGTGTGATAGCAGAAAAGATATATGTCATTAATTTGTGAAATTAAAGTCCTAGCATATAACTCAGTGTATCAAGATAGAAAGTATAGTTTATTTTTAACAACTGGTTATACACCTGTGCCAACAAAAACACAGAATGTCTACGTAACCGTGGGCGACATCAGTGTGATAAGGAGATAATCAGGTAAAAACTGAGGAAATGTGATTTGAAATGAATCACCAGTGTATTATTATATGTCATCATTTCGCGTCTACTTAAACCGCTCAATTCAATAATAACCCTTTTCCTGCTAAGTTTGATAATTTAAATTTTCACCCACTTGAATTTGTGTCTCCCACCGCGACACAAAGTGGTTGGGAATTAGGCCTACTCATATTTGCTTAACTTGAGACCATACATTCAAATCTTGGTGTTAAAACACACATTTCGTTTCCAATAACTCAGATTTGAACGGCTGATAAAATGGATTGAAGCGACTATGGATAAAGCGACTATGGATATAGTCGCGATTAGCGATGAAATGATTAATTAACCCATTCAGTACCAAACTATTTCATATCTTTTAACCCTTTCAGCCCGGGGACCGATTTTAGACGTCATAATGTGACGTATAAGCCCCCCCCCCCGCTGGCCGTAGACCCATACCATAGGTTTTCTGTGAAACGCATTGACGTCACTCGGTGAAAACAAGGTTATATAAGACCCCTCCCCCATACTTCATTGTATTAGCCATGGTTTATACAAAAGTATTTCAGTGCTTTAAACTTTCAACTATTTTTCTCAGTCAGTTTTTGCAGTGTAAGCGCTATACCGGGGCTTGTAAAAAATGGTGGAGATAATCTATTAGACTTCATATAGTAACTATCCTATTTGGATAATGCAATTTGTGAACATAATTTTGTTTGGTGCCAGACATGCTTAAAGACGTATGTAGATAGATATTCTTTCATGTATGCGCGTTTGACAGCACATAGGCTGCGGTCATTTTCATCCTTCATTCTGATGTAAATAGAAAGACCCGACTGTGTTCTCTACACATGCCTTCAATGACTGTATTTAACCCGAACTCACCAGCAGATTTCCTATTCTAGTGCTAAATATTATGCCCGCTTTTGAAAAAAAAAACGAAAAATGTGCATGTGAACATGGCCTTTCTAGAGCCCATGATATATCGCAGGGCTTCCGCCAGGAATGTTATGTTTGAGAGGGAGGTCCAAAAGGGATGGGTGGTCTGGAGAAAAACAATTGAGAACTTATAAATTTGTGTGCTTAAAATGGCCTATTTTAACTGAAATGACAGCAAAACCTGGAATATATTGTCATTTTCTTTGCCAACAGGGGGGGGGGATATCCCCCCTCCCCCGCTGTGGTGCTGAGAGTGGGGGTCCGGAACCCCCCCCCCTCTTGGCGGAAACCCTGATTCGCATGCTGGGAGGGGGGGGGGGTGCATGCTCGAATGCGAGCTAATATGGACAATATCATCTCTGTTTTCCCGGATGAAGTTATTTTTGCATCAGTTTTATACTATTTTTATTTGATTAAAATGATACTTTTTTTTGGATGAGTTTGATATTTTTTTCTTGTCATCCAGAGTGGCAGCACCGATAGTACTTTTATGAATGTCGCATGTACAGATAGTTTACAAATACAGACGGGTGGATGGGGGAAGATTGGATGGATGAATAGACGGATGGTTTAATTATTATTATTATAAAAAGCTTTTGTATAGCGATTCATCCAAATATATTTAAAGGATGAACGGACGAATTAATGCGTGGACGACGGGTGAGTTGATTAATAGACGGACGGACGAAAAAGATGGGTGAATGGATTACATAGTTACAGTCATAGATCAACAGATAAATAGATAGAATAATAGATAATAAATAACTTTTTTCTTATATAAAACATTATCTCTAGATGGTTGAGGGTGTCGTCATTATATAGCAGTGACCCTTCCAACCTCACATTTAATGGTGAATTGTCGGCCACCCTTTCATCCCAGGGGTTAGTGGTGATTATGTGGTTATTTATGCCACCCTTTAACCCTTATCCTGCTAAAAAAAAATTTTTAATATTTAACCATTTGAAGTTTTCTCTCGCTACCGCGATCTTCAAGTGATTAAAAATTACTCATATTTGTTTAATTTGAGACTAAATATTTGCAAATCTTCATATTTAAACAGTCATTTTATTCCCAATAACAATGATTTAACAATTAAAAAGGCCTATTTTCGTGATCAGCAGGCAAAGGGTTAACCCTCACATTTCGTGTTGTTTGTCTGGTTATTTATGTGTCTGTTACATGCTGTTTGTCGTCCTCTGAGTCATTTCGTCTGTTTGGATTCATATCAGATTACAGTGGTATAACATATGTCAGGCACACACCAGGCCTTAATACAATGTTGGGTTAACTTTGGGCCAGCGTCGAGCACGGTGGACCAGCGGTAAATCAACTTTGGATTGTTTTTATGTCGGGGTAGTGTGTTTTTTATCCAGGGCTTACCACGCGGCCCAAATATCATACCATACTAAATATAGACCCCTTAAGCGATCCCTGCCTACAGTAAAACATCATTACAACGACCAAGCGATCTAAAACCTACAGTAAAACATCATTACAACGACCAAAAAGCCTTAAGCGATCTCTGCCTACAGTAAAACATCATTACAACGACCAAGCGATCTAATACCTACAGTGAAACATCATTACAACGACCAAGCGATCTAATACCTACAGTGAAACATCATTACAACGACCAAGCGATCTAATACCTACAGTGAAACATCATTACAACGACCAAGCGATCTAATACCTACAGTGAAACATCATTACAACGACCAAGCGATCTAATACCTACAGTAAAACATCATTACAACGACCAAGCGATCTAATACCTACAGTGAAACATCATTACAACGACCAAGCGATCTAATACCTACAGTGAAACATCATTACAACGACCAAGCGATCCAATGCCTACAGTAAAACATCATTACAACGACCAAGCGATCTAATACCTACAGTGAAACATAATTACAACGACCAAGCGATCTAATACCTACAGTGAAACATCATTACAACGACCAAGCGATCTAATACCTACAGTAAAACATCATTACAGCGACCAAGCGATCTAATACCTACAATAAAACATCATTACAACGACCAAGCGATCCAATGCCTACAGTAAAACATCATTACAACGACCAAGCGATCCAATGCCTACAGTAAAACATCATTACAACGACCAAGCGATCCAATGCCTACAGTAAAACATCCTTACAACGACCAAGAAGCCTTCTAACTCCAATGCCTACAGTAAAACATCATTACAACGACCAAACGATCTAATACCTACAGTAAAACATCATTACAACGACCAAGCGATCTAATACCTACAGTAAAACATCATCAGAACGACTAAGGAGCCTTAAGTGATCCAATGCCTACAGTAAAACATCATTACAACGAAAAAACCCTAAATATAACCGGGACCGGCTGTTAGAGGGTTTAAAAAGCGTTGAAAGTGTTGTCAGTCGTAATGGGTTTATATAGGGTCGTCATAATTAGTCCTCCAGACAGACTCTAGTTCTCCATCGTTGTGACATTATCTTTGCGTTCCGTTTGACTTTTACTATTATTATCTGAGCGACGTATTCATTGTACGGGAGCCGCCACTGTAACACATTCTAAAGTTCACTTATTATTCTCTCCGGAATGTTATTATCCAACACTATAATACACCACCAGAGCTATTTCACCCTGTCAGCGCTGGGATCAACTTTAGTCGTCAAGATTTTGTCAAAGGTCGATACCCGCGCTGAAAGAATACAACAAGGTATAATGGTGGAAGACCCATAAAATAGGTATTCAGATGAAGCGGAAAGATATACTGTAGATCTGGTAATTTTTGCGTGTTTAAATTTTTGCGAATTGTGATTTTGAGACTTTTCACAGCGATTTATCAATGTCCATGATAGGTAGCGCTATTATAAGAATATTTTCGCGAGATTCTTAAATTCGCGAATTTGTCTTCGCGAAAATTAATGCCTCGCGAATATTACCAGATCTACAGTAACCAAGACGTTTATTATATTGTCAAAACGATTAGCTCTTTGACTTCTATGGTATTTATCAAAATATATTTTAGCACTGTAAGGGTCAACCATGGTCCTGCTAGGCATGGAAAGGTTAGCTATGGCGCAACAAGGCTCAAATATATATACTGTACATCTGGTGATATTCGCGAGGTTTTAATTTTCGCGAATTTGGCGAGTAGGAAAAATTCGTGAATTCAAGAATCACGCAAAAATTATTATAATATAGCACCAAAGAAAAATGAAAAATCGCGAATTCTAAACTTCTTGAAAAGTCCACAAATCATAAATTCACAAAACTTTGAATACGCGAAAATTAACAGATCTATAGTATGCGGTTACAGCGCAGGGATCGACTTGAGTCGTTAGAATCTGACGTCTATAGACGTCAGAATCTGACGTAGACGTCAGATTCTAAAGACGATCCCCGCGCTGAAATAATTAAATATTTATAATGGCCGTAGACCCATAACATAGTACTCAAATGAAACAGAAAAAGCTAACTTAAGACTTTTATGATGATTTCAAATTGAACAAAAAGCACTTAGTCTCCATGGTTTATATTATAATATGTCAGCCCTCAAACAAGTCACTTGAATATGTCACCAGAATTGGTTAGTAGGTTGTAGCAGATGCTCACTTCAATTAATCTATCCATTTTGGGGATGTCTAGGCCTATAATCTTCGTAAATAAAACAATTTTTCGTCATTTGAAGTTGGAATTTGTGTCAGCAATTCTAACTTCAAATGAATAAAAAACAAAAAAATCAGTAGCATAAATGTTACCACTGTTTAGCACAACTAGTTTCTTATATGTATGAATACCATGGTAAACCTGTAGACCAACCTGCAATATGTTATGGCGGGGTCCAAGCTAGTTAGTGGTTTAATGTTAGGCCGGCGTAATAATTCAGGAGCATAAACTCTAACACTGTTTATCATAACTAGTTTACTGCACGCATGAATACTATTGTAGACCTATACTTGCAATGTCAGGGCCCAGTGCTATTATAGTCAGATTCACATTAAATCCATCAACCAGGGTGAATGCATTTCACGGATTACTCAACCAATTTTCGTGACATTTCGCACAGACAATTGTTCAGCCATGGGGCGACTTCTTTGAAAGTTTTTGGAGGTATTTCAGAAGCTAGACCATTTGACAGATGACAGATGAAATTATGAGACCTAGCTAATGGGTTTATAGAGGGCGACATTTTTTGTATTTACTACATGTTAAATAGACTAAAGTTCTATTTTTGAAATGTTCAGGATAGTCGCCCCATGACTAGACAATAGTGCTTAATAATAATAATAATAATAATAATAATAATAATAATAATAATAATAATAATAATAATAATAATAATAATAATTCTTATATAGCGCTGAAATCCACATGATGTGCTCAGTACGCTTCACAAGTCTTGTCTTGTAGAATTGGTTGAGAATTGACTGAGAAATCAGCGAAAGTCCTTCACCACGGTTAGGAGTCTTGTCAAGTTGAAAAAATCCAAAAATCCGAGAAAGACTCGGATTGGCCAGACCCCAAATCCACCCAACCCCCCAATCCATTTTTTTATTTTTTTTTGGAAACATGTACAACAACAAAACACACAAAAAAAACACAATTTGAGCCCCCCCCCCCCACCCCCGAGTTTTTCTCGGATGTTTGGATTTTTTTTAACTAGACAAAACCCCTTAATGTGAATCCGCATATAGTTTAATGTTGGTCCAGCGTCTCAGATACATTGTGCGGCCTGTATAATTGTACTCCTTCTATGCCGATTTAAATAACAACTGTATGACAGAAGGGCACTACACGTTATGTGATATTTGCTGTCAATTCGTTAAGGAGCAAAGTATAATACTGCCGTGCAAAGCCAAAAAGCAGTATCTGCTTACTTTACAAGTAAGAAGATCATAACGTTTGGCTTAGCAGAGCAGAGTAGTTTCATCTGTATAAAAATAGACGCTTTGTGTCAAAAAGTGCACATTTATGAAAAATAATCACAGATTTCAACTTTGAGAATTGAGTGATGTCTCAAAACAATGTCACAGAAATCTTGTATTTCGAAACAAGTTTTTTCTTAATATATAAGTAATACTCGAATATAAACAGAAGAGAATCTATCAAATAGAACGCACATAATTTTCTCCCCCAATTTGACATGTAGTAAATAAATAAAAAAATGTTGCCCTCTATAAAGCCATTAGCTTCGTCTCAGAATCTTATTACATGTCTAATGGTGTAACTTCTCCAATACTTATCAAAACTTCGCGAAATATTCAGGGTAGTCACGACATGAATGGAAAATAGTGTGTGTAAAATTTCATGAAAATTGGTTTAGAATTGACTGAGAAATCCGCGAAATTCAATAATCCCGGTTGATTAATTTAATGGGAATCTGACTATAGAGCTGACAAATAGTTATTTTAATTTTTACACCACTAAATGAAGGCGAGAAATATAGTATGTAGATGGTATTTGAATTGAAACAAAGTTATCAGAACCGAATTGAGTGACCAGAATGTCATATGTTGTGTGTAGAGAGCAATTGTGTAGTTATATATAATTGGCGTCGTCGATATAAACCTGTTGTATGCAGATCATACCTCTGTGCGAAGCCAAAAGGCAGTATCCGCTCACTTTTCAAGTGAGCAGATACTGCCTTTTGGCTTTGCAGACCAGTATACCGAGACAGTCTATTTTTTACTCTCTGCGTTTAGTTTACATGTAACATTATAAATAAATGGCCATACATATTATGGAAACCGCCGGAGCAAAACACAATTGGCCGAGGTATTGGCGCTATACCGGCTCAATGCTGGCAAATACTGATCTAATATCGAGCCAATATACTCTACAAATACTAGATGCTGGTCCTGTGGTGCTTTGATGTTGGGCCAGGGTCGCAGGCGGTGGCCCAACATTGAAACACCACATGTTTTAAAGTGTTTGTTTTCTGGGATAATGTGTCTGTTTAGTACGACCGTACTCACTAGATGGTGATAGTGTCGCTGACTGTCACTGTGTGGTTGTGACGCTGTAATGTTACTCACGGCCACTAGGGGGGCGTGACAGACTGGTGTCATCGTCGTCACAGCCACATGCCGAGGAGAAAATACAACGTGTCTCCACATACACACAATCCCAAAACAAAATGGTTCCTAGTCCGATTTTCGTAATAACATTCGTTTACATAAATATATGGGACACCTTTCTACGTCCTCGTAACCATGGTAACAATACAAACAACTTCAAGCCAATAAATACACATTTGTCAAAAAATTATATGCGTATGCCATGGTATTAAAAGATAGTGGTAACGTTTATATTATGGTAACCTTTGCTTGTAAATGTTCATTCATTCATTCATTCACTTAGTTGTTCAGCTAGTCAGTCAATCAATCAATCAATCAATTAATTATTAATCAATAAATCAATTGATTGATCACTCTATTAATTATTTATTCGTTTTATTAATTTTGTCATTCTATAATTATAAAATTATATTATTTAATCATATATTTATTCATTCAATCATGTCATTCAATAATAATGTTTATTCATCCGTTATTTAATTCATTAATAAGTCATCCGCTCCTTCATTCATTCTCTTTATTTATTCATATATTCGTTCGTTCGTTCGTTCGTTCGTTCGTTTGTTCGTTCGTTCGTTCGTTCGTTCGTTCGTTCGTTCGTTCGTTCGTTCGTTCGTTCGTTCATTCGTTCGTTCGTTCGTTCGCTCGTTCGCTCGTTTATTCATACATTCATTCGCTCGTTCGCTCCTTTATTCATTCATTCATTCATTTATTCATTCATTTGTTCATTCATTCGTTCGTTCGTTCATTCATTTATTTATTCATACGTTCGTTCGTTCATTCGTTCGTTCATTCGTTCGTTCGCTCGTTCGTTCGTTCGTTCGTTCGTTCGTTCGTTCGTTCGTTCGTTCGTTCGTTCGTTCGTTCATTCGTTCGTTCGTTCGTTCGTTCATTCATTCATTCATTCATTCGTTTATTCACGAATCAGGCGTATTCACAATCCTCACCAATCTACACATTTCTAGTATGTGAATCTCACTGGGATTAATGTAAAAATGGAGAGAAATCAGGGGAAGAACCTTCCGGGAAAACCCGTTTTGCGCGTGCCCAGTCAACACCAGACGTTGATCCAACATTGTGTTAATGTTGAGCCAGCGTCTGTGACGCTGGCCCAACATTAAAACAACATTTGATAATCATCTTTTTGTTTGATACGCGGGCACTGGTGGCATGGCTGCTGCAGCTGACACATTTATTTCCGATTCACGTATTTTGCCTGGAGATGAGGTGAGGAGGGGGGTGCCCTAATTACGTCACAAGACAAAGGGGCTAATTATAATAAGGCACGTTACGTCATCCGCCCACCTCATTAACATATTCCTCATCCGGGATTTAACAAGAGTCATTAAAAAAACGCAAAAAATCAAACACACGGAACATTAGCTGCCGTCAAAATGCCGACACGTTCGGGTCTCGGTGGCTGAGAAACTGACCTTAAAAATAGACATGACTAGCATTGGAAGCTGTCAGAGAGACAGGTCGATTAGGGCGAAAAACGACACAATTTTGACGAGAAGCTACACAATTTCGGCAAACTGCTAATCAAAATTGAAAGTGATTAATGCAATATCTCGTCATTTATGCCAAATATCCACATAATTTGGAACTTGCCATTCAAAAATAAATTGAACCCTTGGCGGGTGACGCTATTATGGTTTTTAAAAGCTTTTCCTTTACAATAATTCTGAATTCTGACTTTACATAGAATCTGTGATATTTGCGCCAGTTACGTGAGCGTCTAATGGTTGAATAATGTAACCGAGTATTGCAGTGAAAACAATTGACAGTCACACATTCCCATCACTGAATTATAAATAAATATATTGTAGCGAACAAACAACGCAGAATAATAAATTAAAAAAATAACGGCCACTTCTTGTGCTAATGACCGAAACTTTTTTTTAATAATAAAACGCAAAAATGATATGCATCAAAAGATGGAGCAATGGCTCCCCTGACATTAAATCCTGAAAACGAAGCCATACGCATAGCCAATAAAACCAGTTTTCAATTTATTTTTTATCTCCCAGTGCTTATTTTGCCTAGGCATGCCTTCCAAAGCGAAGTTTTCTATAATTAATATTTCAGAAATGCATGCATTATGATTTTAGTATATACTGATTTCAGCCCTCAGCTATATTAATACGTTTGTATAATTGTGATACTTTTTCTAAATCTAGAAACCGCGATGTGGCCAGAGTATATGTCAAAAGAACGCTTATATTCGGATTCACAAGGACATTAACCGTGGTGAAGGATTTTCACTGATTTCTCAACCAATGGTCATCACATTTTATAAGCTTTATTTGCTATTTTCTAGCTTGACAATTTTATTGGAAAATATGATATACTTAAAAGTTAGTATTAAATAAATGAAAATGTCGCCCTCTCTAAACTCATTAGCTTCGTCCCAGAATTTCATTACATGTCAAATGATTTAACTTTTGAAATATTTATCAAAACTTCAAGTAATTTTCAGGGTAGTCGCGACATAATTAGCAAATAGTGTGTGAAAATTTCATGAAAATTGTTTGAGAATTGACTGCAGAATTTGTGAAATTCATTCCCTTTCATGGTTGATGAATTTAATGTGAATCTGACTACAGTCGGATTAACATTAACCGTGGGGAAGAGTTTTTTCAATCAATTCTCAACCAATTGTGCTGACTATTTTCGAATAATTCGGCGACTACCCTCAAAATATCATGGAAAAGTATTGTTTGTTTAAAGCAGCTCCTTGGGATGACATCAATTATCGTTTTTAGTTTTGTAATGAAGCAGTGTATCCCCCAGATCATGATTTTATTTTTTTCAGTGTTTTTAGATTTTAAAAAATAATTTTTATCAACATTTCTATGAATCCGCTTAAAACCGAAACAAAATTTTGTTTACCTAAACACTTGCTAAAGGCCACATGTTGATGCCGTCGGCCTAGCGTTTGGCAGAAAATCAGTGCTGCAGGTGTATCCCCCATGTCCTGATTATAAGACACCAATTAGCGGCGATTGCTCTAATTTCACAATCCGAGACGTGGGAATATGTGGTGTAAAGTGCTGTATATTGCTGACTTGTTTTGTTTACATGGCAATATACGACCTGGAAATATAACTATTTCACTCTTTTTCGGTGCTTTAAAATTGTATTTTTAGTTAAGATCAGTAGGCTATAGAGCTTCATATAAATTAAATTTTCAAAATTGACAAAATTGGAAATGTCTCATTCCACGGGGTCCCTTTAGGTTAGTTTAACATTGTATAAATGTGGCCATCAGACTGTCTCCCTCTATTGACCGGTTAACTTCGCCTCTGAGTTTCATTACATTCCTAATTTATGAAATAAAAAAATCGTGAAATGTTCAGTGTGATCACAGTATGCCTAGAAAATAATGAATGTTAACCCTTATCCTGCTAAGTTAAAGTATTTAAATTTTCACCCACTTGAAGCTGTGTCTCGCTACCGCGACCCACAACTTCAAGTAGGTGAAAATTACTCATATTTGTTTAATTTGAGATCTATCCTTTGCAAATCCTGATGTTTAAATACGCATTTTGTTCCCAATATCATTGATTTGATCGACAAATAAAACAAATTTAAAACGACAGTAGTCGTGATCAGCAAGAGAGGGGTTTATGAACATTGGTTGAAAATGCACTGAGAAATCAGTGAAATTCATTTCATTCATTCGCCCTGACTATGTCCTTCATTCGCCCCCTTTGTTCCCGCTCAATGCGATATTTTCAGGATACATATCTAATTTAAAATTTTAACTATTTTTTATTTTTTGTGCGCACTGAATTATTTGTCACTAGCCTGCAAAGGGTAAATGAATGAGTCGTAGTGACTTAAGTGGCCTACACCGGGACCTGGGGCGACTGGATGACAACGTGCAGTGTTACATAGTGTAGCCGTGTATAGCCACACACACATCACGTGTGGGTCGTGGATCCTAGCCGTGAATAGCCACACACATCACACGTGTGGGTCGTGGATCCTAGCCGTGGACAGACACACACCTCACGTGTGGGTCGTGGATCCTAGCCGTGGACAGCCACACACACCTCACGTGTGGGTCGTGGATCCTAGCCGTGGATAGACACACACATCACACGTGTGGGTCGTGGATCCTAGCCGTGGACAGACACACACCTCACGTGTGGGTCGTGGATCCTAGCCGTGGACAGCCACACACACCTCACGTGTGGGTCGTGGATCCTAGCCGTGGATAGACACACACATCACACGTGTGGGTCGTGGATCCTAGCCGTGGACAGACACACACATCACACGTGTGGGTCGTGGATCCTAGCCGTGTATAGCCACACACCTCACACGTGTGGGTCGTGGATCCTAGCCGTGGACAGCCACACACCTCACATAACAGATAGAGCTAACTAAGTCATTTCTGATTATTTCAAATTGATTTATATAAAGCTATTACGGGTGGACCCCTAAAGCGCTGAATTATTTTTTTCATAAACCATGGAGACCAAAGGTGTTTTTTCCAATTTTAAATCATTTTTGTTCCATTTGAATACCTATGTTATGGGTCTACAGTCATTATAAAATATGTTTACTCTTAGAGTGCTGCCGATCAACTTTAGTCGTCAGAATCTGACGTCTACAGACGTCAGATTTTGACGATTAAAGTCAATCCCCGCACTGGAATGTTAATATTTATTGTATACCTATAACAGAGGTATTTAAATGAAGCGGAGAGAACTAACCTTATGATAATTTCAAATTGAAAAAACACCTTTGATCGCTTAGTTTAAATTCAAATATTTCAGCGCTTTAAGGATAAACGACGCAGCTGGAAAAGAACTGATGATGCCTAGAAATGTGGCTGATTGCAATGAACCCATTGTTGCCCTGATTAATTTCCAGCCCAACATTGCGCCAACATTGAGCCAACGTCTGGTGGTTATAATATGTAGGGTGACAACTGACAAGGTGTGGTTAGTTAGGTCCTAGATTAACCCTTAAAGCGCTGAATTTTTTATGAAAACCTTTGATACCAAAGGGTTTCGTTTGTTTTAAAATCATCATAAATGTCTTAGTCAGCTATTTCTGCTTCATTTAAATACCTATGTTACGGAGCAACGGCAAGTAGAAATATTTTCATTCTTTTAGTGTCGGGATCGACTTTAGACGTCAGATTCTGACGTCTAATGTCGGTCCCCGCGCTGGAAGGGTTGACCACATATTATGGATAATCTATGGTTAAGTGTGGTTAGTTAGGTAATATAAGTGTAATTTAAGCTGGCATAATTTGATACATGGTGACTGGATTCTATTGTGTGTTAGCTAATGTATAAGTGACACTGTAATCTAGCCTGCCATATAGTATCACAAAACAAAATGAAAACATATCCCCAATTAAACAAAGACTCCTTACTGAATATCACACATCTAATATCACTTTGCGGATTAAGTGGAGGCCAAGTTAATCATTAGAGAGCTGAATTAAATTATTGATATTATCACCCAATTGAAATTGTGTCTCGCTACCGCGATCCGCAACTTCAAGCGGGTGAAAATTACCCATATTTGTTCAATTTGAACATTTGCAAATATTGAAGTTTACGCACTAATTTCACTCCCAATACCAGTGGATCAATCAGTGGATAAAACGAATTAATAAACCTTACAGTGCGGGGATCGACTTGAGTCGGCAGAATCTGACGTCTACAGACCTCAGATTCTGACGTCTAAAGTCGATGCCCGCACTATGAGAGTAAAAATATTCCTGCTGACCGTAGACCCATAACATAGATATCAAAATGAATCAGAAAGATCATCTCTGTCCTACCGGGTACTCATTTCACCTGAGTCAAGTGAAGCATTTGATGGTGACGTGTCTTGCCGAAATACATAGCATCGAAACAATGTCCCAAGATTGAGAGGGGAGAAACATGATATTTCTCTGAAAATTCTGCACCAAGCGGGATTCGAAACCGCACGGCAGGCAACGACATCGGCAAGCGCCACGTTCTAATCATTGCGCCATGTCCCTCTCCGGCTACGGCTAATGTATATATGATAACCCTTTCAGTGCGTGGACTGTCTTTATACGATTCTGACCTATATAAAGACGGTGTCCGCGCTTAAAGGGTTACAGTGTTGACTCATTAGCATATAGGCGTACAGGTAGGCCTACTCAAATTCAGAATGGCGTTTATTTTTCATCATTGGTGTGCTTTCTAGAAATATGGTGAAGTGATTCGTATGTGGCAGCACCCAGTCCCAGCTACGTGCTGAAAAGTCACACCGCATTTCCCGGCTCAACTCAAGTGGATGAAAAATACACCACTTTGTATAAGGCAGATGACCTATCGCTCATTGGCTTTACCCACGTGAAATAACGCTATTATTTTTTATTATTATTATAATATCACACAGGAGAGCTCAGGGTCTTCGTGGTTGAGTAGTGCATTTTTATTTAATTATTCTTTTTCAAATCTGTCAAATTAAACTTTTTATGTTTCTGTAATATACGTTTAAAACATTCATATTTTTGTGTTTTATACCGATAATAAATCCATTAACTTTATTCAAAATTTGCCATGCGATGCATAAATGCGACCATGGAGATTAAAGGGTTGAAATTTAATTTTGACCTGGTGATGTAAGTGTCAAATCCCTGGGGGGTCTAGTCAGGGGTTCTATGCTAAAATGAGAGATTCACCAACTGTTGTTTTAATATTGGCCCAGCGTCTGTGACGCTGGGCCAGCATTATTTCAACATTGATTCAATGTTTCGTGTTGACCCTTGTCCTGTTGGAACCGTATATTTTCGGTTTTAAGCTTTAAATGACGTAAAATAGAAAGGAACATTTCAAATAATTGTGAAATAATAAGGAGCAATTTAGCAGCGCATGAGTTAATAGGAGGCTCGTGTTGCCCATTGAGGCCTGTCTACCCTGCTCTACCCTGGCCTGGGAGGTAAACCAGCCCTGGGGAGCTTCCAGGTCTCTGCCGCAGCAACACAACACAACACAGGGTGATGACAGACACCCGCCGGTAATACACGTAGCCACCAGGGCAAAACAGTTGACACGCGCCACCCTTTAGCCTCTCACAGACACCCTTTAATCTCACCACAATATTGTCATTTTCATCCACTTGCAGTTGTTCTCAGACATCCTTTAAATGCCAAGTTATTTAATTGTAATTTTTACCCACTTGCAGTTGTTCTCAGACACCCTTTAAATGCCAAGTTATTTTATTGTAATTTCCACCCACTTGAAGTTGTTCACAGACACCCTTTAAATGCCAAGTTATTTAATTGTAATTTTTCCCCACTTGAGTTGTGTCTCGCTGACGCGATCCACAACTTCCAAGTGAGTGAAAATTATTCAGATTTGACAAAATGGAGGTCAACGATCCTGAAATCTTGCTGATCGATGTCATGTTTTGTCTTTAATATCTTCAAACGCTGTTATTTAATGCGCAAATATAAAATAAATAAAAAACATTTTGTAAACGAGGTTTTCCTTATAAAATTTGACGTACGGCTGGCCACAAATTTATTGAAAATGAGGGTTAGTTACTCTAAAAATTATTTCTAACTTTCAGTCTATTGTCATTGAAAAAAATAGGATCATTCTGTAACTTTTTAATAATATACGTGTGATTTCTAATCTTTTGCACACCAGTGTACTCCTTATGTTTAATACTAGACAATAATTAGTATATCCCTTAAAGTCCTACATTATGAAATTAAATTTTCACCCACTTGAAGTTTTGTCTCCCCACCGCGACCCACAACTTGAAGTGGCTGAAAATTACCCATATTTGTTTAATTTGGGACCAAGTATTTGCAAATCTTCCTGTTTCCCAATAAATCTGATTTAATCTGTTATTAAAATGGATTAACCTTTTTAGACGTCTGTAGACCGTCACATTCTGACATATAAAGACGGTCCGCGCACTGAAAAAATTAAAATATTTCTAACGGCCATAGACCCATCACATATATGTATTCAAATGTAACGGATTGGGTTAACTATTAAGACATTTATGCTGATTTCAAATTGAAAAAACCCCACATCGGTCGCCATGGTTTGTAAGGGTTAAAAACGCCTGCTGTTATAGTGGACGCTAGCGATGAAAGGGTTAAGATGGGATTTTCTTGACTTAGATCACACATCACGTTACCATGGTTACCGGTGCAGCGAGGCCCCAAGTGTTTATTATGTAAATACGATACCATTTGCTCTAATAACGTAATCGTGAAATCATTATCGAAAGGGCACGTTAATAATCTAAATTACTCTTTTTACTAAAATATAATATATTCATCGTATTCCCTGATGATATCGATTTCCTAGTGATATTTGTCAGTTAGGTTTTTATCATTTCCATAATTGGAAACAAATTGTAATATTGTTTTTTATTATTATTATTGAATGGATTGTATATCTATGTGACAGGACGCATATTAAAAAATATCATTTCGCTAATTTGGTGCAAATCACTGTGAAAAGTCAGGGTATTTGAACATGTTTCACATTAGCAATGACCATACGTTCACTTGCGGATAGTATTGTCAGTTTCAGCAATGAAATGTTGAAATTGCTAAATTTTACCAGCAATGTGTATAGCAAAAATATTTCTAATGACCATGAACCCATAGCAGGTATTCAAATGAATCGGAAAGACCTAACTAAGGCATTTATGATGATTTCGAATTAAAAAACCCTTTAGTCACCATGGTTTGTACAAAAATATTTCAGCGCTTTAAGGCTTAATGTGCTAGTCGCGTCTATGTAGCCGTTTTCAGACATTTTATTTGACCTTCAATCAAGAACATATGAAGGAGAAATAAGCGTTTACCCTTAAAGCGCGGATTTTTTTCCCAAAAACTATGGAGACCAAAGGGTTTTTTCAGTTTGAAATCATCATAAATGTCTTAGTTAGCTCTTTCTGATTCATTTGAATATCTATGTTATGGGTCTACGGCCACTATAAATATATTACTCTTACAGTGCGGGGATCGACTTCAGACGTCAGAATCTGACGTCTACAGACGTTAGACTCTGGCGTCTAGAATCTGACGTCTACAGACGCCAGAATCTGACGTCTACAGACGTCAGATTCTGGCGTCTAAAGTCGATCCCCGCGCTGAAAGAGTGAAAGTTACTTGATCGGCAAATGTATGAATTCAAATTGTACAGATGTAAGAATTTTTTATTCACTTGAGGTTGTGGATCGCGCCAGCGAAACACAACTTCAAGTGAATAAAAATGTAAATCGTATTACTTAGGTCTTTTAGGATGGGAACCCCGAGAGCTTGTAATCACGAACCACGGGGATTAAAAGGTTAACCTGGCAAATAACGAAAGTACCTACATTATGAATCCGTCTGAACTATTACTAGGAATCCAGTCATTCATTAATTAATTAATTAATTTGTCAGGGTTATTTTTAATATCAAACCTTGCTACTAATTAACCCTTTTCTGCTGAATTTCCTACTTGTTTACATTACATTATCACCTACTTGAAGTTGTGTCTCGCTACCGCGATCCACAACTTCAAGCGGGGTAAAATTACTCATTTTGTTCAATTTTGACCAAGCAAACATTTGCAAATTGTGATGTTCAAACACACATTTCATTCTCAATAACTGTGATTTGACCTGCTAATCAAACAGACTAAAACGCTTATAGTCGTGCTTAAAGGGTTAATTGCCTAACCCTTTAAGCCCTCATGATGCATTAAAGCATCATTTTACATCCCTGAAAACAGACTTTATTTTCCTACAACCAGGGGTTTTAGAATGAAAATTTCCATGAAACTGGTTTACCAATACATGACGATTTTTTTAACTCACCACCCACTTCAAATCATCTTCATCCACTACAAGTCGAGAATTGCGACAGCAATTCGCGGCTTGTAGTGGATGAAGATGACAATGGTAAACTCAGGCTTGAAAGGGTTAAAACGTCGAACTTTTCCACCAATATGGGCGGCTGAAATGCTGTGTACATCATAATGTGTACATATTTTGTACAATAAGTAGTCTAAACTGGGCCACCACAACTCCTGTGGATGAATTAATTTATGACCCCCCCCCCCTCCCCAGATAACCCTTTGACCGCTGTTCCCGGTAATATTCGTTTTTTTTTCATTTTTTTTAGCACATAAATAACATCTTTAGATTATGTTGACCCTTTCAGCGCGAGGACTGTCTTTATACGTCAGAATCTGACGTCGGTAGAAGTCATATTCTGACGTATGAAAACGGTCCCCGAGCTAAAAGAATTAACGTAACATAGGTATCCAAATAAATCGAAAAGAGCTGACTAAGACATTTATGGTAGCGAGACACAACTTCAAGTGGATGGAAATTCCAGTTGAATAATATGGCAGTTAAAGGGTTAGGGCTCGCCTTACACCTGCTTCATCTTTTTGATAATTATCATAATCTCAAACATCGCATACGTAGTATCGTATGCGCATACGTATTATCGTATACGATTAATCATTTCATTAATCGTTTGCGAATAATCGCATACGATTAAACGTATGAGACCAACCGTAAGCGATTAATGGGGCATGACAATGAAGCGAGCTTTGCAAATGTTTGGTCTCAAATTAAACAAATACGAGTAATATTCACACACTTAAAGTTGTGGGTCGCGGTAGCAAGACACAACTTCTAAGTGGGGGGAATTTAAGCCCTCACGAAGCCTCATAGCATCATCTTGCATCTCTGAAAAATTACCTAATTTCCTACAACTAGTGGTTTTAGAGCGACAATTTACGTGGAACTGTCTTAAAAATAACACTATATTTTCTTCATTTGTCACACACTGTAAGTCAACTTCATTCACTACAAGTCGAGAATTGCGACAATGGTAATGGTAAAGATGACAATGGTAAATTCAGGCTTGAAAGGGTGATATTATATAATTTTGCGCTAAAATGGTTAATATCCTAATATCCTAAGATACTACGGCCCTGTATCGTGATAAAGATACAATTATTGCTTTCTAACTCACAAAGGGTTACAATAAATGATTGTATATCCTAGACTTGAAAGGGTTAATTAGCTTTCTAAGTAATAATTGGCAATTTGGTTCAAGGGGTACCCTAGTAATCAAGCCAATTGAAGGTAATGTTTTTATCTGACGATTGTCTCAAATGTCAGTGACAACATCCCGACGAACACAGCACATTGAGCCGATGGTTGTTTAATCTTGGGCCACCGTCACAGACGGTGGCCAAACATTGGGTCAACGTTTTGCTTTGGCTGCGTTGTCATGAATTGAAATCCCAAATGTGACCAAGACAACGTAAAAACAGCGCGGTCAGATTGATCATATAATTAGTGGACATGGTCAACTTTGATTTTTTCCTTATTATAGCGTTCCCTACACGTATGCTCTCTGTCATGGCCTGTTTAATTATGGCAAATAATCACCAGTCTGTCTCACTTAACCCATACAACCCATAAAACGCTGAAATGGGTTTGTTTAAACCATGGAGACTAAAGGGTTTTGTTCAATTTGAAATCATCACAAATGTCTTAGTTAGCGCTTTCTGCTTTATTTGAATACCTATGGTATGGGTCTACGACCATTAGAAATATTTTAATTCTTTTAGTGGGAGGATCGTACGCGTTTTATTATTATTGTTGTTGTTGTTGTTGTTGTTGTTGTTGTTGTTGTTGTTGTTGTTGTTGTTGTTGTTGTTGTTGTGAAACGCGAGGTGGGTTCTCAGAAGATAGATTCACCAGACATTTATAGTCATTTATTATACGTGATATCAAATCACTATAAATAATGCCACATTGTCATTAAGGGCCATCATTTAATTACTGGGGTGGAGGAGGGGGAGGGGGGTTGTTTGAACTGGACAAATTATTCATTTTATGCTGATTGTGAATGTGGTTAACCCCCAAAACGATGGATTATTTGTGTTTGAACGATGGAGACTAAAGGGTTTATTTCAATATGAAATCATCATACACATCTTAGTCAGCTCTTTCTGCTTCATTTGAATACCTATGTTATGGTTCTACGGCCATTAGAAATATTTTAATTCTTTCAGTGCGAGGACCGGCTTTATATGTCAGAATTTGACGTCTATAGACGTCAAATTCTGACTATAAAGACGGTCCCCGCACTGAAAGGGTTAAACAAGACAATGCTTCCACCCTATACCCCCGCCCTCACCCCTTTCCTAGGTTGACCCCTCCCCGCCCGCCTTTGTATTTGAGGCATCCAGGTATACATACATACCTGCCGAGCAGCGACAGATTTTGACCCAATGCTGGTTTAATCTGGTCGACGGCCGCCCAGCATTAATCCAACATTGGGTCAACGTGTAGTGTTGGCTGTTAACAGCCCTGGGATCCCCCATATAACGTTACAATAGTCATCTTCCCTTACCTACCCTGATTAATTGTCATATAGCGCTGTATACACCTTCTCATGCCTAGGCACATACAATATACAGCAAGACATAACATTAAAAACGATGAATTTCCGAGCTTTAATTTTAAAGCGTGTAAATGTATTCTAATTGAACGTGTTCTAATATACCCCTTAAAGCGCTAAATTGAATAATTTAAATTTTCACCCACTTGAAGTTGTGTCTCGCTACCGCGACACACAACTTCAAGTGGGTGAAAATTACTCATATTATTTTGTATTAATTTGAGACCAAATATGTACAAATCTTGATGTTTAAACACTCATTTAAACACTCATTTCCCAACAACAGAGATTGGTTGGTAATAAAACAATTTTAAACGTCTATATTCGCGCTTGGCGCTATGAGGGTTAAGACCGGGCATTTCTCTGTCAGCGCATGCGCGTGACCTTCAGGTTCAAGGAGCGATTGACAGTTTCCGCTGAAGCTGAGATCACTAGCGTTTTTTAGTTCCTCTTAGCTTTGATGATATATTTTGAATACACTTCATTGAATAAAAAACCGTACTGTCTGTACAGACAAAATGAGGATTCTAATTTCAGGTATTCTGTGAAACGCAGTGACGTCACCGGAGACCCTTTTGAATGGCTACTCGATGAAAACAATGTCATACAAGCCCCCTCCCCCATACTTCATTGTATTAGATCGCCAAGTGAAAACATTGCAGGTCGCTATTGAGTTTCACAGAATGACACGTGTGTATTTCGGACCGACACAGCTTACCGAGAGGATGTTTTAGAGATGTTTTATTGTTGAAATAATGCATTTAATGTCATTGTTCTTTTCTTTTTAATGCTCCATAAAAATTATTATTATTTATTATTTTATTATTATTCATTTTATTAATTATTATTTATTATTTTTATTCACTTTGAGATCAGAGTTGGGCAGAAATTCTCATCTCAAGGTGAATAAAAACAAGACAAAATACCTGTGTAATAAGTTAGACAGTGTCTAAATCCTCTAGCTCCCGGTACCGAATATTTCATTTTTTATCAGCACATTAAATACCAAGGTCTTTCAAACATGTTCAAGATAAAACGTGACATCAATCAGCAAGATTTGAAAATAGTTAACTTAAAAAACAAAATTTTTTGTCAAATAAAATAATTTTCACCCACTTGAAGTTGTGGATCGCGTCAGCGAGACACAACTTCAAGTGGGTGAAAATTCCAATCAAATAACTTGGCGGCTGAAGGATTAATTCGTATTGGCACCTGGACATGTAATCAAATTAAGTGAATATCAAAGGAGATCAAACACGCCCTATCCTGCTCAATAATCATTGTCAAAATGAAAGCTTGAAATGACGAAATAAATTACATTTCGTCAAAATTTGATGGACTTGTTTTCAAATATTTCATCCTGTATCAGTGGTTGTTAATAAAATAGAAATAGCTGTATGGTATACCATCTCGCCCAGAAATGTATTAATTTGAGTGGACTTAGTTTGGGACTTGGTTGGACTTAGTTGAAGGTAGCCAAGCAATGTAAAGGTTGACCTAATTTCGGTATATTTGTGACTGATCGACTATAGCACTGAAGGGTTTAAAAGGGGTGAGTGAGCCACTAGAGCTTAAAGGGTTTATTGTTGTCTAGCGGTTAGTGGGTCGCCTCTGATGACCGTAGTGCTATACCTCAGCTGTCAATCAAACACACGCATCTAAGTGGGCTTTATGATCTCCCCACCACCAGGTCAGATATCTGACTCGATTTCCCCCCTCCCCCACCACCCCCGGTCAGATATTTGACTCCCCTAATATCCAGGTATAGAAATCCCACAGAAGAAATCCAATGCTTTATTGCCAGTTTTGGACACTATTTCAGGCGCTTACACCTCTTTAACAGCGCGTAAGAGACCTGTTGTACTGAATATCTTCACACTGTCATATAAAGCAGGGGCTGCAACTTCACCTCATCATGTCTTTGCCTGCGCTAGACCGCTAGACCCCATTGGCTGAAACAGGTTTCAGCCGCAGATTGATCGCGTACAAAATTTCGGAACATTTTTTTCGACTGTCGTATATGAATATATCGTGGAATAATCAGGTCGAATTTTTTTTTTTAGAATCAGTAACATTTCAGTTCCATGCCCGCATGCTCAGCTCAGAGGTCGCACAGTCATTAAAAAGGAATGGACATTTTTCGGACCTTGGGGTCGAGATTGCTCTCAGTCACCGCCATGTTGAATTTTTCGGGTAAAGTAAATACATCAATCCACGGCCTCGGACGACACGGCTAGGTAGACCGGCGAAGATAGGGGGATTGAAGCGAAAATAAGGAGGGGGCGTTAATTTAAGTTTAGGCCTGCCTCAGCAGCAATGACACAATCTCCATGATAACGAACTCGGGCCGAAAGTTTCGAAAGAATTTCTTGTGGGCCTTTTTGTCAGCAATGGTGTTCTTCGCTGCAAAGCCAAAAGGTAGTATCTGCTTACTTCTGGCTTTGCATACAGGTTGCAGTGTGTCACACGTGGCCACCTGTGGTGGTAGCGCAGAAAAAAGGAGTCTGCTTTTTGCCGGCTTAACAAGTTGTCGCTCGTAGGTCGGCCGCCTCAGCCACACCATGGCCACACTTACCCCGCCATCCTTACAGTGAAAAGCCATCTCCACAGAGACCATGTTGGCCGTGCAAAGTCAAAACACACTATCTTCTCCCTTCGCATGTAAGCAGATATTCCCTTTTGTCTTCGCACGGCAGATGTAACACACACCTATTTGTGGTCAGGGGCAATGGCGGGGATACAGAAAAAGTGTTCGGTTTTTTCTGTGACCACACTTTCCAGTTCTCGCACCTGGTATTTCGTGACAGGTGCTAAACAGATAGTTGTGGTTTTATATTTTTATATGTGGTTTTATGTTTTTATCTGAAATTTAACCCCTGAACGTCAAAGTACGTATCGTCTCCACCCTTAGAGCACTGAGCTAAGAAATTTACATTTTCAGCCACTTGAAGTTGTGTCTCGCTGCAGCGATCCACAACTTCAAGTGCACTAAAAATTTGTTATTTGTGAAATTTAAGTCCCAGCATATATCAGTGTTTCAAGATTGAAAGCATATTTTATTTTTAACAACTGGTTATACAGGTGTTAATAAAAAAGACTGTCTACTGTAGTCGACAGCAGTGTTGTAAGACTTAAGTCCTTGCTATTAACACCCTTTACTTGCTAGGGGTGCAGATTCCCACACTTAACTATTTCACATCTATAACTATTTCTAGTATCTATTTATTCATAAAATATGGAATCAAACGAATACGAAATGGAATCTTTTATGATATTTGCTCAATTTCACAGTTGAACGTGCAGACAAATCTCTGGCAATAGGACTGTATACATGTATATGACCCTCACGACATATTGCATCTCTGAAGAATGAATTAATTCCATCTTCATTAAAGAAGACAATGGTGAATGATAATAATAATAATAATAATAATAATAATAATAATAATAATAATAATAATAGTAAAAATAATAATAATAATAGTAATAATAATATTATTAAAAAAAAATAATAATAATAGTAAAAATAATAATAATAATAATAATAATAATAATAATAATAATAATAATAGTAAAAATAATAATAATAATAATAGTAATAATAATATTATTAAAAAAAATTAATAATAGTAAAAATAATAATAATAATAGTAATAATAATATATGAAAAAA
Organism: Flabesymbios commensalis; assembly: GCA_964017125.1. Lineage (NCBI taxonomy): Eukaryota > Metazoa > Annelida > Polychaeta > Terebellida > Flabelligeridae > Flabesymbios > Flabesymbios commensalis. Next base: position 66,594,846 of record OZ024917.1, on the reverse strand, counting down.
AAATCACAATAATAATAATAATAATAATAATAATAATAATAATAGGGAAAATAATAATATCACGTACATCCTCGGTGATGGGAGATCAGAGAAAGAGTTAAACTAAAAGGGAAGCAGGGATTATTAGGAACTGTTACTGTTCCTTCATAAGCGTGTGACCTTTAGCTTAGTTGGTAAATCAAAGTTTATTTCTACCATAGTTGTTGTTAGCGTTCGAATGGTCAGATCCCAGGTAGCTGTGTTGTTCATTGATTAGGTGACGTGGCCGTTCACGCTGTGTGTGGCCGCTGAAGGTGACCTTGGATCCGGGGGGTCCGGTTACATCTAATTCCGGGATCCCTGTGTAACCTGATCCATCAGGTCGGCTTAGTGAGCAGCCGATGGAAGGTGAGATCACACAGTAATTAACGGGTCACAATTAACCCTTAGAGCTCTGAGCCAAGAAAAAAAAATCAGTCACTTGAAATTGTGTCTCGCTACCGCGATCCACAACTTCAAGTCACTCAAAATTAGTTGAATTTCCTAAATGACAATTACCCCTTAGAGCTCTGAGCCGAAAAAAAAATAATTTTCAGTCACTTGAAGTTGTGTCTCGCTACCGCGATCCACAACTTCAATTGACTCAAAATTAGTTGAATTTCCTAAATGACAATTAACCCTTAGAGCTCTGAGCTAAGACAAAATAATTTTCAGTCATTTGAAGTTGTGTCTCGCTACCGCGATCCACAACGTTAAGTTACTAAAAATGAGTTGAATTTGCTAAATGACGGTTACCCCGTATCCTGCTGACCACGACTACAGTCGTTTTTAACCTCTTTTATTACTTGATTAAATCACTGATATCGGGAACAAAATGTGTGCTTAATCATCAGGATTTGCAAAGGATAGATCTCAAATTAAACAATATGAGTAATTTTCAGTCACTTGAGTGAAGGGTGTTAATAACTATAACTTAACTCTACAACACTGCTGTCGACACTGCTATTCTGGGACTTAAATTTCACAAATAACACAATTTTTTAGTCACTTGAAGTTGTGGTTCGCGGTGGCGAGACACAACTTCAGGTGGCGGAAAAAATAAATAAATTACCCTAACAGGATGATGGTTATCCCTTTCAGTGCGGGGACCCTCTTCATACGTCACAATGAAAAAACAAAGTCCCAAAACCAAGCAGAGATAGAGAAGGGGACGTGGCGCAATGGCTAGAGCGCTCGACATGCATGCGTTCCTGGTTCAAACCCCGCTGTTCCCGTGTGGGTTTTTCAGAGAAACTGTGCATTGTTTCTCAATGTGACTAGGCGATCACGTTAATGGCGGTCTCGTCATGTATCGAAGTTAATTTGGCGCAAGGCTCCGCTATTCGCGCTCCTCACACACAAACAGGGATCCTTCGTGTCAACCCAGATACAGACTTTGCACAGCACCTGCACTGTATAATAACAAATGCACCTGGTCGGGTTCAACGAGCATCATTTTAAGAACTGCTATTCGCGGCTATAACCGTTTTTCAAAAAAAGAGAAGTTGTAGGAGAAATGCGCTTATTGAATTAGCAGGATTGACATCTATTCTGATTCAAATGGTAAGATATATTTAATTTTCAATCACCTTACCGTGACTCACAACTTGATGTCCGTGGACAAATATAATACTACAATGTTGCGTTTTAAGTGCGATGGACGTCCCAGTAAAATGACTAAAACTCTCTTTAATCTCTTAATATTATAGAGAGGTCAGGTCCGCATCAGGGTGGCGCCGTGACGTCCTCTCCGAGGCCGTGGATGGATGTATTTGCTTTACCCGAAAACATCCAACAGGCGGTGAGTGATGCCGACCCCAATGTAGGATGGAGAATTGTAATTGTTACGTCACAGAAACCTTGTGAATTATTGTAATTATTACGCCACAATGCTTCACGATTTATTGTAACCGTTACGTTGCAATGTATTAGGAATTATTGTAATTCATGCGTCACAATGCCTTATTAATTAGTGTGATTATAAAATTACGTCACAATGTCTCAAGGATAGTAACTACTATACTTGCCTATCAAGAGCTGTACCTATGACGTCATATTGATGTGCCTGGTTGTGACGTCATATAACTGTGACATCACGTGGCCAGTGTTGACAGTTATATGAGAGTTATTTTCTAGGATTAGTGATGCATGTCTCCCCCTGGTGACTGGATCACATCCTTACAGTGTTCGCGGATTCATTAATTGGACAGACAGAGCAGTGTTTTAATGAATTTACCATTATCCTGCTGCACAAAACTCATTGTAAAATAAAATTACGTTAATGTTAAAAAAAACGCCCTCCGCGCGGCCTGGCCGGGTTTTGCCAATCCTCCTTCAAAAAAGGTTAAAATAATAGCCGTGCAATTTTCAAACTAATGATAATTATTTTAATAAAACGTTGCGCATGCATCCCATTAAAAATTTGCTTGCACTTGTGAAGACAAGGGGAGGTTTGCCTGCATAATCCATGATGTTTGAATGAGTTAATCTTGTGCAATAAATCAGGTTGTACCTGGGCGGGGCACGCGGCATCTCAGATAGAAGAGAGAGTGGTGGTGGAGGTTTGGGGGACTCGTAACATTGCCCTGGACTCCTCTCTGCCGTCTCTGTCACAGGGATCTGATGACGTGAGGCACTGACATGACGTGATGGGGAGACCAAGGAATGCACGCGCGTAACCAGGCAGGCACACAGACAGACAACCGAGCCTTCCGAGCAGTCAGCCAGCCTGTCAGCCAGCCAGCCAGTCAGCTGTATAGTTAATTAGACAGTCAGCCGGGCAGTCAGGCAAACAGCCTACCAGCCAGCCAGTCTGAGGGGAAGTCAGCTAGTCAGCCAACCACTCAGTCAGACTGAAGGACAGATAATCAGCTAGTCAGCCAGCCAGTCAGCCAACCTGTGGGACAGCCAGTCAGTCAGCCAGAAAGCCAGTCAGAGGAAAAGTCAGCTAGTCTGTCAGCCTGTCAGTCAGCCTGAGGGACAGTCAGCTACTCAGCCAGCCAGCCAGCCTGCCAGCTATATATAGTCAGTCAGTCAGCCATGCAAACAGCCTGACAACCAGCCGGACAGTCAGTCAGCCAGCCATCTATTCAGTCAGCCAGTCTGACAGTCAGCCAGTCTGACAGCCAGACAGCCATCAATGTATTCAGCCCGTCAGTCAGCCTGACAGCCAGCCATCCATTCATCTATCCAGTCAGCCAGTCAGTCAGTCAGTCTGTCAGTGAGTCAGGGGGGATTAACCCCCCACCCGCCCGGACGAGGATGCTGAGATATTGTGTAATCTGCGGCTGATGCGCGTTCCATCACATGGCTGTATGAGCATCCCGGAGAATGACAGGATCCGGGAGAAGCACGTGCATGCTGCAGGTGTAACAGGCGCACTCAGCCTCCCTGTGACTGCTGTCATTGTCAGGAGATAGTAGGAGCACGTGCTGCGTGCACGTGTGGTGTCGTCACGGACACACCGTGATCAGCTATCACGGCTACCTGGATTAAATCCCTCCCACCTAGGACGGCCATTGGCAGGATATATGTCCGTGATGTATATGTGACGGTGATGGGCGGGCGAGGGTAGGACACCTCAGGCTAATACTGGTCAGATGACCGCTCACAGCCTGTCACTCACTGGTCTACCTGGCTGATAACACCAGAAAAATACACATCCTGCTGGCATACACTCACTACCTGCAGTGATAACAGGTGACACAGAAAACTACACTGTGATAGCATCAACTTACTACCTGTAGTGATAACAGCCTGTGAAAACTACACAGGGGAGACAGGCTCATAACGCTATCACCTGAGGTGGCGAGCATCGCAGAGCGAACAACTCGCTTATCACACGCAAAAATAGCAGGAAATCTGGCGGCTTGTCACACTGAGGCCTATCTGTAAAACTAGCTGATCGTACAATCACTAGTGACCGTACCAGGACATGTTACAACTTGTGATGTCATCTCAGAGTCAACCTGCAAAATAGGCAACAACCTCACTGTACAACCTACAGACTCTAAAGTCTGAACAACCTCTTACAGCCTCTTATTCCTCATTGTGGTTCTGATATAAGTGACCAGCATCAGTTTAGCAGCTCTTTTTGTCACTTGAACTTCAGCTGAAGAGAGGCCATGATCATCTCCATCAGAGAGAGTGAGGTGATTGTTATCAGTCTACAGTAGATAACAAGTTAACTATTGCACTCTGTTTTGTTGACTTGCACTTTCTTTATGGACAGATTGTGTCATTGTTGACATTGTGAGCTATGCTGTTACAGGAGCACAGAAGATAGATAAACAAATAATCTATATCAAAGAAGACAAAACTTCTCAATGATCACCGACCACATTGTATGAAATCACAGTTAACTTTCAACCTGGTAACTCTACCAGAACTGACAACTGATTAACCTCCGTGATAACAAGTGTCAACTGATTGCCCCACGTGAATTGAGTGTCACCCCGACGGACCAGACTGACCCAGAGCATACGGTCACCCGCATTGCGTGTACACACTGCCCTCTATAGTTGACCTTGTTTTGAGATGGAGAGTGTACAGAGCGTGCCTAACTCTAGCAGACTGGGGATGAACTTCCCCCAGACTGACATGCAGGCGCTGGTGGCCCAGCAGTGGCAGCAGCGAAGAGACCATAGATGGCGCTCGTCAGGCGGGGGTGGGGGCTCTAACAGCTGCATGCTGGGAACGGGAGGCTCCGCAGCCCATAATAATCCTGGGGGAAGCATGGACTTCTTCCTCAACATGTGGGAAGTGTACATGCCATGCGGATTCTGGGACGGCAAGGTTTGCACAGTTTTACTTTTATATTATTTTTCTGCCTTTTTTCCCTGTGTAGCTCTGTCCTGTCCGCTCGCCAACCCCCTGCCATCGCGGGGGGGACAATGGTGGGTGGTTTACACCGTGTTAACTCTTAAAACGCGAAGCGCCTCTATTTATATCATCGTTTTTAATCAGATTTTTTAGCCGATCAAATCACTGTCATTGTGAATGAAATGTGTGTTTAAACATCAAGATTTGCAAATATTTGATCGCAAATTAAACAAACATGACTTTTTTTCATCCACTTGAAGTTGTGGGTCGCGGTAGCAAGACACAGCTTCAAGTGGGTGAAAATTTAAATTATTTAACTTAGTACTTGTGGACTATAGTGGTATTTTTGTGATTTTTTCGCACTTGTTTTGTCAGTTTTTAGAAGTAACAAATGTTTTAAATCTTTGAAAATAATATACAGTGTGACTTCATTTTACAAAGTAAAAAGTAAAAGAGTAATTTTTGGTCACTTGAAGCTGTGGATCGCGGTAGCGAGACACAACTTTAAGCAGGCCTAACTGAATAGCTGGAGCTCCAGTAATTTTTTTTTTGCTTTACTCGAAAGATAGGAATCATCCTAAAAAAAAATGTATTTGACTTTAGTAGACTTTCTGTGTCAACTACAGTGAAAAAATCGCTTTTTTTTAATTTCCAAATTAATCGCAATGGATTATTTTTTAAATATACATTTTCTGAATTCTACTAACATGTGGGAGGTGTACATGCGGATTCTGGGATGAGAAGTTGAACATTTATACTTGTAGGGTTTTTTTCCCGCTCTATAACTCTGCCCTGTCTCCAGGAGCAAACACGACACGTTGATCCAATGCTGCTCTAATGTTGGGCCAGCGTCGTGGACGTTGGCCCAACATTAGGGCAGGATTGGATCAACCTGTCGTGTTTGCTTTGTCACATTGTGGGGCAGCAATGTGTGACGAGTTTTATTTCTGTAGTAATTTTTCTGGATGTTTTCCCTGTATAACTGCCCTGACAGCTCACCACCAATACCCTGATATCGCTATCAGTTTTGCTCTGTGATTTATTTATTGACATAATTTTTCTGGTGACTATAACTATATTTTTATTCCACGCGAAATGAATTTCCTCTTTGTATCAAAAAAAGTTGTTCGACTCAGAAGATAGCAATCGTTCTAAAAACACTGTATTTTACTTTACATAGTGTCTATGTCTGACAGCAGTGAAAGATTGAGGGTTTTGTCAAGTCTGATTTAATTATCTTGTATGGATCTGTTCAACTCAAAATATGCGAATTTTTTGTAATACACATAAAAACTACATGAAATATTGAGGTTTTTTATTTAGAAATTCATCCTAACTTGTATTAAAATAGCTGTTTAAATCAAATAAGATAAGAACCATTTTCAAAAAATATTGGCAGTTTTTTATTCATCTTTAGAAATTATTTAAAAAAACGAGTTTATTTTTCACAAAATGGCATTGTCTGAGCTAGACAAGTACTTTATCGAACAAACGATGATATTTTATACCAGAAATCTTAATAATAACAGTAACAATAATGTATTTGTATATAAATGTTTTCCTGTATGTTTTTACTCCGGCATCGCATACAATGACGAATTCTCATAAAATGGACACAATAAGTTTTTTTTTCGTTTCGCATTGTGCGTGTTGTTTGCATCAAGCTGTCAGTTCGTTCGATTCTCTATAGAAAAACTTTCTGCATGTGTTCTAGTTATAGACGCACTACATGGTTCTTGCACACAACATATTATTGAAGTTCTGCTACTTTTGAAAACAATATATTTTAAACTATATCAGTTTTTTACTGTTTTTTTTATTGAACGTTCACGTGTCACACTTTACATATTGGTCATTTATTTATTTTTACCATATTTTATTTGCGGCGGCTAGTATATAAAAGCAGCACTAATTTATATACTTTAAACTCACTCATCTTTCCCGGTTTCATATTTAACTCCGCACAAAAATTCCATATAAAAAATAAACAAATATGGCTAGTTATTTTTGTACATTTGTTTTTGTGCGCAAGTCATCCGTTGTTATGTGTCTGCCATGAGACTGTTATGTGACTGTCATGCGACTGTCATCACTTTCGTATATTTTACACCTAAATATAGTTTTTGAAGTCTCTTCCCATGATATAACATATATTCAATCCGAGATACTTCACACGAAATTAAATTGATATTAAAATATTAATAGTGACGTCGTTTTGAATAAAAATATTTTTAAGTGTAAAAAAACGTTATATTTTGACAAGATGTTTATAATATTATACACGAAGAAATTTATTTAAACTAGCAAGGGAATTAACATAGAAATTGTATGACACGAAAATATGTGTACCTTCTGTTTGTCGATGTCTCGTGATAGTTTTTGTTTCTTCATCAAATGAGTTTCGGGTCTTTCGCTTATCTCTTTTAGCGCGGTGAGCGACAACAGACGTCAGATTTTGACGTACAAAGACTGTCCCCTCACTAATAGAGTAAAATATGTATAATGGCCGTACACCCATAGCAGATATTCAAATGTAGCGGGAACAGCTAACTCAGACATTTATGGTGATTTCAGATTAAAAATAATTCTTTGGTCGCCATGGTTTGTAGACAAATATTTCAACACTTTATGGTTATTATCAGATAGGGCCTAAGTTTTATGTGCCGTGTGAAGCGAGCTGTACCTTACTCTTCTGACACTCCATGCAGTGGTTTTATTCATGAGATGTATATAGGTATCAGCCCATATCACACTCTGTGTTGTGGTTTTCACTGTGAGACGTATATCCAGATAAGCATATAGGCCTACCGTACTCGCGCTGTAGTTTGCTCGACATTTGCTGACATTTATCATGTTAATATGTCATGTTCAGATGATCGTGTGCGGAAATATAGACAATTCATTTGTCGTGTGATACGCAAAATAGTGCACTCGTACAATGAACATCTTATTCATTGTACGAGTGCTGTACTTCCCCATACCAAAAACAACAAGATTTATAAATGCATATTTATCATCTTCAAAAAATTCTGATATTATGTATCAATCTTTGTTTATATCTCAGATTAATACTACCAAGTGTTTAAGAGTTTCCAGTGCTGCAGAATATGTTATTTTTGCACGCGTAGAGTCGCGCAAAGCCGACCTTTTTACCATTTTGTGTTATATTAAATACGAGCGATCAAGGTTTTTTAGCGTATTTTTAATTGATATAAATGCTTAACCCCTTTAGCGATAAATAATTCAAATTTTCACCCACTTCGAGCTGTGTCTGTCTGCCGCAACCCACAACTTAAGGGGGTGAAAATTACTTACATTTGTTTAATTTAAAGACCAAACATTTGCAAGTCTTGAAACACTAATTTCATTCCCAGTAACCTTCTAATAAAACAGAAGAAAAAACACTATAGTCATGCTCAGCGCTTAAAAGGGTAATTTGATGCGTTTTCAATCATGCAGGTGGGCCCACTTTTTATGCAGGTGGGCCCACACGGGTTTTGATACTTTGCATGAAAGTGGTCTCACACGGGTTTTGGTGAATACGGCCTGAAAGGGGAGTAACAAATAATCAGAGGGGCATCAAACAACTCGGAACAAGTATGGTATGCTACCCCCGACCAATGATAGGTTGTTCAGCCTGTCCCATGACGAGAACAGCCAATGCAATCCGTCATTCAGTTGTTTTTTTAAGTCAGAGTGTAGAAAAAATATACTTGGACCAACAATCACGTCATATAGCGGCGTACTTTAAGGCCACGCGAAAATAAATAACTTAATATTTGTACGGTTTAAATAAATCTTTATTACAAGAAACGGCTGAAAATATTAGAGAAAAGGAAAAATGAGTTTCTGCCTGATCAACAGATGAGATTACCATTTCTGGTCTGCCCTATTTCTGTACGTTCTACGAAAAAAACATAGTTCATGACTTATTATTCCAATCTTATAAATTAATGTGAACATAAATTACTAATTTAACATGGATAAATTTGACATAAATACATGTTTATTTATAAAAAAAATATATATACTTTAAGCCTTACAGTGCTGGGATTGACTTTAGACGTCATAATCTTCTGACGTCTAAAGTCGATCCCCGCTTTGAAAGAGTAAAATATTTCTAACGGCCGTAGACCCATAACATAGCTATTCAAATAAATCTAACGGCCGTAGACTCATAACATAACTATTCAAATGAAGCGGAAAGAGCTAACTAAGACATTTATGATGGTTTCAATTTTGAAAAAAACCTTTGGTTTCTTGGTTTATGTAAGAAAATTTGAGCGCTTCACTGGTTAAATGTTGTTGCCAGCTATAGGCCCCTACATTTTAATTTGTCTACGGTATCGCTGACTGTGCGTGTGTCACTGTCAAGGAAAGGCATCGCACCAAGTGATAATAATTATTATAAAAGGCTATACCCACTTTTGTAATTTCTTGTTTTTGACCCTTTCACTGCGGAGACCGTCTTTATGCGTCAAAATCTGACGTCTGTAGACGTCAGATTCTGACGTATCAAGACGGTCTCGGCAGTGAAAGAATTAAACTATTTATAATGACCGTAGACCCATAACATAGGTATTCAAATGAATTGGAATGAGCTAACTAAGATATTTATGATGATTTCAATTTGAAAAAAACCCTTTAATCTCCATGGTTTATACAAAAATATTACAGCGCTTTAAGACTTAAATTCGCACATTGATGAAGTCATTTTTTTTAAATTATTTAATTTATTAATTTAACATGATTGGCCGCGTTGATAAATTGATAAATTCGACTTAAATATTCCTAGATTTTTTTTTGAAAAAATAGACTTTAAATGTTGATGTCAACTTGAATTAAATTAAGCAGCTAATGATGAACTATGAATTTTAATTTGTCTACAATATTGCTGACTGTGCGTGTGACAGTCGTCACAATGTGAAGACGTCACGTGGGAGAAGCTACCAACCTGAAACTGTATTAAAATGAAATGATTAAGAAACAGAGGAATATTAAATATTACAATTAAATACGGCAATATATTTCTGTTGACATTCACAGCCTGACATAAGCTAAAGTAATTACTGCCATATTTCACGACCGGTTCAATTTAAAGGGCTTACGTTGGTAATTAGCTTTCAACGAGTCACTAATCAAACTTCTTAAATGACCAGGAAATATGTTTTGCTCTATTTAAGATATTCACATTTGGTCATCACATGGAGAAATTCATTTGCAGATTGCTAAATAAAATGGGTTTTTATGATGATATTACAGAGTATTTATTGGATCTGTATAATGACATATTGTAAAACCCTGTCAGCACGGACCAGACGTCAGATTCTGACGCCTGAAGTCTATCCACGCACTGAAAAAAATAGATACTTATAATCGCCGTAGACCCATAACATAGGTATTTAAATGAAACGGGAAGAGCTAAGACATTTATGTGATTTCAAATTGAAAATAGCCCTTTGATTTTAAGCGTTCATACATAAATATAAGATAAGATCATAATCGTTTGCAATCCATTTCATTAGCATATTAAATCACTGGTATTGGGATTGAAATGTGTGTTTAAACAGCTGCATGTTTTAGTCCGAAATTAAATTTCAACTTCTCGCAAAAATGAACACAGAATCTGTTGATTTAAGACAAAATCCACGTTTGTAAAAAACAAAAGTGAATTTTATCTTTGGACCGATTACCATTTTGATCGATATAAGATAAATACGTAAGGATTAACTGAGCAACACTAGAGGAAAACATATAAAATATACACAATTGACTTGGCATTTTTGTAAAAATTGCTTGCACTTTTTTAAATCCCCAGTGCTTTGATCTACAGTCGTTGCTTCTGCTTTTTGAAGTCCATAGTTATCCCAGCAAAGACATAACAGTTGTATAACATTTACACAACGTCGGCCCCACGTCTTCGACGTTGGTCCAACATTGTATAAATGTTATACAAAGTTTTGTGTTCGCTGGGATGTTACATTTGCATTCGCGCGATACATCAGCCACTGACAATATTTCTATCTTGATTTGAAGTGGCGAACGTGATCTGGTTGTTCCATTTTTAATTTGATTTTGATTAAATATCCTCCCCAGGTTTAAAATGAAACATAAGTGTTCTCCATTTAAGCAAAAATGTGTAATTGTCTCTTGTGTGGGACCGATTAATTAATATGTTTGGTTTCTGGTGGACGTTTATATTGCTTGTCATAGAGTTTCGCCTTACCCCCGCCCGACCCCACCCCACCTTACCTTACCACCTAATTAATCAGCACACATTCATCCTCAACCGCACACACGAAACCAGCATTGAAGATATTTATTTTATAATTTTCAATTGTGCTCTTGTGTTGTAATTTTCACTTATTTCGCAAGGTAACTTCTGCTTTTCGCTTCTTTGTAAAGATTTTTTCTTTAAGTCATTTTAATTCACGTGAACGTAATATTGTGAATCACTTCGTTTTATGGATTCAAATTTAACTTTACACCTTTACAACAATGTAACAGCACTGTGGGGTAAAATAATTTCTAGTGGCAATAACATAGGTATTCAAATAAATCAGAAAAAGCTAACTAAGACATTTATTTTGATTTCAAATTGAAAAAAACGTTGGTCTCCATGTTATACATGTCATAAAAAATTCCCAGGTTGTGAGGGTTCAATGCTTCCTCTTGCACGCTAAGTGTCATATCACCAATTACAGTCGTGAGACCAAATTAAACTGTTAATTCACACGAATTGCACCCTGCTTACGCTACAGTCAAAATACGTCGATATTTCAATGAAATATAAAGTATAATTCTAGTAGAATAAATGCTATGCATACATCGATTTTTTGTTTGCATCAAGTTACGGTTCAATATCATTAAGCTATTATTTTACCATTTATTTCACTGAAACTAGTCTATATGTTAAACAATCCTCAATTTCTCAGCTTCACACGTTAAAAATTTATAATTTAATTTGCAGATAAAAAAAAAATTCTGTTGCCGCCGTGTCATTATTTCCTGCAGTAATTGATTTGTACCCCGAAGTGGACGAAACATTAACCCATACTGCGCGGGGACCGACTTTATTCGTCAGAATCTGCCGTCTGTAGACGTCAGATTCTGACGACTTTAGTCAATCCCCGCGCTGTAAGAGTAAAAATATTTCTACTGGCCGTAGACCCATAACATAGGTATTCAAATGAATCAGAAAGAGCTAACTAAGACATTTATGATGATTTCAAATTGATGAACATTATTTTTTGTAAAGATGTAGTGACCACTTGACGGCGGTAGAGTTCCTGTTTACCTGTGGTATGTGGAAATATTAAGGGTGAAATATGATACATAGCCATGTCTGAATTCAGAAACATGTTATGCTTAATTAATTAGTGTTAATTAGTTGAACTTAATCAGCAGACTAATTTTAGGCAACATATTTATTTAGTTATCCACAAAACAAATGATTAATACCCGAGTCTTAAAGCAATTACATAAGAATTTTAAAATAACGTGAAGCCGGAAACTGTATCAGCAATTCCATTTTCAAAAGTGAAAAAATACAAAATTATAGTAGATACATAGGGATTGTGGCAAAGACACACGTACGACTTTCATATCACGGGTTTCTGGTAACTTTTGGACAACCCCGTAACCCTTACAACGCTGAATGATTTTAGTATAAACCACGGGAGACCAAACTAAGTTTTCTTTTTTTTTAATTTTGAAATCATCATAGATGTCTTAGCTAGCTCTTTCCGCTTCATTTTCATACCTCTGTATTAGGTATACGGCCATTATACATTTTTATTCTCTCAATGCGGGGATCGACTAAAGACGTCAGAATTTGGCGTCAGATTCTGACGCATAAAGTCGATCCCCGCGCTGTAAGAGTTAGAGGTATATGTTCTTTTTATTAATCATGACGCCTTTGTATTTGAAAGATCCATTTGTAAGATATTAGAAACGAGCTTATGAACGAACGTGAAATCTAAATTTAAACTGTTATTAATCGTGTTTTAATTTGTCAAATTAAACTACACCTGGTTTAATCCCTCCACTTACTAATGAAATGGCTTGAGAAAATGAAACAACAAAGTTTAATGTACCCTTTGCGAGCAACAAATTTAAAATTTCACACCTTTCACGTTGCTTTTAATATCGACATAAGCGTTATAGCTCATTTGTCGATCTTACGCATCCTTTCATGATAAATAATTTCGCGCTTAAATATAAAATAATTTTATTTTTTATGAACATTTTTTTTAACGAAAATATGCATGGGACCTCTAAAGATATATTACAAATTTGTTTGATTTGTCACCCACTCATCTTCATCCTTTATAAGTGGAAAATGATCCCTATCAGCGCGGGGACCGTCTTTATACGACATAATCTGACGTCTGTAGCTGCAGAGTTCTAAAGACGGTCCCCGAACTGAAATAATTTAAATAATTATAATGGCCGTAGACACATAACACAGGTATTCAAATGAAGCGGAAAGAGCTGACTAAGATAGTTCTGATGATTTCAAACTAAAAAAAATCGTTTGACTCCATGGTTTATTCAAAAATAATTCCGCGTTGTGAGGATTAAAGGGTTTGAGTCCGCGGGGGGGGCGGGGGGGGGGCGGGGGGGTCATTGCTTTAATCGCAATTTGTGTATTACATATACGTAATATGTATGGAAACAGACTAAAATTTGATATATCATATGAAGAATTATTGATTATATTGATGGAGGCGGGCTATATTTAATGTTGACATAGCCGACCTGCTGATGATATATATATATATATGTTTTTATCGGCAATAAACTATATTGCGTGTTCACCATGAATCGTTTAAATTTGTATTCTGTAAACACATTGTGCCATTTGTGAAGTAAACTATTTTGACTTGACGTGATATGATAGATAAATATTTATGGACGAAGAAAAGATGTGTAAACTCATGCGTCAGTAAACATGGACAATACATTATAATTATTATACAGTGCATAGAGTGACAAAATAGTAAATGCTGTAAATATTATGTACAAGTATAAAATGCTATAAAATAATTTAAATAACTACCCAGGTAACACGTGGCAATAAATCAATGTTGTTTTAATGTTGTCCCACCGTCTTCGACGTCGGTCCAACATTAAAACAACATTGGTTTATTGTCATGTGCTCGCTGGGTACATGATATTGATACTATAGTATAGTAGATATGCATAGTCAAATCTCCGTACAAAAACGTCGAGAATGTGCACAGGCCTCCCGCAGTCACAGAGAATGTACAGTTACTAAATCACTGACACTAATTTCTGCTGTTATGTAACATGTAGACCACCGCGGAGGTAGATAGGGCGTAAGCTGACAAGCCGGCACTATTTTTACCTCGCGTGACGACTTACCACCTTTACAGCTTCGCTCGGAGTGCAGTGACAGGTTTTTACAAAATCCTCCCGAAATTCATCACCTTTGGTATTAAAGGGTGGTATCTGCCACTGGACAAAGTGGCAGCTACCACCCTTTGATACCAAGGTGACGATATTGATATATTTCGTGTAGAAACGCCTAACGAATTCACTTCACGCTGGATATACATTCTCACAAGGAAGGATAAAATCATACTGTGTGACTGATGTGTTCTACTCTAATTTAAATAACAACTAGATGACGGGTCGTGATTAGCTGATACCATCATGTGGGGGACTGTGACACCGTCAATATGTCAGGTGTGCTCGATCATTAATATCACGCTGATTTTGATTACCACATTGCAGTTTCACAAATGAATGAATGGGGTTTTTAAGCATCGAGTTTCAAGCACAGCGATTGAAAACTGTTGCCATTGCTAAACATGGCATACAAGAATGTGGCGCGTATAGGCCACAGGGGTTAGCAGGCGACGACAATAACAGGAAACATGATTACATTCTGCTCCCGTACTTTATTCTCTTCAGTTTTGTCACTCTAAAATATTGAAAATGTTTTCCACAAAAAGCAATCAGTTGGTGATGAACACATTGGTTCTGTCGCCGGGAGATGTGTTGTCATTATCATTATTGACGGCCTCAGAATCTGCCGGCAGAAGATGTGGTGACCTTAAAGACATGACAATAAAATAACTAGTCGTGAAATATGAAACTTTAATTTGCCTTACTCCACATGACATTGTGAAGACATGCTGTGTTTTAGCTCTTAAAGCGCGGAAATATTTTTATAAAAAAGACCAAAGGGTTTTTTCAATTTCAAATGATCATAAATGTCTCTTTTAGCTTTCTGCTTCATTTGAATACCTATGATACAAATCTACGGCCATTATACATATTTTACTCTCGCAGTGCGGGAATTGACTTTAGACGTCAGAATTTGACTTGTACAGAGTTTGGCGTCTAAAGACGTCACATTCTGACGTCTAAAGTCGATTCTCGCGCTGTAAGGGTTGCGTCATAAGGATTATTCAACTGTATTTCTAATGGCCATAAACCCATAACATGGGTATTCAAAAGAATCTGAAAGAGCTAACTAAGACATTTATAATGATTTCAAATTGAAAAAAACCCGATGGTCTCCATGGTTTATACAGAAATATTTCAGCGTTGTAAGGGTTACAATTTTTACAAAATCTATGATGAAAGCACAGCAGACATCAGCTCTATGTGTTGATCTCCGCACTGTGTTAAATACGGATATAAATTAGGCACTTGTTTTACTCTATCTATGCTGACCTTTCACCGCAAGTTGACCCTATGTTATTTTATTGTGCGCCGAGCGTCGCAGACGTTGGGCCAACATTAAAATAACATTGGGTCAATGACTAGTTGTGACGCATATAATTATGCACACACAAAATAATCACATCAAATATTTCTTAATTTGACATCAGGTTTATTTTATATTATTTTATATTATCGACAAAGCAGTACAGTAATATTTTACGGTTGTGTCTTGGGAAATGTTTTTTTTATTTAATCATTTGAATCAAAATAAATTTATTTAAACAATTACCATAAAAATATACTATATAAGTTACTTTGAATTTATTTTATCAACCTAATTGAATCTAGGTGTATTAAATTGAAAAAAATCAATGTAGTATGTACTTATTACTGATTCGACTCAAGTTGATTATTTTATAAAAATGATGACACTATCATCATTTTTATAAAATAATCATCAAAACTTGAGTTAAAACAGTTTATATAAAATGTGAAAAAAATATACAAGTTAACCCTTTTAGCGCGGGGACCGACTTTAGACGTCAGATTTAGACGTCTAATGTCGATCCCCGCACTCAAAGAATTAAAATATTTCTAATGACCGTAGACCGACAACATAGATATTAAGATGAATCGGGAAGAGCTAACTAAGACATGTATAACATGACGATTTAAAATTGGAAAAAACCCTTTGGTCTCCATGGTTTATACAAACATATTTCAGCGTTGTACTTTGTCCTGCTAAATTAGATAATTTAATTTTTCAGCCACTTGAAGCTTTGTCTCGCCACCTTCAAGTGGCTGAAAATTACTTATATTTGTTTAATCTGTTAATTTGACACCAAACATTTACAGATATTTATGTTTAAACACTCATTTCATTCCCAATAACAGTGATTTAATCGGCTGATAAAACGGATTAAAAACGGCTATTGTCGTGATTAGCCGGCAAAGGGTTAGGACAAAGGCTTAATTGTCCTCCGGCACACAGAAGGTGGCACGCCAGCCTTCATACACGGATCCGGTTACAAATGAAAGTGTCCAGGTTCGGTTAAAGTGGCTGCCCACTTAACAGAAGATACATCTCAATATCCCGATTGTTACCGCAGTGCGATTGTCGCCAGGCAAACACTACACACTGATCTAATGTTGTTTTAATGTTGGGCCAACGTCGCAGACGGTGGTCCACATTAAAACAACATTGTGTTCACCTGTTGTATTTGACAAGAAGACCTGGTTTTTTTTGTATCTAAAAGCGAGGCGCATGTAAAAATAATAAGACAAATTTTATGTAAATGATTTTGTTTTAATTGTCAACATTTATAAGCATCAGCGTTTCTGTACCACTCTCACTTCAGACAGGTAAATAATATAGTTGGCCAAATATCATCTGAATCGGTTTACTAATTCCTCTACTGGTGGCTTCATTGTTCAAACTCTCCCATTGGTCGACTAACTATTTTAGGACAATGTACAAGTAAAATTGTGTATAATCAAAGAATTTTAATTTCGGGTGGAAACCCTGACGGACAATAATTAAAAAATAAAAAAAATGTGATAAAACGCGACGACCCCGCACTCAAAGAGTTAAAATTTTCTTTTGACAGAGACAAACACACTTATTTATATTGAATAGCAAGGCAGAAAATGTGGGCGATGTCCATTCTATGCTCTGTACTTATAAGGGCGTCGAATGGTCTTAGACACGACATTGTTCTGTGATTTTCATATTAATAATTATTCCTGTCATTGTTTTGTGTTAATTTATATTGTGTATCAGCGCTGGCGCTGTCTCAAATATTTAAAATGTATATATATTCAATACAAAACTCACTACATATAGGCACCAGAGGCATTCATATTATCACCAATTATCTGAATAACATAGTGCCGACTTACTGTTATCAGTTTGGTCTTTTTATTTCATCACTTTTACTGCACAAGGTATGATATGATTCTAGTCTGAATTGTCACTTAAATGGCCGGACAGTGACGTAAAGAAACTTTCTTTCTTACCTTTCTTCTAGACCACGTCTTCGCGCTTGACAAGCCTTCAGTTTGATTTTACCAGTCGTTTTTTTGCTTATTTTACAATGTCTTTTAAGTTCTGAATTTTGTGCATTTGACTTTAACAGTTGTTTTTTCTCATATGTTACAGAGTGCCTCGGGCTCTGCTTCTGAAGTTCCCCACATGGAGCCTACAGGCAGGGAGGTGGGCTACCCTTACCCCCATGGTGAGTACTATAAAAACAAGCTAGAGATGGGATACTGGGGTAGAGGGGAGAGAAGAGAGGTGGGCTACCCTTACCCCCATGGTGAGTACTATAAAAACAAGCTAGAGATGGGATACTAGGGTAGAGGGGGCAGGTGGGCTACCCTTATCCCCATGGTGAATACTATAAAAACAAGCTAGAGATGGGATACTAGGGTAGAGGGGGCAGGTGGGCTACCCTTATCCCCATGGTGAATACTATAAAAACAAGCTAGAGATGGGATACTAGGGTAGAGGGGAGAGAAGAGAGGTGGGCTACCCTCACCCCCATGATGAGTACTATAAAAACAAACAAGAGATGGGATACTGGGGTAGAGGGGGGGGGGGAGGTGGGCTACCCTCACTCCCATGTTGAGTACTATAAAAACAAGCTAGAGATGGGATACTATGGTAGAGGGGGGAAGGGATGTGAGCTACACCTACCCCCATGGTGAGTACTGAAAAAAGAAGAAGCTAGAGATGGGATAGTAGGGTAGAGGGGGGGGGGGTGAAGGGAGGTGGGCTACCCTTACCCCCATGGTGAGTACTAAAAAAACAAGCTAGATATGAGATACTAGGGTAGAGGGGGGGGGGGGGTGGGAGGTGGGCTACGCTTACCCCCATGGTGAGTACTGGAAACAAGCTAGATATGGGATACTAGGGTAGAGGGAGGAGGTGGGCTACCCTTACCTCCATGGTGAGTACTAAAAAAACAAGCTAGATATGGGATACTAGGGTAGAGGGAGGAGGTGGGCTACCCTTACCTCCATGGCGAGTACTATAAAAACAAGCTAGATATGGGATACTAGGGTGGAGGGGGGATGGGCTACGCTTACCCCCATGGTGAGTACTGAAAAAACAAGCTAGAGATGTGATACTAGGGTAGAGGGAGGAGGTGGGCTACGCTTACCCCCATGGTGAGTACTGAAAACAAACTAGAGATGGGATATAATTATTTTACTTATAAGTTTTGTGTGTCTTAATTTATAATAAATCACTTTTTATGCTATTTTTCATTGCAGAGTATGTCTATATTTGCAGGACTGCTTATTCTATGGCTGTCCCTGTTTCTACTAATTCTTTTATCTTATAAAATATTCATTTTAGTTTCGCACACTATTAAAATATAGCAAATTCTGATTTTGTATGCGATCAAGGTTGAAAAAAATTTATCCAAGACATTTTTGTCTGTCCAATGGGTAACTCTGTATTTGCAGTTAATTTCACTTTTTGGTTGTTTTGTGTTTGTGTTCGGTCAGCCTGCCCCCTGTTTTTAGTTGCTCTGTTTCATGTTTAAGCAGACACCCTCCTCATTTTACACCTTCTGTTTCTCTGTTTCAGGTTTAGGCAGACCCCCTCCTCATGCGCTGCCCGCTCCGCCATCACACATGTTCAACCCGGGTCACCATTCCCACCCCCAGTCTCCCACAGGCCCGGGTGGTCATCACCACATGGACGGCATGGGGGTGGGAGGCCCTCCCCAGGGCCCCCACACAGCACCACCTACCCCAGGACCGTGTGGGCCTTCTAACGGCAGCGGGGGTGGAGGTGTTGGTGGTGGCGCGAGCAGCCCGCTGGTCGTACCACATCCTGTGAAGGCACCCCGCCCTATTAGGACGTACCACTGCCGTATGTGTGATCAGGTAAGTCTGGATGTCCGTGAAGCTGTCTTTGCTACTAGCCCGTATCCTGCTGATCACGACTACTGTCGTTTTTAATCTGTTTCACTAGTCGACCAAATCATTGTTATTGGGAATAAAATGTGTGTTTAAACATCAAGTTTTGTGAATATTTATGCTCAAATTAAGCCAATATGAATAATTTTCAGTCACTCAATGTTGTGGGTCGCAGTAGCGAGACACTACTTTAAATGGCTGCAAATTTAAATAAATTCTCTTAGCAGGATAGGGGTCTTTAAAGGGCTCTATCTGCCACTTAAGTGGCAGATAGAGCCCTTTAATTCCAAGGTAGCGGTATATAGTATGCCGGGGGGGGGGGGGGGTGGAAGACACTATTCTCCTGCATTTGTGGTCGGAAGAAGAAACCCATGTTCACTATCGAGCAGACCGATCATAAACCACGTCGTCACAAATGTGTGGTGATACTGATTTTCTGATCAGATAAATTTCCCCAAATATCAAATCTGATTTGCCCAATTCATAAAACAAACTTTACCGAGCATCCGATCATTTGAGAATATCTGCATCACACGTTGTCATGGCTACCATTCACTGTTACCGAGATCAAGAAAAATAGAATCAGATTCTATTTTCCTTGCTGAGATTAAAACACGACTAGCTTTTATTTCCCAGTCAGATATCAGAGCTGATTAAGTGCTATAATTTCGTCTTCGTGGTATTTAAGGGTAGTACATGCAACTATACGTAGTAGAATACTGTAGATCTGGTAAGATTCGCGAGGTTTTAATTTTCCCAAGGAGGACAAATTTGCCAATTTAAGAATTTCGCGAAAATTATTATGAGCACTAACTATCATCGAAATCGATAATTCTCGTAAAAAATCAGAAAATCTAAACACGCGAAAATTACCAGACGTACAGTATGCGACCTTTTATACAAGGGTGATTTGTATTTTTCATGCAACATTTGATTGAGGTGATAATGTAATTACGTGGTTCGGTCATAAGCTTGATTTCTCCCCATTGCCGAGCTGTCACGTCATAATATTCTTACGTCATTGCGTCATAATTTCTCAGTTTAACTCTTGGTGATGTCATATATAATAATTCCTGTTTCAAGTCGTTATATTATAATAATTATCATAAGTATCATCGGTTATTTGACGAAATGGCTGAAAATCAAGCTTGCTGCTAAAGCTTGTTCAGATAACAATACATCTATCATTAGAATCCAATACCACCAGTGAACTTCCTGCTAATATAAATATATCTAGAGAACAGCAGATTTTGAATAGACTCAGTTGGTGTTTACGTCAGTCTGAGGACATAAACAGGCAATTACTCTGTATGAATGGCTATGAATAATATGAATATATAATGAGTGAGCATGTGTACAGGTGTATATCACGCCATGGCACCTTTATAAGAGGACAAGGTTGTATATGATATGGGGAACTACAGGCACGCGCTGACCACAATATGATATGGGGTACTACAGGCACGCCCTGACCACATGATACCTTGATGGGCCCAAATCTTACAACGCTTAAATATTTCTGGATAAACCATGAAGATTGTTTTAAAATTTGAAATCATCATAAATATTTTATTTAGCTCTTTCCAGTTCATTTGAATATGTATTTAAGACCGTAAGAAATAGTTTAGTGTGGTGACCGTCTCCATAGTCAGAATCTCAGAAATGAAGTGGGAAGAGCTATTATGATTTTAAATGAAAAAAACCCTTTGCGCTCCATGATTTATACAAAAATATTCAGCGTTGTAATGGCTAAGGTTAAGAAATCTCCTTTGTCCTGAGAGGTAAATTAATGCCGCGATTCCCACATCGAAGTGACAAAAATAACCTGAATATTTAAAAGTCATAAAGGTAATATATCCGAAAAAGAACATAACTCAGACTGAGAACGCCCTTATTGTGATGTATTTATCATTTGTGTTTTTATTATTTGAATTTATTCAAAATATGCCTTGTGATACATAACTAGTGGTGCTTAAAGTGTTAATTTATTCATATAATTGTTTGTTGTGATACAGGATATGATGGGTGTGAATAATGTATATATCGTCACCTCGCAGCTATAGGGTATTAAACCTCGAGCTCCAAGGCAATGATATGTGAAAATCAATTTTTATTTTGTAGTTGCAAACTCACATTTGTTCTGTGTAATTTGGCTTCCTGGGTGAGCTCAAACGCCAAAGGCAAAGAGCTACTCTATAGGAATCCAAAAGAATCCATGTCAAAAAATAGTATTCTATATCGAGTGATTTCTAAATTGAACGTTTAGATCTAGAAATATATACTTGGAAATGCGTTGTTCCATGAAAAACGAGCAGTAGAGTGATTTCGCAATGATTCCGTTATTTGCATTCGTACACATAATTAAAATTTATAATGCGCATATCTCTGGATAATCCACTGACTGTGCATTGAATTTACCTTTCTATTTGATTGATGTGGATTTTGACAAACTATTACCTGTTTGCACCTGTAATGATAATTCACTATATTTGACTGACTATTTTTCTGAAGCGTTGTCCACGTACATTAACATTGTTGCCAAGCAATACCTGGGCCTAATTGTGATTAGATTTAGCCTCATTTTTAGAGAGTTGTGCAAAACCCCATTTTATCCTGTTTGTGAAATGGGCATTAGCTGTTTCTGCACTAGTCTAGCTTACTGTTTGTGAAAATGTGGCTTTCTTTTGGCTTCATGCTCAAGAGAAAGCAGAAAGGGAGGCTTCGAAATAAAACTCACAAAGGCTGCAGCTGTTTGGCAACTTAGTTTTGTATGTGTACAATGCTTGAGCTTTAATCTACAATGTATACACAAAATTGTTTAGAAGGGATGCTTGTAAGAAGCTATCCACGATCATATGATCCAATATGGTCCACGGTTCATAGAATTATCACTTTCTATCTATTTGCCAAACTCTAATTGCTGAAAAGAATTGCTGAATTTTGGCTACTTTCTGAAACAATCCAAATTGTTTAATTTTCTTTGTAACTGACTGTTTTTTTTCTCCCTTCGGGGACTGATAGGAGTGCCCTCCTTTCTGCTTGTCTGCTTGCAGGTATTTGACTCGCGCTCGGATCTGCTAGTACACAGTCAGCACGTGCATAAGCAGGACCCTAAACCCTACAAATGCCAAACCTGTAATAAGTGCTTTGCCAATTCCTCCTACCTGTCTCAGCATGCCCGCATTCACAGCGGCATTAAGCCTTACAAATGTAACATTTGTGAGCGGAGGTTTACCCAGCTCTGTCATCTTCAGCAGCACATACGCACCCACACCGGGGAGAAGCCCTATAAATGTCAGCATCCCGGATGTGGAAAGGCTTTCTCGCAGCTCTCCAACCTGCAGTCTCACTCCCGTTCCCACATGACTGACAAACCTTATCGCTGTAACTCCTGCTATAAATGCTTCACGGACGAGCAAAGCCTGCGGGAGCACATCCCCAAACACTCCGAGACCAAGCACCTTAAGACACACATCTGTAAGATCTGCGGAAAGTCGTACACCCAGGAGACGTACCTAGCCCGCCACATGACCAAGCACTCTGAGGGAGGAGCCGGTAGTCCACGGAGCAGCGGCAGTAATAGCATGGGCAGTATGTGTGGTGTGCCTCATCACATGGGTCTGAACACACACAAGCCATCACCACTGCCTGTGGTGTCTAGCGGACACGTGGGATCTAGTGGTCATATGCTGGGCGGTAGAGGTCCCTTAGACTCCCCCATGGACACTGGTATGTCACTAGGTAGTCTGCATGATCAGGGTGACAAGCCAGGCTCCGCATTCATGCCTCTACCACACCAGTTCGGACCGGGTCCCAACTTCATGAATAGCTCTGTGTCTTCTAGCTTTCCTTTCCCATCACCGAGGCTGCCCAGCGCTAACGCTTCATCACTCAACTCCTCGCTGTCTCACGTGTCATGTGGAGGTGTACCCTCCCCCCAGAGGTACTTCCCGTTCGACACGCTACCACTGCCTAAGCGGGATGCGGTGATGGACATGATGGATAGAGGTCTACCCCGTGACATGGCACCAAGCAATCTGCTGAGTCGGCGCCAGATGAAGGAATTCAGCACATCGCACCCCGTCTTTCCCAAGAGCGAGCCCAGCTCCCCCATGGCACACTGTCCGAAAGACTATAACTGATACTTAGGTAATTTAGTGGCTTCTGGAAGCAATAGGTAGTGAGAGCATGCTACCAGGGCAGAACATGCTGTCCCCGATAAGAACAGGGCATAAAGGGTACCCATGAACTAGGCGTATGGCCTACACTGTACACCGAGGCTGGAGGTCTGTGGTAGGCCTAGACTATCGGAGACTTGCTGTTCTATGGCAGCACTCACTTGTGGACTACTATTACTGATGTTGTTAAGCAGGACAGTGATGGTGTGTGCCATGACACATTATGTGCTAATATCATTGGTTTGTTGGGGCATTGACTGATTCCGCCCGCCAGTCACAGCGCTACCGGCTGTCACGCAAACAGGGTGTTGTATGTCTTCATTAGAAATAGACACAATAATCAGCGTGATCTTTAGAGGGAGAGAAGTCCGCAACAGCAGCATGTATGCAGCCATCATAGACAATATCTAAAGCTGCACGTAGCATCTCTACCCTAGACAACAGTTCCGTAAGCAGCTATCCTTCCTAGACAATACCCACACATACTCAGCAATCTTCGAAATTACACAACAGTTGGACGTGCGCAGTACGCATCTATACTAGACAATAAACAATAGTTACACGTACGCTTCTATACCAGACAATAGACAGCAGTTGCACGTGCGCATTACGCATCTATACTAGACAATAAACAACAGTTACACGTACGCATCTATACCAGACAATAGACAGCAGTTGCACGTGCGCATTACGCATCTATACCAGACAGTAGACAACAGCATCTGTACTAGACAATGGACAACAGTTGCATGTGCGCAGTATGCATCCATAGACAAAGAAAGAGTTACATGTGCGCTTTACGCATCTATTCTAGACATAGACAACATTTGCTCGTATGCTGTACCCATCTATTCTAGACAATAGACAACAGTTGTGCGTATGTGGTATGCATCTATCCTGGACAATAGACAATAGTAGACATACACAGTACGCAAATGCCTTTCAGCAACAGTCATCCTAGAGAATAGGTCAGCCCTCAACAGCCGCACCTCTGCAGCCGTCAGCACCCTGGACAATACACACTCTATTTCCATCATTCTGTTTCTAATATACAGGTTGCCCTTACCTATTCATGAGTACAGTACATAGCCAGTGTGTGAAACCAATGGTGGTGTAATGTTAGGCCACCGACGGTGGCCTAACATTACACCAACATTGGCTCGGCCTCTAGTGTTTGCTGTTCTATCTCTACTATCACTGTGATCACATGTGTTGTATAAGGTTATACTTTTCTACTCTCACCTGTGTATTGTGTTTGTGGGTTACGTCATAATGGTGGAGTTACTAATCTGGTCAGATGTCTGCTTTCACTCTATGTTGTTTATTTGACTATTGTTCTATCTATGAAGCTGATGTTTGTCCTCGCTCACTGATTCCTAGGCCTGCCAAGCAGCCAATCAGGATCAAGGGCAGGTCAATCATGGCCTTTGACCCCTGTGTATAACACAGGTGCACTGATTGCTCATACCCGCAGCGGTTTCTTAGAATCCCCCGGGACATCCACCCGTGGGGTCGACTACTCGTGGGCCATCCACTCGCAGGCTTCTGAAGCAGCGGGCTACCACATTATAATAACCTATGTTCTGTTCACTATGCTGTGCATTATCATTATTTGTTGCCCAGGCTAAACTAGGCTACTATTAAAACACGTTTACTGCAATATACCACGTGATTTTGCGATAATGCATTGCAATTTGCTGCCTGATTTTGCGATGATTTCCCGTTACAATAGGGGAAAGAGTGTATACGATTATGCTGGATTTTAGTCACTTTTCTCACTTTAGCAATATTGTAACTGCGACCTTGATATTTGTTTCTTGAAGGCGGTGGTGATTTAATCTCTACTGTACTATTTGTCTCCCGTCACTAGGGGTTATAACTGTTACCATAGTAACAAGTATGACCATATACTGCCGAGGGAACGTTTGTTATCTCATTGTTTGTCTTGAAAGCCTAGCTGTCAGCCAATCACCATGCTTAGCGTTATTCTGTTGCCATATGAAGATTTATTGCCATATAAAGGCATATAGCCATATAAGGGCGTGTTGCCATATAAGGAGTCTCACAGCTCTCTAAAACCTGTGCTTATTAGCATGTTAAATATGCATATATTTATGAGGAATCTGTCAATCAAAATTGCGTATTTCTCTTGTGTTCATTTTGTGAGAGTTTTGAGCATCCGTTATTGTATAGTACTACACCATTACATTGCCACTAGCAACCACCCCAACCCTAGCAACCGACCGCCATATAGAAACATAACTTAGCCCCTTCCCCCGGGCCCCTTCCTTATCCGAGTCTATTATCACTGTCCATTGCATTTATCAAGGTAAATTAAACTCGCCCTTTATAATACAAACAGTCCTGAGAAAAAAGGGATCAATCACTGTGCAGTGGTATACTGCACTTCTCAAATCATGTGAAGCAAAATTGAATGTAACTTTAGGAAATTCCAAACTAGCCG
This sequence comes from Flabesymbios commensalis, assembly GCA_964017125.1. Classification (NCBI taxonomy): domain Eukaryota; kingdom Metazoa; phylum Annelida; class Polychaeta; order Terebellida; family Flabelligeridae; genus Flabesymbios; species Flabesymbios commensalis. The sequence goes on along the minus strand of OZ024917.1, from coordinate 66,568,740 downwards.
AATGATTTCAGCCAATGGAATGGGAAAATCAACTTCCACGGATGTCTGATGTCTGGCGTAACAGATAGGAATAACAGTATTATTCTGTTTTATCATAAAATACAAAATATATATGGAGCCAGCAACAGGAGACGTTGGCCCAACGTTGATCAACTGTTGGCGCACCGTCTACGACTTTGGCCCATCAGTAAACCAGCATTGGGCCAACGTATCAGGTTTGTTAGGGAGGGATATTAAGACATGGTGAATATACTGCCTACTATCTGTTACATCATCACCCTGAACCTGATTAGAAACACTGGTCCATTTCGTCGCCTTGGATATGAAAGGGTGCATCTGCCACTTTGTAAAGTGCCATATACACCCTTTCATATCCAAAGGGACGATTTGTGCCACACGAGTGTGTCACAATTGGACTAACGTGGTATTTGCTATGGTATTCATGAATTCACACCCCCTAGATAACATTGATTAGACGTAGTGTGCTTGTTCAATTGATTTCTGTATTGATGTATAAAGACCTATCTATCTATATATACATATAAATAAATATATAGGAATATACCCCCTTTTAAGCTGTACACATGCATGCCATAGTTGATCAGTACAATAATAATAGGATTTGTGTTGCTGTCTAAATGTTCATACCTTTTATTATTAGGACCAATAATAGTTGCACATTGATTTGTACAGAATATGGATATATGTAAAGTACGAATTGAAATGCTCTGTGTATATTATGACGATGTCATCACTGCATATCACTCCGTTATCAATACTGCTAGGCAAATAACTACAATGGACACCTGCACGAAAACAAAGCTCATGCATACCTTAACTCCACCCCTAGGACTTAAAATGCATGTGCTATTTTCAATGGCACATGCACTTTTAAGTCCTGGGGGGGAGTAATTCAGGTGAACAACTCCACATCATTGTGATTCAGCCATATTTAAGTTCCGATCCACCCATCGTACTGCTATATTAGTGAATAATAGTGATCCACCACATTTAGGAGAGTAAACGATGCATATCTTTGTAGAAATAAACTTAAAACATATAGATGACGATGCTTTGAAGCGTGCTGCATGATATGGGTACTGATGGCTAACCGTAGTCGTGTTTAGTCCGTTTTCAAGGGAAATCAAATTGGGGGTTGAAATGGGGTTTTAAGCATCAAAATTTGCAAATGTTCCATCCCAAATTAAGCAGACTTGAGTAATTTTCACCCACTTGAAGTTGTGGGTCGCGGTAGCGAGACACAACTTCAAGTGGGTGAATATTTTGATAAATTCAATTAGCAGGATAATGGTTAAAGAGAATAGACACAACTGGATTTTATGCAATCAGAATTATAATCTGTTAGATTTACTTCAGCAGCTAAGTTTACTCTTTGAAAAATTGTGGAATTTTATACAGATGAATTATTCAGCTGTTTTTTTATTTTCATATGTGTGTTAAATGGCATATTTGAACCACAATGTGATTTACAAACATCTGTAAGTCCCACAATTGATATACCAAGTTGATAGTACTGACATGCCAGATTCAAACAAACGGGCTGAAGTAGATGATGTTTTAAAGCAGTACCCGTATCATGCTCACCTTCTGAGCATCAGTGTATCTCTAACATCACTTGAAAATAACACATTCAGACTTGACTTAGGCAAATACTTGGTGACCAGCCAGCTACATAACCCTGTATAAAAGGTGGCTCCTCCACATTAGGCAATGTAGCCCATCTAGAACTCATTGGACTTTACGTTGTTTATTTTAGACTTAGTCAATGTCTTAGTCGCTCTTAGCTTATATCACATTTCAATCTGAATATTATTAGAATCAAATCCCAGCATATGAGAGACGTTAGCCCATTGTTGTTTTAACAACACTGGCAGTGCAGCATATGAGACGTCACAGGCACCGCAGTGCAGCATGTTGGTAACATAAGTTTGGAACATCCATGCTCAAAGCCTAAACATGCAGCTAATAATAATAGCAGCCCATACTCTGTCATTTCACCCCCCTCCCCCCCCCTCTTCGGTCGCCATCCAGTAATAGCATAAACTAATGGAGAGACTGTCTCAACAAAATCTAGTTGTATATTTTCAAAAATGAAGAAATTATAAAAAAAACTTATGATAATTTTTAAAATCACCGCAGCATAAGTAACACAGCTGTCTCTTGAGAACTATATTTTGTTTACGCTTATTCTTGTGGGACGTATGGACAGGAAAAATATTCCTATTGAAAAATTATTTTTAGCTTCTCATTTAAACAAATTCAGAATTGACCTAGGTGCCCAGCATCTGAATCCATGCAGAGCGGGGATGACTTTCTACGTACAGACGTCAGATTCTGACGTATAAATTCGATCCCCGTTCTGTAAAGAGTAAACATATTTATAATGGTCATAGACCCATAACACAGGTATTCAAATGAAGCGGAAAGAGCTAACTAAGACGTTTATGAGGATTTCAAATTGAAAAAAACACCCTTTGGACTGTTGGTTCGTATAAAAATATCTCGGCTCAGCATCTTAAGTTCTATGTTTTCTCTCTCTACATTTTATTGTAAAGACATCTAAATGGTTTTAGCGTGCACCTGTCTTTGATATATACATACTGTCTTTGTAATATTATCATGTTGCAGATATTGTTTGTTTAAAGTGAGCTCCTTTTAAGATAGGTTACACCTACTGTTTTATAGACTGCGTACATCTATGCAACTCATCTAGCATTTTGATGTGTATTCCACTCAAATAATCTACACAAAATCATTTTAAGTGTTTGTTACAACAGCTCAAAATTCCATAAGCACATACACTATCATTTGTGAGTTCCCTGCCTTGTGTACACTGTAGTTAAATGCATGGTGTGTATACCCCTCGCAGTACACCAGTCACATTGTTAGTGTGTACACACATCAGTGTCATTGTGCACATAAATAACATGAAAGAAAGTGTACATGTAGTATGGCTGAATATGTACACGTATACATGATTGTGGAACCACTGTCTACGATGCTGGCCCAACATTAAAACAGCATTGAGTCAACGTCTGGTGTCAGTTGGTACAATATCGTTTATATGTACACTATTCCTTCTATGTACACTTTATCAATACATTTCTCCACCATTTCTCACATTAAGCACTTCCCACGACTGTTTGGCTTCAGGCTTAATCCAATAATAAAACCGATTTACAAAATCTAGGAGCTTTACACATGTGTACACGTTAGTGTATGGAGCATGCTGTACGACCTGTACGTGTACTGTGTGTACACATGTTCCCTGCTACGTGTACACTAGATGCACACACGTGTAATCTGCTACATGCTCTACTACGAGTCTTATTGCGTGTGTATACTGTTGTGGCCACATCTTCCTCTAGACTCGTACACTCGTAACTAGTTGTACATACATACAAAACCCCACTGTACAGGTGTACACATAGCCTGATGTACATGCGTATACACTCCCTATGTCACAATCATACAACACCCCACTGTACACGTGTACACACGGCCTGTTGTACAAGTGTACACACTTCCTATTTTACAATCATACAACACCCCACTGTACACGCGTACACATAGCCTGTTGTACAAATTTACACACTTCCTATGTTACTATCTTTACTAAAGATTGATTTAACGTGTTTCTTAGGATAGCACTATAACCCTTTGAATCCTAAGACTTACTCCCTTAACAAAGTGGCTACACTCCTGAAGTGGTAAAACAGACTAAGTGCCCTTTTCATGGCAAACAGCTGGTAACTAAAGTGCCCTTTTCTCTATAAGCCCGCGTAGACGTTGACTGTTGTACGGGCGCACGCCCCCCCCCCCCCCCTCCCCCACCCACACACACTGTTTTTACATGCAGTGTCAGCATTTTTTGTCTACATTTGCCGTTGATGGTGTTTGGGGGTTTTTATTGTTACATTGCAATATTTTCGAAGGCATTAGTTAACATATCTCTTGATTGTTTCATAAATGCAATGTATTGACCTATTCATTTTGTACGGTAACTGCAATTTTGTACTTCTATTGGTAATTATTCCCTCTCACTCTAACCATATATGAGGTGTAGAACATTATGCTAGTATAATTAATAGCATCACTCCTGTTGTGCGTCTGACCTTCTTTTGGTAATTTCACTCTTTCAGTTTTTTCTAGCTTTCTCTATGTTCGAGTTAAACACATGTCACATAATAATAATATTTAACTGATATTGTAATCAATATTGATTGAGTCGGATTTTAATCTTTCCGACATCATCCGTATTTGTCAGAGTGAACTATTTATTCATAGTACAATAATTATGTTAATGATGAGTATATGACATGTTACACACCCCTTTCATTTAGTTCGCAGCCTGTCTTGGTCCAGTGCTACATATATCTATATCATAATTATATGTCGCAAAACGTGTGCTCAACCAGAAACAAAACTTGATATCTTAAGGGGGCATTTACCAATATCTGATCGTACCGTCCCCTTATATGTAAAATGGTGTATCTGCCACTTTACAAAGTGGCAGATACACCCTTCCATATCTAAGGAGACGAACCTGTTTTCACGTTGAATACTGTGCTAGAATTCGTTGGATTTATCTCTGCATATAACCGTGTATATTCGCCTCCCGGGCGCCAAGGGTGGCCCACCCTTTGCGCCCTGGCCACGCACTGAACGCATCCTATTCTAGTCATTATAATGCATCGTGCTACATTTTCACCGCTGGGGGTGGCTTCTGAAACTCCCCTTGTGCTGCTGAGAAAAAATGTTGTTTTAATGTTGGGCCAGCGTCGCAGACGGTGGGCCAACATTAAAACAACATCGGGTTTTTAACCTTGATAACTACTACTGAAATGGATAATGTAGTCGGCAGTAGATTCTATTTTTCGTAAATATACATATTTTTCGTCATTTGAAGCTGGAAATTGCGTCAGCAATTCCAGCTTTAAATAAATGAATTATATAAACAAACAACTCAGCATCGCAAAGTTAACCCTTTAGCTGCTAGCGACAGGGTTAGCAAGGTTAACCCTTTAGCTGTTAGCGACAGGGTTATCAATTGAATGAGTTTTTAGAGACGGCCCCCGGGTGTACATGACTTTATATAAATGCATTTAGAACAAGCTGAAATCTGACAGCCAAGGTGGGTTCAAGGTCATAGAAACCGTGACCCAAGGACATGACTTAATATCCAGCTAGGTCGAAACAGCCATCAAGCCTTTGACGCTATATTCTGGCTAAAACAAGCTGATTCGAAATATCAATTGATTACTCTCAATATTTAGGGTTATTGCTACCACGTTAGGCTGGCCAGGCAGTTAGGACGATCGTCTACGCTACCAGAAATATTGGATAAGTTATTGTCCAACTCAGCAGAAATATGGGTTCTTTGCTGACAAAATTCCAGGTGTTTATTCTGGTCAAATATTATATTTGGCTACTTTTTAGACCGCCAGAATTTTTACTTTTCGTCATAGCCCAGGATAGTTATGTTCAACCCTTTCAGCGCGGGGACCGTCTTTAGACGTCAGAATCTGACGTCACGTCAGATTCTGACGTCTAAAGACGGTCCCCGCGTTGTAAGAATTAACAAAAATATAATGGGCGTAGACCCATAACATAGGTATTCAAATGAAGCGGAAAGATCTAACTAAGACATTTATGATGATTTCAAATTGAAAAAACCCTTTGGTCTCCATGGTTTATACAAACCTATTTCTGCGTTGTTAGGGTCAGGTGGCCCAGTCATTCTGCGTTGTTAGGGTCAGGTGGCCCAGTCATTCTGCGTTGTTAGGGTCAGGTGGCCCAGTCATTCCTTGCCCACCAAGGTTGTCTACCCGACCTGTACATAGAACCTAGACATGCATCAGACCGTGGGATTTTGCACGTTTTTTTATTAGCTTGTTGCACTGTTACTATATATAGCTCACAGCAGGAGCATTGTCTCAACGGAGTCAAAACATCCTATATGCCTGTATGAATCAAAACTTATATCCCTGCCTAAACTGTGCCATAAGGGGGCACTCTAAAACAACCCTAAGTAAGGTATCAAACGTAAACATGCAACGTCTGTGTATCTGGTGATTACGATTGAGATACGCTTTTTTAACTTGCTGATCGCCGCATGAGTAGGACTTGAGATACTCTGTTTAACCCTGGTGTGGCAAGCACCGTATTATAGATTTTCTTTACTAGACATCAGAATTCCCTATAAATGTAAAACCAGCTGTCTGCCAGAGTGGCAGATAGCTGCTTCTACGTCGGGCGAATTGTCATCACCTATATTTGACGTCTATTCTGTACAATGTACTGTGTTTTCCTGTGTACACTTCTGTACAGTGCTCTGCTTTTTCGTTGCTGTACACACGGTGACCTTGTATCTAATACTATAGCACGCAGGCCTTGCAGCTGGTATAGCATAGCTCACCTTTTACGTATAGGAGCTATACATCCTTAGCTGGGAAAAAGGCAAAGGCCTTTTTCACAGCTAAGAATGAAGAGCTCGGAGGGTTTTAACTTTAAAACACTTAAAACACATTTGAACATAACGAGGATCTTTCATAATAAACAGCTCGGTCACACCTGACTGATTTTAATACCACAGGCCTACCATAATAATTTTTGATTAACAATAGCTCTCCATTCCCGGCTTAGAATGTAGTGGTCGGACAAAGAAAATAAGTGGTGTGTTTTAACTTGATTTCATCTGTATAAAAGCCCTAGAGTTGACATCAGCCAGATAGCAGCGCGGAGAGGTCTCACGTATAACTAAATCAAAAGAGCAACTTCAGGCTTTACAAGTCTGCTCAGCTGGATTCATTTATGTTGTCTATTACGTCATTATTTTTGATAATTTAAACATTTGTTGCAAATTTATTTCTATCACTTCACTAGTCAATGTGTATAAACTCTTGATCGGCCATAGTGGGTGGTGAATATGTCAGATTATACTCCGGAGCACTGTATACAATACATCCCTCCAGCGCGACGAACTTAATTCATTATTTTTTTACAGGAATGCGTGCCTGGTTTTCGCGTTTTAGATTGCGCAGTTATATTTTGAAAGTTCTATACAGTAATCAGACAGTGTACAGAGTGTTGCCCACACTGTACCGGCTTGTCATGCCGGCCAATTGTCCCGGATCTCAACAAATGGGTGATTATCTCTAGTTGTGGGGTGGGATTTCACATTTAGATTAATTTTCACCCGCTTGGAGTTGTGTTTCGCGGTAGCGAGACACAACTCTAATTGGGTGACAAAAACCGAGTAAAGTCTCTTAACAATAGGGTTAATATGTACATCGTTCATATTAGCATCACATGTTAAAAGCAGTACAGCTAATACTGTGAACCTACCACTAAGGGTATAGATACCATGTCACACAGAATACCTTCAGTGGCTTTATTTCTTTCATTTGCAGAAATTATAGACAATTGTGGTGTGAATAAAATGTGTATGTAACTGATTTTCTTCGAAATTTATCGTTTTTAGTAAATTTTCTTTACAATGTTGTTTTTTGTGGTTGCTCAGTGCATTGCGGATGGGAGGGATGGATTATAATATATGAATGTCATGTACCCACTGTCTATTGTAAATACACATTTAACGTCGGCAACAAGTACAACTACTATACATGTTTGATTTGAGAGGCGACGAGGATAACTTTGATCTATGTGTCTATGACTAGTGTAAAAATTATAATTGAGAAAAAACAGCGACATTTTTCTCTTGTGCCTGTTGTAGCCTGTTAGCTGAACTGTATGCAAATCTGCTGTGAGGTTATAGGTCAGGTGAGGCTGGGGGGCGGGTCGTCCGGCCTGACCTGACCTATATACCATATATAGATTGTAGACGCACCGCAGCCATATGATAATGATGATGATGATATTGTACTAATCTACATAATTTATGCATTTCCGTGTAATCTTACCAGTCTACGTTGTAAGGGACGAGTTCACTTGGGTTTGTTTATGTTTAGAATATATGGTATCAAATCAGAGATGACCGAATTGTGCACAACAGTCACTACAACATCGTCCTCATCTGAATACGTTGTCAAGTTATTAAAGGTGAAAAGATTCAATATTTTACTTTTGAACTCTTTGCAATGGTAATTACTAAAGAAGTACCAATCCAATATCGCAAGTTTAATTTAAAGCAGGCTTCGTTGAATTTCAGTTGTGTTTTTGTCCCAGGTAAATAATATTGTGTATATAAGTGCTGTGCCACTTCTGACATGCACTCAATTGAAGTATCCAACTACGTATCAAAAATAGACTTGTTATCATTCACAAGTGGTACTTTATTACTTCCTATTTTCTGCACATTTCATATTTGTTTGTTGTGAAGAAATAAGTAACGCTTAAAAGTGTTTCTATAATATTTTGGTTAACTCAACCCTGGAATCGATTTTAGACGTCAGAATCCGACGTCTATAGACGTCAGATTCTGATGTTTTGAAAGAGTTGAAAGAGTAAAATATTTAGAATGGCCGTAGACCCATAACATATGTATTCAATTGTAGCGGAAAAAGCTAACTAAGACATTTACGGTGATTTCAAGTTGAAACGAGCCCTTCAGTCTCCATGGTTTATATAAACATATTTCATCGTTGTAGGGGTTAAACCAGGAATGACTAGCCCAGATGTCTGTTGTGTTAGTTGACTAGGTCTTCTCTGTATTCATGAACTATCGTGCTGTACTCTACTGTATACAACAAGCCTTCCCGGCCCCAGTCTCAACACTGGCTAACTCTAGTTATTTGTACCTTACGCAAGAAAATTAGAACAAGAAATGACCTTCAAATTAGCTACATTGGCAGATGTTTTGATAAATTATATCTATGTAAGTGAATTTTGCCCACTTTAAGTTGAGGATTTAAATTCTTCATCTCAGCATTTTAGGGTTTAACATCCCGACAAAAACAAAATACATTTCTCTTAATTTCTTACAGTGGAAGATAAGTTTCTCAGATTTAGATAAAGAATGATGGTCGTTGTGAGTGTGCGGGTGTTGAGTGAATTACACCAACATCCAAACCTACGTGGCTGGCCAGTCTACTGCCGGGAGTCGCCTTGAATGCCATGGCAACTGCTGCCAAATATTTTGTTTTTGTTTTGGTATAATTTCACCTGCAATGATTCCCCATTTTTAAATAAATTTACTTTTTATTGAATTACAGTAATGATTCACCATGTGGTGAGTCATTGGGATTTGTCTAAATGCTTTTGAAAGTAGAAAAAGCCTGATGAGACTGGTGGCTTATGGGAAGGATTGGCATGTTATTCTATAAGAACATTGTTGAAAGTGCCTTTTTGCATACGTTCATATGCTCGCTCACTCACAGTGTCAACCCAATTACTCGCCTCTGAGTCGTGTAAACTAGCACGCCATGTCAGTCCCTTCAGAGGAATGTGGAGTTCACCAAGGTGTCAATTTACCACCACCTTTATTTACCCGTTTACGTTAACCCCAGAGGACGGACATCGACTACACTAACTATGTCAGTGTGTCTGTGATTTCACTCAAACTTTTGTAACCAGTCTTTAGAACAGAAAAATGTCTTCAAATCTGTGAAACGTATATCCGTATATGACTTTATTTAACAAATCCAAGTAATTTTCAGTCCCTTGAGGTTGTGGATCGCGGTAGCGAGACACAACCTCAATAGACTGGCAAATTAAATTGAACAGCTCAGTGCTCTGGGGGTTAAAGGGTGTTAAATTTTATGATCTGCAGATTATATTATGTTTGTATTTAAAACATGACGATAATCAAGACGTTGGGTTTATTGTAATTTCTGCTAGTTTTTAATGTCTGTATATGATACACGACTTTTATCACTTCATATCTTTATTTAAACCAGATGATTTTTCCTGGTGAGTTGATTGGTGAATGTTTTATCAAATGAGAATCGGTATCACATTTCAATGTTCGTAGTCAATCACGTGGTACGTAATTTGCCTAATTATTTATAATCAGAGTAAGCATCGCTCCGCTGCCGGTGTGTACTATATGGCCATATGGCTGTGCAGCCGGTACGTGGTGGTGATGTCGTGAATAAAGGGTACATTGCCAGTCATAGGCGCTTTCCGAGATTACCAATATCGATGCCTTGGAATGTAGAGGGTCTTCACCTACTCAAAGTAGGGAGCCACCCTTTTATCGCTGGGGTTGATCTATGTCTATTTAATAAGCTATAGTATCAGTTTGCATGGTTTATTTTAAGTCTACATAATATCGTCAGTGTTGGCAACGTCATTTTGAACACAGGAAGCTCGATTGTAGCAATTTTGATTGTTGAAAGAAATAACATCTGCAGTGACAGAAAATAAAAATAAATAAATATATTTCTGGAATATGAAATATAAACGGTAACAATAAATAAATATATTTCCGGAATATAGAATATAAACGGTATTCATTTCGATTGAGATGCTTCCGCATGATTCAAAATTTGAATATTATTCTCATGTCGAAAAAAACTCCTGTCTTTTTAGACGGTGTTTATTTGGATTACGATGTTTTCATTTAAAATGAGACAATGTCTTCTTCCTTTGTGCACTCATTTGTATTTACAACAAAATCTACGTCCAAGAAAGCGTCTTCTTTACTTTGTGGCCAGCAGCCGAATTTGTCGTTTACTTATTTAATATTTATTCTGCGATAATTCTGAATATACACTTTTACGCTAAATTATTATATGAAAACGTCTAAAAGACGTGGCGCCTCGCAGAGGAAATTTAAACTTAATCTTTATTCTAAGCTGACTCAGAACAGTACATGTATGTACAGTCAGTATATAAGTTATTGTGTAAAAACGTCTCAAAGACGTGGACCCCTGGTCCCTTACAAAGGAGTTTCAACATTTTAATCTTTATTCTGAAATGCCTTTAATGATATACAGTAAGTGTTTAATGGAAACGTCTAAAAGACGTGGTTGTTTACAATGTTGTGTTCATTCTAAGCTGACAGAATATGCACTTTCAGTATTTTATTCTTACACTAAGTTATTGCATTAAATCGTCTTAAAGACAGGTACCTAACAGATTGTTTTTAAACTATTCACGTTATTTCGCTGAGAATCAGCTGTGGTATTGTACCAGGCATGAAAGGCGTCTCTAAGACGACATTGGCTGATCTACATTCTAACTATTTAATTCTTAAACACTTAAAGTAAAGTTCTCTATTGAGGACCAGAGTTGTATTATTGTATGTTACTGGTGTTCAAATCCAGCATGTTAATATCCAGCCAGCCTTGGATGTAAAACAGAAGTTATCATGGACCTTCTAGGTCCTGAGTGATCTCTATGGTAACGGTGCTTACAGCACCGAGCCGATATTTGAAAGCCGGCACTGCCACTGGCGGCGTCGACGCTCCAGCGTCGACGCCGACAGTGGCAGTGTCGAAAAGTTTCTGTAGATTGAATATGAATGGTATGTGGACACTGCCCGAGGCAGGCTTAAAACTATTTTTAGAAGAGAAATCTCATTCTGGTGGCGTTTGAATGTAGTGGTTGGAGGGTGCAGATTATTTTATTATACCTACACACAGACACATAGGGCATTTACCTAGCATGTCAAACTTTACTGTCTAACTGAGAAATACGACTGTTACCATGGTGACTCCTGCCACGCTGTAAATTCTGGTGACCTTTTGAGGACTACGTCTGGCCAGCCGTCACCCATGTATATTTCGGTGACCCTTTGCGGACTCAGTCTTGGCCTGCCGTCACACATGTTTTCCGGGGTACCATGGTTAAAAAAGCCCCCTTGTACTCGCTTTTACTTATTTACTTTGCAGTGTATGCGCGCTTATTAGCTCCAAGCTTATTGTAACATTAAATTTCTATAAAATGGAGAACTTGTCTTGTTTTTCTTGTGTTCATTCGTTTTTCAGACGCTCACTACCGGAACTTGGTTCTTTCAAAAGCCCACCAACAGTAACCTACATCCCCCCTTGAGTGTGAATGGGTGTATCTGCCACTTTCCAAAGTGGCAGAACCACCCTTTCATATCCAAAGAGAAGATTTTGTTATGCGGTCCTGCTACAGTTCATTCGAAGGTGGAGTATTGTTCAAAACGAAATTCAGCTTTTCTCTGATTGTGAGCCCATTTTCATGAAATTTCACAACCAGAATTTTTTTGGCATATGCATATATCTTGAAAATTTCGTATAGTTTAAAAGTTAGACCATTGGGCATGAAGTGAGTGAATATCTAATTATGACGCTCCTCTATAAACCTATTACCTTCATTCAGCCCGAGTTATCTCAGAATTACATTACATGTCAATGGTCTATCTAGTAAAATACTCGTTGAAATGTCACGAAATTTTCAGGGTTGCTGCAAATATTCATGTAAATGGCTTGAGAATTGGCTGAATTAATCTACGAATATCTAGGTTTCCTCCCCCGTCAGACAGTCTATAGCCATACCTAATACTACTATGGTGACCTCTCAGCACAAACCCTGGTTTTGTTATGTGGTCATCATATTGTTACATAGCTATTATGACGTCATATCATGACGACGGTTACAGAGTGTGAACAATAAGAATGGTCTGGCGGAGATATATTTCAATGTAGAGAACCATGTAGAAAACCATGGGCGGATTCAGGATGGGGGCCTCTATTTTCCGCCAAGTACTTTAAAAAGTCCCTTAAAAGGCTAAATTACGCCCTCCGCACCCCTACTTCTTCAAATCCTGGATCCGTCACTGAAAAGTAAACACGTGGGCCTACCAACAGAAGTTTATTTCAAAAGCGGGAGGGGGGCTGATTCCCGCTTGCTTGGAAAGTCGGAGATCGCTGGATCGAATCACACTCAAAACGAAATGTTCTTTCTCCGCTTACTCGTAAAGATTCAACATTGCGATGAACCTCTGGGACCGAGAGGTAGCGTGCTCGGACGCAGACCGCCAGAGCTCGAATCCTGTGTCTGGAGGGCAGTGTCATCTCACCATCCTCAGGAGGTTTTCCTGACCCAGTTTAGCCTATAGGGTGCTGGTCACCAGTGTATTCGACATCCTGGTGGGCACAATTTTACTTACAATTGCATATGTGTACGATTATTGTATATATTTGTGTATATAAAGCGTAATAACTAAATAAATAAATATATGTGCACAAAGGTGGCCTACAACCCCATTTATTTTCATTTCAAAGAGGCAATAATCCATATTTCACTACTATTCTGTGAAACGCAGTGACGTCACCGTTTTGAATTGCAACTCGGTGAAAACAAAGTTACATAAGACCCTCCTCCCATACTTCATTGTATTAGCTAGCTGGGTGAAGATATTGGAGATAACGGCTATTGAGTTTCACAGAATACAGTCGGCGGGTGTATGAAGTAAGAGATTCCCCCAGAGCATACTTGTTTTTAATCCGTTTTAAAAGCCGACCAAATCACTGTTATTGAGAACGAAATGAGTGGGAAACATCCAGATTTGGTCTGAAATAAGACAAATATGAGTACCTTTCACCCACTTGAAGTTGTGGGTCGCTGTAGCGGGACACAACTTTAAGTGGGTGAAAATTTGGATTTTTTAGGGGATGATAATATAATATTAGGGAAATTTGAATTATTTAAGTGGCAAGAATATAATTAATATAATATTAGGAAAGTTCTTATTATTGAGAAACGTTTCAGTATTTTTTCTGTGGTATACATAGAATTGTATGTGCAGTACCTTAACCATGCAAGGTGTTCTGTTGAATATAGTAGAATTAAATATGTCTTCTGGTTTTCACAATGAGGCAGGGTACCCACGGGCGGGCCGTGACGTCCTCTCAGAGGCTGTGGATTGCTGTATTCATTTTACCCGAAAAAATCAACGTTTTTCAACATAGCGGCTACTGAGAGGGATCTCGACTTCAATGGCTGGAAAATGTTTATAACTTTTTAATGACTGTGCAGAAAATGAGCTAAGCATCTGATCTCGTAGCTGAAATGTTACTGATTCTAAAAAAACTGATTTTGACCTGATTATTTGAAGCCAAGTTTCAAATCTGACCGTCCAAAGCCCACATCGGACCGGACCTATATCTGTGTCAGGCCACAACGGACTGGACCTATATCTGTGTCAGGCCACAACGGACTGGACCTATATCGGTGTCAGCCCACATCAGACTGGACCTATATCTGTGTCAGCCCACATCGGACTGGACCTATATCGGTGTCAGCCCACATCGGACTGGACCTATATCGGTGTCAGCCCACATCGGACTGGACCTATATCTGTGTCAGCCCACATCGGACTGGACCTATATCTGTGTCAGGCCACATCGGACTGGACCTATATCTGTTTCAGCCCACATCTTGAGACGTATATCGGTGTCAGCCCACACCTTGAGACCTATATCGGTGTCAGCCCACATCGGACTGGACCTATATCGGTGTCAGCTCACATCGGACTGGACCTATATCTGTGTCAGCCCACATCTTGAGACGTATATCGGTGTCAGCCCACACCTTGAGACCTATATCGGTGTCAGCCCACATCGGACTGGACCTATATCGGTGTCAGCCCACATCGGACTGGACCTATATCGGTGTCAGCCCACACCTTGAGACCTATATCGGTGTCAGCCCACATCGGACTGGACCTATATCTGTTTCAGCCCACATCTTGAGACGTATATCGGTGTCAGCCCACACCTTGAGACCTATATCGGTGTCAGCCCACATCGGACTGGACCTATATCGGTGTCAGCCCACATCGGACTGGACCTATATCTGTGTCAGCCCACATCTTGAGACGTATATCGGTGTCAGCCCACACCTTGAGACCTATAGCGGTGTCAGCCCACATCGGACTGGACCTATATCGGTGTCAGCCCACATCGGACTGGACCTATATCTGTGTCAGCCCACATCGGACTGGACCTATATCTGTGTCAGCCCACAACGGACTGGACCTATATCTGTGTCAGCCCACAACGGACTGGACCTATATCTGTGTCAGCCCACAACGGACTGGACCTATATCTGTGTCAGCACACTTCGGACTGGACCTATATCTGTGTCAGCCCGCAACGGACTGGACCTATATCTGTGTCAGCCCACAACGGACTGGACCTATATCTGTGTCAGCCCGCAACGGACTGGACCTATATCTGTGTCAGCCCACAACGGACTGGACCTATATCTGTGTCAGCCCACAACGGACTGGACCTATATCGGTGTCAGCCCACACCTTGAGACCTATATCGGTGTCAGCCCACAACGGACTGGACCTATATCTGTGTCAGCCCACATCTTGAGACCTATATCGGTGTCAGCCCACATCGGACATGGGTTCGGTTCGAATCACGATTCATCGCTTATCGATTTGATCCTTCGATAAAATACAAACTTTCTTCATTATTCGCTCTGTATGGAAAAATAGAGCACTCGTCCAAGACAAAAGTATTCACTTTTGTAGACACTAGCCCAAAATTCAACTAACCCTTGCCATCAATTAACACACTTTCCTCAGAAAAACCCACTAGCCCTTACAATATTCCACTAGCCTCGGGCTACCGAGCCGGTGAAAAATTGCATCCCAAGTTTGTATATATATCTTAATGTACTGTTCCCATGGCTGCCATTGTCAGGGAAAATTCGAGGTCAGGGAAATTTGTTTAAAAATTAAGAAAATTCCGGAAAAAATCTAGCATTTATAGAGGCGAGGAGATAAAAATGAATATGGTTTCAGGCCACCTTTGTGCACATATAGGCTAAACTGGGCCAGGAGAACATCCCGAGGATGGTGAGATGACACTGCTCTCCAGACACAGAATTCGAAATTCGATCAGTGGCGGTCTGAGCTCGCTAACTCTCGGTCACGGAGGCTCCCCATAATATTGAATCTTTACGAGTGAGTGGGGAAGAAACATTTTGTTTCTTTGAAACTTGAATGCCAGAGAGAGGATCGAGCCCGCGATCTTTCCAAGCAGGCAGCTTTAACCACTGCACCAGGGCCCCAGCCCTGGCGAGCAGATGTGTAGAGTGGTCTGTCGATCTTAAACAAATGCGATGTTAGCACACCCGAGCACCCCTTTGCTAAAAATATGAAATAAATATGTTTGGTAAAATGTTAAATCTGCTAAAAAAAATAGAGCGGACTTGATTTTCTCATTGATGCAGTGGTAAAGGTCAGAGTGACGTCCTGAGTACCAGCCATTCTTCACAGACTTTATCACCATATCCATTGTGGGGTGTATGAAGCCGAGCAAAGACAACAGTTTTTTCTCGAGCGACTAACAAGAAATATGAAGGATGTAATGGTAGGACGTTATTGTGACGTTGAATCAACGTCAATGACGTTGATTCAACGTCACAATAACATCACAAATATACTCGGCGTTACCTTATTAGTCACCAATTTAAACAATGGTGCTAAAAATAACACGAAGATATATGATTATTTGGGTAAAAATACAGGAATGATGTTTTCCTAAGGTCTCGCACCTAATTCCTTGTCCGAGTGCTGTATTTTCCAATATCTCACTCAAAAGTATATACCCTTTTCAAATATTGTCCATCATATCTGCATAGGCCTATATGTGAAGACTGGAGCAGTGCTGTATGCCCGTTATATCGGCATTCAGATTTCAAAGAAAGAAATGTTTCATCCCCGCTCACTCGCGAATATTCAGTATTGTTGGGAATCTCTGTAACCGAGAGGTAGCGTGCTCGGCCTCAGACCGTCAAGGCTGTAATATCGAATCCTGTATCTGGAGGGCAAGTTCATCTGATTCATTTCAACATCCTCAGGAGGTTCTCCTGACCCAGTTTAGCCTATATGTGCACAAATGTGGCCTGATGCCTCATTCATTTCATTTTCAATTTATATTGCTGGGTATGTGTGACATGTGGGTGGTTGATCTTACATGTACATACTGTGTATCGTCCCCTTGGAGTTGGAAGGTGCTAAACTGCCACTTTGTAAAAAGGCAGTTTAACCCCAAAGGGACGGTATATACAAGTCATATATATAAGTCAGAACATACTTAATTAATTTAACATGATTGGTCACGTGGTTAACTTTACCATAAATACATCTGTATTTCTACATGTTTATTTATAATTCGGGGATCGTCTTTAGACATCAGAGTCTGCCGTCCATAGACGTCAGATCCCGATGTCTAAAGACGATCCGCATTGAAAGTGTTAACATATTTCTAATAGCCGTCGACCCATAACGTATGTATTCAAATGAAGCGGAAAGAGCTAACTAAGACATTTATGATAATTTCAAATTGAAAAAAACCTTTTTGGTCTCCACGGGTCACACAACATATTCCAGCGCTTTGAGGGTGAGGACTACATGTACATGTACGTCTGGGGAACCTGTACATCTAGGGAACCTGGCTCCTCTGAAGCAACTTCAGCTTTTTATTCCTAGGGTAACGTCGCCAACTGGATCAAGGGCCTTCCCTGTCGCTGTGCATGCACTATGAAATTATCTTTTTTTTACAACCAGGATTTGCAAAACCATGACATCTGCCCGGCAATTATTCACAGCTAATTCCCCCCCCCCCGCCATCACTCGCATCGCGCTCACGTCTAACTCCTGATCCTGTCAGTGGATGATTCTGACTACCAACCAAACACGGATAAGAAATGGTTGAACTGCTCTTCCTGCGCCTCAGTGCTCGGTTCTGATTAATTGATTGATCTTTTGATTGATCTTTTGATTGATTGATTGATTGATTGATTGATTGATTGATTGATTGATTGATTGATTGATTGATTGATTGATTGATTGATTGATTGATTGATTGATTGATTGATGTGTTCATGACGGCAGATTTTGACGTCTAAAAATTGATCTCCGCACTGGAAGAATTAAAATATTTACAAAAGCCGTGGACGCAAACATAGGTATCCAAATGAAGCGGAAAAAGCTGACTAAGACATTTTCGAATTTACGAAATTTCAAATTAAAAAAATCCGTTCGGTCTCCAAGTTTTTTTAGAAAGTATTTCATCGCTTTAATGGTTAACAAGCCACTATTATATTTGCGGCAGATGCTTGATCGTCGCTCGGATTCGAACACTCTCAGCTTTTGTCGTCGTTTATGTAGATTTAGTTATCTTTGATTCCTGGATTTTGGAATGATATACTATCAATATACATAGAACACATTATGATATCTGGAAAATTCAATTTTATCGGATAAAGTGGTGATTTTTATGCGTTTGTGACTAACATTGACCATCTCTGTGACATTTGGTGAGTTGCTCTTTACGTAACTTGATTTGTATTAGAGCCTGTGATGGCTGTTGATAAACCTGTACACGACCCACTGTATGCAGGTACTCAGCCGACTAACACGGGCAGTTCACCAACATTGACACAACATAATGTGACAGCTAATACATCTGGCTTATTGAGCTGGCTTACGCCAGCTAAAATGTTCACACCAATTTATAAACTAAAACAAAGGTTTAAACGCAAATTGACCCTTAGTGTACTAAAGAGCCCTACCAGCCATCCACCACCCACTGATCCTGAATGTACTGCTTCATGCTCCCTGTCTGACAGTGAATTATGTGAATTATGTGAATTATGTGATAAACAGACACGCAGTGAAAATTTCAATAGTAGAAAAAATCTAGTCTTATCTGAAAACAAACTTTTACCAACTAATACAAGCACGCAACTTCCGCGTCCAACCCCGGAACTTTTCTCAGATGACGATTGTAATGCTAGCTCTATCTTAAATGTGGCCAATGACCTGTCTGTATTGCGGACGATTGAAGCAGAACTTGTATTTTATAGTAACGTCAATATTACCTTGTCTTTGAGGTACATCAGGGCAACTATGTAAAATAGCACCCTCTGCTAATCAGTTTTACCCTGAAGAAATATATTTTATTATTATTATTATTATTATTATTACTACAACAAGGCCGAGCCTTTAGAGGGGGGGGGCTTATATCACCACAAGTCACTACAACAAGGCCGAGCCTTTAGAGTGGATGATATCACCACAAGTCACTACATCAAGGCCGAGCCTTTAGAGGGGCTGATATCATCACAAGTCACTACATCAAGGCCGAGCCTTTAGAGGGGCTGATATCACCACAAGTCACTACATCAAGGCCGAGCCTTTAGAGGGGCTGATATCACCACAAGTCACTACATCAAGGCCGAGCCTTTAGAGGGGCTGATATCACCACAAGTCACTACAACAAGGCCGAGCCTTTAGAGGGGCTGATATCACCACAAGTCACTACAACAAGGCCGAGCCTTTAGAGGGGCTGATATCACCACAAGTCACTACATCAAGGCCGAGCCTTTAGAGGGGCTGATATCACCACAAGTCACTACATCAAGGCCGAGCCTTTAGAGGGGCTGATATCACCACAAGTCACTACATCAAGGCCGAGCCTTTAGAGTGGCTGATATCACCACAAGTCACTACATCAAGGCCGAGCCTTTAGAGGGGCTGATATCACCACAAGTCACTACATCAAGGCCGAGCCTTTAGAGGGGCTGATATCACCACAAGTCACTACATCAAGGCCGAGCCTTTAGAGGGGCTGATATCACCACAAGTCACTACATCAAGGCCGAGCCTTCATAGGGGCTGATATCACCACAAGTCACTACATCAAGGCCGAGCCTTTAGAGGGGCTGATATCACCACAAGTCACTACATCAAAGCCGAGCCTTTAGAGGGGCTGATATCACCACAAGTCACTATAACAAGGCCGAGCCTTCATAGGGGCTGATATCACCACAAGTCACTACATCAAGGCCGAGCCTTCATAGGGGCTGATATCACCACAAGTCACTACAACAAGGCCGAACCTTCATAGGGGCTGATATCACCACAAGTCACTACATCAAGGCCGAGCCTTTAGAGGGGCTGATATCACCACAAGTCACTACATCAAAGCCGAGCCTTTAGAGGGGCTGATATCAGAATAAATCTATGTATGGGGGTAAAGGTAAAGGTTTATAGTCTGATATCAAGTCTGCAGACTCATCATCCGACTTGTCATATCATCATACAGTCTTGCAGTCATTTAGATTTAGGCGCACTGAACTTCTCGTACACATTGCCATCTCTGTCCTACCAGGTACTCATTTACACCTGAATCAAGTGAAGCATGTGAGTGCCTTGCCCAAGGACACAATATCGAAACAATGTCTAAATATTGAGAAGGGAGAAACTTGTTATTTTTCTGAAAATCCTGCACCAAGCGGGGTACGAAACAGTGCGACAGGAAGCGACATTGGCAATGCGCTAGGCTGTAACCACTGCTCCACGTCCCTCTCTAGTGAGTGTGAGATGGGCTTATCTCACCCTACCTGGGCGGGGCCCTAGAGTAGTGGTTTGAACCGCTGCCTTTCACGCTAGAGCTCGGGGTTCGTCTCCCGGTCTAGTCGGTTTGAAAGAAACAAAAATGTTTCTTCCCCATGAACTCGTAAAACTGCCTGTTTGTAAAGTCGGAGATCGCGGGTTCGAACCCCACTCTGGCATTCAAGAAACAAAATCTTTTTCCCCGCTCACTCATAAAAATTCAATATTGTGGGGAGTCTCCATGACCTAGAGGTAGAGTGCTCGGCCTAAAACCTCCAGGGATTGAATTTCGAATCCTGTGTCTAGAGGGCAGTTTCATCTCACTCATTTCAACATTCTCAGGAGGTTCTCCTGGCCCAATTTAGCGTGTATATGCACAAAAGTAGCCTAAAGCCCAATTCATTTGATTTCGTCTCACCCTACCTACGCCCCATGGTGAAAGCCAACAGCATGACTGTGGGATGGGACGATATATGACACTAGTACCGGTACTATTATCCGTAGTACTACAAAACGTAGTATTTGGCCGTACCATGTGGACTATTTACCGTATGATAATGATAATCACTGATGCCATGTGGCAGCTACAGTTACAATGACTACCCTCTACACACCTAGTGTAACGGAGCGTAGATCAAAATGATTCCACAATACACAGATAGTGCTACTCTACAGAGCGTGTCCCACGCTAACCCATAGAACACGGATGTCGACTACACTAAAAATTCGGTATTTTTATTAGCACCTGCATAACTCCTAATAACCAGGTGCTCAAAGTAAAATATACCTGCAATCTTAAAACACTGATATATGGTGGGACTTAAATTTCACAAATCACATACATTTTCAGTCACTTAGAGTTGTGGGTCGCGGTAGCGAGACACAACTTCAAGTGACTGGAAATTTAAATTGAATATCTCAGTGTTCTAAGGATTAATGGTATATAACTATAACAATGATACTTGGACCACTGATAAGTATACATGCGCTTCGTGGATCGGTAACGCTAGTGTCAATTTATTATTATCTCCAATGAGCGTTCTTATTTAGATTAAATTCCGATTTTCCCATGATATGATGGCTCGTGTTCACTGGGTAGCGAGGCGGGCACTGTGTATTGGGGCATGGTTTCTATGCTGTGTCCATGGGCAAGGCACTTAACCCTCACATGCTTCACTTGACTCAGGTGTAAATGTATACCTGGTAGGACAGAGGTGGCAATGTGTAAGATAAGTTCAATGCGCCGAAATGGTTGCAGCACTGTATGCTCTCTGTGGAGTTGAAATGGCACACAAACGAACAGATCCAGTGACCAGTATTAGATTGTGAAATCGACTGATAAGTCTTCAGATTTGATATCAGACTATAAACCTGCACTTTTACCTTTTATGGCGGCCTTTTTGCTAGTGCAGAGCTCGTATATGGAACGACAATAGAAACACTGACCCTGCATGGAGATAATAGAGGCTGTACTATCTCCATGCTAGAAGTGTATATATGAACCCACAACTGTTTTCTAACCGAAGCAGATAATTATATCGGTGTGGCCTAAGTCTCCATGTGCGTGATGCCTCTGAAATACTGCATATAATATCACCTTATGGCTGACATTATAGTAACCAAAACAACACGTATTGAACCAATGCTGACTTAATGTTGGGCCAGCGTCGCAGACGTTGCCCCAACATTAGGCCAGCATTTGGTCGACATATCTTGTTTTCTGGCAGAGGCTGCATCACAGACGATGATAGTAAAAGTTTTGCCCAATTGACTTGGAATTTTTGCCAATTGACCGATTTTCACACCCACAACTTGGCAATGTATTCTAATAATGAACGTTACGCAGTCACGCACTGCAGGTACGGGGGGCGGGTCTGGAACTATAACATGAATATTCATGAGGAACTCCTCTCATTTCTATTGGTCAGTCATAGATTATTACTACTATATACCGACTGCACATGCGTCGTGCTGACCATGAATTATAATAACAATTAGATGACGTATATGTTGTTGTTTGGTGTGCTATGTCGGGCATAGCGTTCAGTAACTCACTATGTGGGTACGCCGATCATTATTAAACCGATCCGTAACCCTTTAATCGCCAAGTTATGCAATTGTAATTTCCACCCACTTGAAGATGTGTTTCGCTGTGTCGGGCGGGGGCCCTAGGGGAGTGGTTAGCACCGCTGCCTTTCACGCTAGAGTTCGGGGTTCGGTTCCCGGTCTCGGCGGTTGGAAAGAATAAAAAAATGTTTCTTCTCCATCCACGTGTGAAAGTCAGTATTGTGGGGAGCCTCCGTGACCGAGATGTAGCGTGCTCGGCCTCAGACCGCCAGGGCTCGAATTTCGAATCCTGTGTCTGGAGGACAGTGTCATTTCAATCATCTCACCATCCTCAGGAGGTTCTCCTGGCCCAGTTTAGCCTATATGTGCACAAAGGTGGCCTAAAGCCCGATTCATTTCATTGTCTCGCTGTGTCTCGCCACAACTTCAAGTAAGTGAAAATAATTCAGATTTGACCAAATGGAGGTCAGCTCTTTTCTAATATTACTGATTGATTTCACCTTTTATCTTTAAAATATTTAAAAGACGGTACTTGATGTCCTAATAAAAATATGAAAAAACGAATATATCGGGACCGGCTGTTAACGAATTAACCCTTGTGTCGCTAGGCCCGTATATATACAGTTTTAAGCATGTTTTGGATCAATAGAAATATCACTAAATTTGATAAAACGGTTTTGTTAGATGTTCAGCTAATCCAATAATTAAACATTGGAGATGTCTATTTTTCCATAAATACAAACAAGTCGTTTGAAGCCAGCTTCAAATGACGAAAAACAAAAGTAAACAATTCAGCAGGTCAAAGGTTAAATAACCGATACCGGGAATCACATCCACCGTGAACTGAACTGAGCTGAACTTACAACGCAGAAGTGTTTCTTTGATGTGCTATGCCGGGTGTAGCGTTGAGTTATTTACTATGGTTTGCGGGTACACCAGTCATTATTAACTTGATCGCTTAATTAACCAGTACCTGGAATCATATTAATCGCGATGAAGGACTTAATTCACCCGTTTCTCAGTTAATTCTCAACCAATTTTCATTCAAAGCACTATTTTCTTGTCAAGCAGCGACTATACTCTAAACAGTTTCCTGTAGGTATTTTAGAACCCAGACCAATTCACAATGTAGTTTCATTCTGAGACCAAGTTATTGGTTTATAGAGGCGCCATTTGCTGTTGGCGAGACTAAATGTCAAACTATAGAATATTTTTCGATGATATTTCTAGGGTAGGCGCCGCATGATTATAAAATAGTGCTTGTTAAAATTCACTAAACATGGTTGATAATTGACTGAGAAATCAGCGAAAATCACTCGACGCGATTAATCCTTCATCTGCTAAATGTATTTAAATTTTCACTCCCTTGAAGTTGTGTCTCGCTACCGCGACCCACAACTTCTAGTGGGTGAAAATTACTCATATTTTTGTTAGACCAAAATATTTCAAATGTTGATGTTCAAACCCTGATAGTAATTTAATTCCCAATAACAGTTATTTGATCAGTTAATGGAACTGAATAAAAACTATTTTAATTTTGCTTGGTGCCTAAAGGGTTAACCTGGGGCCGGTTTCACCAACTGTAAGTAGACTTAAGTCAGTCTTAAGCTCACTGATTGGTTGAGACGTGATCACGTTTTGATAGTTAAGAAATTTTTTTCACTTAAGTCAGACTGGTCAAACCGAGGTCAGTGGCCATCCCACAAAGAATCTTAAAATTAGGATCATCTTAACTTTCGCTTATTTTCATTAGAAAAGTTAAGATTTATCTTAACTTTTCTAATGAAAATAAACGGGATTGGCCACTGACCTTGACCCTTAAATCATCCAGCGCGACTATAGTCGTTTTTACCCCATTTTACCAGCCAATCAAATCACTGTTATTTGGAACGAAATGGGTGTTCAAATATCAAGATTTGCCAATGTTTAGTCTCAAATGAAACACAATATGAGTGATTTTTACCAACTTGAAGTTGTGGGTCGCGGCAGCGAGACACAACTTTAAGTAGGTGAAAAAATAAAAATATTTTATTTGGTGCTTTGAGGGTTGAGACGAATGTAATATGCGTGCAATATGGGAAATGCTTATCACAAGTGTCAGTCCTACCCATAAACCTTTACAGCAGGGATCGACTTTAGACGTCAGAACCTGACGTCTAAAGTCGATCCCTGCTTTGTAAGAGTAAACAAATTTCTAATGGTCGTAGACCAGTAACATAGGTATTCATTTGAATTAGAAAGAGCTAACTAAGCCATTTATGATGATTATAAATGAAAAACAACCTTAGTCTCCATGGTTTATGTATTAATGTATGGCAAAGTGTTGATATCACCTACTCCAGCGAGGCGTGGTACATTGCTAAACACTGTCACCTATGATGCCAGAGTTCACAGCTCGACCCCAGAAGGCATATTAACCCTTTACCCGCCAAATTATCTTATTTGAGATTTCACCCACTTGAATTTGTGTCTCGCTACCGCGAACCACAACTTCAAGTGGATAAAACTGATTTAACCTTTCAAGCCTGAATTTACCATTGTCCTCTACAATTCTCGGCTTGTAGTGGATGAAGATGATTTGAAGTGGGTGGAAAATTAAAGAAAATTGCCATGTATTGGTAAACCAGTTTCATGGAAACTTTCCTTCTACTACCCCTAGTTATAAGGAAATAAATTGTGTTTTCAGGGATTTAAAATGATGCTTTAATGCATCGTGAGGGCTTAAAGGGTTAAAAGATCGTTGTCGTGCTTCGGGTTTTAAGGGTCAAGTCAAATATCCCCCCTATACACTAATAAAGTAATAATATTCATTCGTAAATGTATCTATTTTATCACACCTAGTCGCATGACATCTGTCCTAGGTCAAGCTTAACAGAAATAGGATAATTGGCCAAGTTGCCTGTTGTTATTGACAAAAAGTTGAATAATCACTCAGTCAGTCAGTGACCTCCAAACCGACTGTACCGTGCACTGTCTGGTTATATGATATGTAGGCCTTTACTAGGGTCGTCACAGCTAGCACTGGACGTGTAGACAGTGTTGGGTAACGTTGGGCCAGCGTCGCAGACGTTGGCCTAACGATAACCCAACATTGTTTCAATATCCCCCGCTTGTTCAGCTTTATAGCGTTCTGGCTGCTTAGTTTCGTTTATCTCGATTTGTCTCGTATATTATTCCTAATTGTAGAATTACCTCATAAAGATCGACCAAATTACACCCAAGTGTACGACTTTGATTGTGGTTTATGTTATAATAGTGACACTTAGAGCCCCAAGAGTAGATAATAGTGACACTTAGAGCCCCAGGAGTCCATTCTATTATCAAGGGCTGTTTATTTAAAGTGGGTACTGTTAACCATATGTGACCCACCGCACCAAAAGGCTTACAAGGTCAATATCTGCAGAATTTTTAGATTTCTTGGTTGTGGCTTTCCTGTTTCATATACTGTAGATCTGGTACTTTTCGCGTGTTTAGATTTTGACTTCTCCTGATTTTGGGACTTTTCGTGAAGTCTAGAATTAGCGAATTATCAATTTCGATGATAGTAGCGCTATTATAATAATAATTTTCGCGAGACTCTTAAATTCACAAATTTGTCCTTCTTGCGAAAATTACCAGATTTACAGTATATTTATATGTCCTTGTCACTTATGAATAATAAATTATGTATAAAATAAAGTAGATACTGATTTAAATATTTGCATACATAATAACAACAAATAATTTTTTTTTGAATATATATGTTAATACATTATACAAAAATGTTTCCCGCACCAAAACCAGAGATAAAATAACTACTATTATTACTATTAACTATAAAAAGTAGCAAAAAAGACACATTGGAAAGCGTAGAAACCTATAGAATTTACAATATAATACAATGAAAACACAGTTCATGCACAGTTTTTTTATTTCACACTTTCTAAAATGATTTTTCTATCAAATTCACGAAATTTCGTAATTTGGTTTTATCACTCATTATGCCTCTGAATTCGGGTGCAGATGAGTGTTTCTGACAATATGTCAGTAATATCAATTTTGCAGTTTGATTTTGTCACTCACAATGCGTCTGAATTTTGGTCGCCAGGGTGGAAAGGGTTAGCGACTAAGCGTACACATTCAGGCTAATATGGTTAATTAGCATCGGAATTGTTTCCACGAAAATCTTCAACGCTAAAGCATTTCATAGCGATAGCCAAGTAAGCTGGATATTTAACTATTCTGCTGCTCAATTGTTTATTTTTCGTCATTTAAAGCTAGAATTGCTAACGCAATTTCCAGCTTTAAATGACGAAAAATAATCATATTTATGAAAAATCGAGTCAGACCGAGCTGAGCATCACAAACAATTTTATAATATTCTACTACCATTCTATTTGATATGAAACCAAATTAGTATGAAATTGTTTTTTTTTGCTATTTCTCGTCATTTGAAGTTGGAATCGCTGACGCAATTTCCAACTTCAAATGACAAGAAATACTTCTATTTATGAAACAAAGACATCTCCCGAAATGTATTGTTTCATCGGCTAATCATCTATTACAGATTGACTCAATTCATTATTTCAGCGGTAATATATGGTCGCCATGGATATGAAAGGGTGCATCTGCCACTCTCTGTAAAGGCACAGATCTCGCCGAGTTGTCGAAATTCAACACATCTAACGTCAGTTGGCAATACATTAATATCCGCATTTTTCGATATTAATTTTCACGATTTTAGGATTATGGAATAAGCCACACTAGGTAAAACAGTGCGTATATAGTCATACAAGTGAACTCATACAGATTTTGACGTTTTTTAAAGGTCTACGCAATCAAGTCTGATTACATTTCAAGTGGATACAAATTACATATATCTGCAAAATTTTAAAACAAAATATATCCCCAACTTACAAATGTAATACTCATTTCCCTGGCTTTTCTGACAGACAATAAAAGGAAGCACAGCATTAGCCGTAATTGACAGCTGGAGGGCTAAACTCACTCCCAAACCAAATAAAATTCCACTGAAGATGAATTCGAATAGTTTGTTTGTGTAGATGTCCAGTAAAATAAACAATTCAATTTAAGAGGGATCATTTTTCCTAAATATCATAGTTTTCGTATATTTTTTTTCCACCTGAAGTAGCGTCTTCAGTAAGCGCAGTCCTCTATCTGACTAACCTAACCCGCGCGGGGATAGACTTAAGACGTCAAAATCTGACGTCTATCGATGTTAGATCCTGACGTCTAAAGTCGATCCCCACCCAGAAAGGGTAAAATATTTTCAATGGTCGTCGACCCATAACACAGGTATTCAAATGAAGCGGAAACATCTAACTAAGACATTTATGAAGATTTCAAATTGAAAAAACTCTTTGATCTCAATGGCTTATATAAAAATATTTCAGCGCTTGAAGAGATGAACGTGCAATAAATGCAAACATTGAGTGATTAACGGTGACATACCTACTGTAAATACTGTGGCGTTTATAAAGAACCATTTACAATAAAAAATAGAATTGAGATGAAAATCTGTCACTTTCCTGGTTTTAGTATAGCCCTGGACGGTCCAATCATAAACAGAATGGCTCAGAATCTTTTGTAGGAAACTGAAAAATAATCAGGAGCTCCGAGACCCTGTTTTTGTACAGACACGGTGCTTTGTGAAGACTTTTTCACGGATTCAGACAGAATCGTAAATATACATAGGCCCTAAAAGTAACTTTTTGTCAACTTCTGCGCAAATATATTGAAAACTGTTAATTTCAATAGTGCACTCGTCCAGGGAATGATGTGAGCCTTTAGGCGAACATCCTGTTTTTTAAACGAGTGCTATATATATACAAGTTCAGTCAATCTACAGCCTGTTGTGATGATGGTGGATACATACGTGGGACTCACTCACTCACTCACTCACTCACTCACTCACTCACTCACTCACTCACTCACTCACTCACTCACTCACTCACTCACTCACTCACTCACTCACTCACTCACTCACTCACTCACGCACGACTACCTCTGAATGGAGCTTGAACCTTTGAAAAGAAACCTCCCGGCATTCACGACCTACCATTGGTTCAATGCTGGCCACCTTCTATCACATCAGCACAACATTGAATCAACAGTAGCTGAACGTGTCGTGAGTGTATGGCTGGACTATACCAGGTCTTTATTAGGTCTCATTTCATATTTCGTCATCCAGCCGAGATTCCTCAAAAGAAATGTCGTTATCTACATCTCCCATATTAGTCCCCTTTCCTATGATTGTAAATAATATTTTTTTTATTTTTCATCAAATCAAGACTGATTCCTTTGACCTACAGTGAAACCCTTTGCATCTTTAACCATTTAAGCCCTAGGTGAATTATAGTCGTAATTCTGCTTTATTAGCAGGCTAAGTTACAGTTATTAGGAACGATACAGACGTCATTCTGACGTCCAAAATCGATCCCCGCTCTGTAGGAGTAAATTTTTAAAATGACCGTAGACCCATAACATAGGTATTCAAATGAACCAGAAAGAGCCAACTAAGACGTTTATGATGATTTCAGATTGAAAATAACCTTTTGGTCTCCATGGTTTATACAAGCATATTTCAGCGTTGTAAGGTTTTAAGTGTTATGTGAATGATACATAGTACAATTTATGATGATTTCAAATTGAAATAACCCTTTGGTTCCCATGGTTTATACAAACATATGTCATCGCTTTAAGAGTTGAAGGGAACTAGAGAACTAGTCGATCGCCTGCGTCGCGCAATCAAAATGTTTTAAAAACAAATATTGATTAAAATTGATAAAATCGCATATATGATAAATCACAAATTATAAGAAAAGAAGTGTTGCCCACTGCTCGATGAACACAATACATTTTTGTGACATTTGTACAATGTTCGACCATCGTCGCAGACGTTGGGCCGACGTTGTACAAAGAAAAAAAAAGTGTTTGCCGTGTGAGCACACGTCGTTGTTGCGACGTTGAATTAACGTTGTTTCAACGTCGTAAAAACGACGTTTATTCAACGTCGCAACAACGTCGTGTACCCAGTGTTTGGTGATATAGATGCCGTTTTATGTTGGTAAGATTCTAGATTAAAATTCAAATGGCTTGTTTGATTTGAAGAAATACAATATAATCCGAATAGTTAAGTTTCGTGACTCCGCGGTCTCGCTGTTTAGATGACTAATACGCACTCGATGAATGGCATGAATGCCGAGTGAATTAGCAACCACATTTTCTAGGCTGCCCACTTTTTTTAAATGTCACTTTGTTTTCTTCGTCCTTGTTTGACCTTGAGGATAATAAGCATGATAAATGTTTTCTAGTCCACACCCATTAATAAGCAGCCATAATCACTAGATGCGAACCATTTATCTCTAAATATTTTTTCATTGAACATATTATTGGCAAATTAATTAGTAATCCCTTGATTCCCAACTCTCATCTCATGTTCATTAAACAAGGGAGCGATTGTGACAAGATTTAGAATTTCAAGCGGGCTTAAAAGTCCTTATTTTGTCCTAAACTATTTGCATCTTTTCAGATCAGATTGACATATTAACGATTGTGACAATATTTAAAATTCCAAGTCGGGACATGCTTAAAAGTCTTCAATTCAAATTATCGTCCTAAACTATTTGCATCTTTTCTGATTAGCATTATAAAAATATTAACTTAAACATTTTCCTGTAGATTTTTTACTTGGTATTTTAATTTAATTAGCAACTTCTCCTAAATATTTAATTTAATTAGCAACATCTCCTAAATAAATTATTTCAGTAGTTGAGCACCACTAACCCAGCAAGCACGGGACATTGACCCAATGTTGGCTTGATGCTGGCCCACCGTCTCCGACGCTGGACCAACATTGAGCCAACAATGAGTTTGCTGAGAACTCCTCACTCAGATTGTGTTTGTTTTGAATGTTGACGGAAACAGTAGATATATATACGGCCCTGGGCCAGGGCCGTATATATATCTACTGTTTCCATCAACATAAAAACTGAGAAAAAAAAGAAAAACAATTTGGGAAATGTCAGGGCCGTATATATATCTACTGTTTCCATCAACATAAAAACTGAGAAAAAAAAGAAAAACAATTTGGGAAATGCCAGGGCCGTATATATATCTACTGTTTCCATCAACATAAAAACTGAGAAAAAAAAACAATTTGGGAAATGCGAGGACCGTATATATATATATCTACTGTTTATATCAACATAAAAACTGAGAAAGAAAAGAAAAACAATTTGGGAAATGTCAGGGCCGTATATATATCTACTGTTTCCATCAACATAATAACTGAGAAAAAAAAAGAAAAACAATTTGGGAAATGTTTATTCTTGTTCACTGTGGAAATTTGACATGCATTCAAAATGTATTCAAAACTATTCATAAATACAAGGCCTTCAAAACAGTATTTGAATACAATACAAATACTTGAATTCATATTTGTCATGAATACTGAATGCACATCATGAATACTCAAGAAAATGTAATTGAATACAGAATATATCCCCTTTTCAACATTTTTTATGTGTGACCCTCCCAGAATGTTGTATTTTGTATATTGCATAGGCTGGCTGGTTGGTCGGTTGTTTTGTTGGTTGATTGGTTGGTTGGCTGGTTGGCTGGTTGGTTGGTTGGTTGGTTGTTTGGTCAGTCGGTCGGTCGGTCGGTCGGTTGGTTGTTTGGTTGGTTGGATGGTTGGTTGGTTGGTTGGCTGGCTGGTTGGTTGGTTGGTTGGATGGTTGGTTCGGTCGGTCTGTCGGTCTGTCGGTCTGTCGGTCGGTCGGTCGGTCGGTTGGTCGGTCGGTCGGACGGTCGGTCGGTCGGTCGGTTGGTTGGTTGGATTACTGGCTCGCATTGTTAGTTTGATCGTTTGCTCCTTCGTTGTTCGTTCTTTCATTCCCTTGTTCGCTCGGTCGCTGGATGACTATTGTAACATTATCACATCACTTAAACACACAATTGATGATAATTTATCAGACCTTGTTAATTGGCTGGTTTGCTGGTTGTTTGATATGTCATCTCCTTGACTCCGGTTGTCTGGCTAGCTGGCTCGTCTATTCTCTCTCACTCTCTTACTCGCTCTCTCTCACACTCGCTCTATCACTCGCTTACTCGCTGGATGGCTATTGTAACATTAGCAAATCGCTTCCACACAATTGATGTTGATTTGTTAGACCTTGTTAATTACCCTCCCGTCGATCTATCACCCGGCGCTGAAAACACAATGCGTTGATCCAATGCTGGGCCAACATTAAAACAACATTGCCTCAGTGTTTCTACTGAGTACAACGTTATAGGGACCCTTCCCCCCCCCCCCCCCCACGCACACCAACCCCCTGCAGAACCCACGTACAGCTCCCAAGTTTTTATCCCGTCGTAATTAGAAAATCCTTGATGACAATATATTCACTACGGATTTTTTTATATTTAATGGGAGCAATTTTTTGAAAGCTAATGGAGGCCTGGTAAAAACTGGTGCCTGCTTGGCTGGGACGCGAGGTAATTTTGAAATGTCATTAGGGTTTCCTCGTAAGGCGGGGGCCTGGAATGAGGGGGGGGGGGGGTTAGGGATAGGCGGGAAGCATGGCGATCATGTACAGCCGCATATTTTTGCTAATTTTTTGTTAAAAAACTTTGGAGTCGGTGACAAATGTAGTGAGAACCCCATGCTAATATAATGCTCCAGACTGGATGTGAACAAGTTTTTGTTTGTATTTTTAAGCCAACTCGAGGTGTTTTTCGTCTTTGGTTGATTTTTGCATGGCTTAATTTCTGACTGAGGAGAATTGACTGAGCTCTATTTGAACAACATCAACCATTCCATTGCGGGGATC